>CM025792.1:13580139-14100333 GCA_014635995.1 Sarcophaga peregrina | reverse complement strand
TTAAAGTGAAATCGGTGCCATCGGAAAGATCAGAAGTCGTACTGTAAGATCCATGTCCAAGTCCATGCGTAAGTCCAAATAGGACCCGAAAATTTAACCTTGAAATTGTAAAACAGCTACTGACCGGTAAATAGAAATATGTAATCTCTAATAACTCCGGATCCATGGGAGCCTATTAAAGTGAAATTGGTGCCTTCGGAAAGATCAGAGGTCGTACTTTAAGGTCCATGTCCAAGTCCATGCCTAAGTCCAGTAGGACCCGAAAATTAACCTAAATGGTAAAAAGTTGTAAACCCAATATTCATCCACACTTAAAAAATTGTGAATCAGACAATTTCTAATACCAGGCGAAGAATACGCGCACAAGTTCCACTAAACAAAAATGTAATTAAAGTTATAAATCCCATCGGGACCATTAATAAAATGGATCCATTGTCCAAAGTCCATGCGTAATAGTCCAAATAGTGACAAAAAAATTAACCTTGAACCTAATGTGCATAACAGCTTCGTCGGTAAATAGAAATGTTTATTCTCTATAACTCCGGATCCCATTAGACCTATTAAAGTGAAATCGGTGCCATCGGCAAGTATCAGAAGTCGTACTTTAAGATCCATGTCCAAGTCCATCGTGAGATCGTGAGTCCAAATGGGACCCCGAAAATTTAACCTTGAAATTGTAAAACAGCTTCTGACCGGTAAATAGAAATGTGTAATCTCTAATAACTCCGGATCCATGGGACCTATTAAAGTGAAATTGGTGCCATCGGAAAGATCAGAGGTCATACTTTAAGGTCCATGTCCAAGTCCATGCCTAAGTCCCAGTAGGACCCGAAAATTTAACCTTAAATGTGTAAAAAAGTGTAAAACAATTTTATTCACCCACACATACAAACAGTTTTTCTATGCAAAATTCTCATCAAGATTTTTTTCAAATACCAGGCGAACAGAATCAAGCAGCAAGCAAATTTCGGTAAACAAAAATGTTTAAACGCTTATAACTCCCGATCCATGGGTCCTATTAAAATAAAATGGGTGTCGTTGGAAAGGTCTGAGGTCATACTTTAAGATCGTGCCCAAATAAAATTACCTGGCAACCCTAATCGTGCATTAAGCCCTTGTCGGTAAATAGAAATGTTTATTCTCTATAACTCCGGATCCATTAGACCTATTAAAGTGAAATCGGTGCCATCGGAAAGATAAGAAGTCGTACTTAAGATCCATGTCCAAGTCCATGCGTAAGTCCAAATAAGGACCCGAAAATTTAACCTTGAAATTGTAAAACAGCTACTGACCGGTAAATAGAAATATGTAATCTCTAATAACTCCGGATCCATGGGAGCTATTAAAGTGAAATTGGTGCCTTCGGAAAGATCAGAGGTCGTACTTTGAGGTCCATGTCCAAGTCCATGCCTAAGTCCCAGTAGGACCCGAAAATTAACCTTAAATGTGTGAAATCGGTGCCATCGGAAAGAGCAGAAGTCGTACTTTAAGATCCATGTCCAAGTCCATGCGTAAGTCCAAATAGGACCCGAAAATTTAACCTTGAAATTGTAAAACAGCTTCTGACCGGTAAATAGAAATGTTTATTCTCTAATAACTCCGGATCCATTAGACCTATTAAAGTGAAATCGGTGCCATCGGAAAGATCAGAAGTCGTACTTTAAGATCCATGTCCAAGTCCATGCGTAAGTCCAAATAGGACCCGAAAATTTAACCTTGAAATTGTAAAACAGCGTCTGACCGGTAAATAGAAATATGTAATCTCTAATAACTCCGGATCCATGGGACCTATTAAAGTGAAATTGGTGCCATCGGAAAGATCAGAGGTCATACTTTAAGGTCCATGTCCAAGTCCATGCCTAAGTCCCAGTAGGACCCGAAAATTTAACCTTAAATGTGTAAAAAAGTGTAAAACAATTTTATTCACCCACACATACAAACAGTTTTTCTATGCAAAATTCTCATCAAGATTTTTTTCAAATACCAGGAGAACAGAAACAAGCAGCAAGCAAATTTCGGTAAACAAAAATGTTTAAACGCTTATAACTCCCGATCCATGGGTCCTATTAAAATAAAATGGGTGTCGTTGGAAAGGTCTGAGGTCATACTTTAAGATCGTGCCAAAATAAAATTACCTGGCAACCCTAATCGTGCATTAAGCTTTTGTCGGTAAATAGAAATGTTTTTTCTCTATAACTCTGGATCCATTAGACCTATTAAAGTGAAATCGGTGCCTTCGGAAAGATAAGAAGTCGTACTTTAAGATCCATGTCCAAGTCCATGGGTAAGTCCAAATAAGACCCGAAAATTTAACATTGAAAATGTAAAACAGCGTCTGACCGGTAAATAGAAATATGTAATCTCTAATAACTCCGGATCCATGGGACCTATTAAAGTGAAATTGGTGCCTTCGGAAAGATCAGAGGTCATACTTTAAGGTCCATGTCCAAGTCCATGCCTAAGTCCCAGTAGGACCCGAAAATTTAACCTTAAATGTGTAAAAAAGTGTAAAACAATTTTATTCGCCCACACATACAAACAGTTTTTCTATGCAAAATTCTCATCAAGATTTTTTTCAAATACCAGGAGAACAGAATCAAGCAGCAAGCAAATTTCGGTAAACAAAAATGTTTAAACGCTTATAACTCCCGATCCATGGGTCCTATTAAAATAAAATGGGTGTCGTTGGAAAGTCTGAGGTCATACTTTAAGATCGTGCCCAAATAAAATTACCTGGCAACCCTAATCGTGCATTAAGCCCTTGCCGGTAAATAGAAATGTTTATTCTCTATAACTCCGGATCCATTAGACCTATTAAAGTGAAATCGGTGCCATCGGAAAGATCAGAAGTCGTACTTTAAGATCCATGTCCAAGTCCATGCGTGAGTCCAAATGGGACCCGAAAATTTAACCTTGAAATTGTAAAACAGCTTCTGACCGGTAAATAGAAATGTGTAATCTCTAATAACTCCGGATTCATGGGACCTATTAAAGTGAAATTGGTGCCATCGGAAAGATCAGAGGTCATACTTTAAGGTCCATGTCCAAGTCCATGCCTAAGTCCCAGTAGGACCCGAAAATTTAACCTTAAATGTGTAAAAAAGTGTAAAACAATTTTATTCACCCACACATACAAACAGTTTTTCTATGCAAAATTCTCATCAAGATTTTTTTCAAATACCAGGCGAACAGAATCAAGCAGCAAGCAAATTTCGGTAAACAAAAATGTTTAAACGCTTATAACTCCCGATCCACGGGTCCTATTAAAATAAACTGGGTGTCGTTGGAAAGGTCTGAGGTCATACTTTAAGATCGTTCCAAAACAAAATTACCTGGCAACCCTAATCGTGCATTAAGCCCTTGTCGGTAAATAGAAATGTTTATTCTCTATAACTCCGGGTCCATTAGACCTATTAAAGTGAAATCGGTGCCATCGGAAAGATCAGAAGTCGTACTGTAAGATCCATGTCCAAGTCCATGCGTAAGTCCAAATAGGACCCGAAAATTTAACCTTGAAATTGTAAAACAGCTTCTGACCGGTAAATGGAAATATGTAATATCTAATAACTCCGGATCCATGGGAGCTATTAAAGTGAAATTGGTGCCTTCGGAAAGATCAGAGGTCGTACTTTGAGGTCCATGTCCAAGTCTATGCCTAAGTCCCACTAATACCCAAAAATTTAACCTTAATTTGGGTGCCATCGGAAAGAGCAGAAGTCGTACTTTAAGATGCATGTCAAAGTCCATGCGTAAGTCCAAATAGCACCCGAAAATTTAACCTTGAAATTGTAAAACAGCTTCTGACCGGTAAATAGAAATTTGTGATCTCTAATAACTCCGGATCCATGGGACCTATTAAAGTGAAATTGGTGCCATCGGAAAGATCAGAGGTCATACTTTAAGGTCCATGTCCAAGTCCATGCCTAAGTCCCAGTAGGACCCGAAAATTTAACCTTAAATGTGCAAAAAAGTGTAAAACAATTTTATTCACCCACACAAACAAACAGTTTTTCTATGCAAAATTCTCATCAAGATTTTTTTCAAATACCAGGCGAACAGAATCAAGCAGCAAGCAAATTTCGGTAAACAAAAATGTTTAAACGCTTATAACTCCCGATCCATGGGTCCTATTAAAATAAAATGGGTGTCGTTGGAAAGGTCTGAGGTCATACTTTAAGATCGTGCCAAAATAAAATTACCTGGCAACCCTAATCGTGCATTAAGCTCTTGTCGGTAAATAGAAATGTTTTTTCTCTATAACTCTGGATCCATTAGACCTATTAAAGTGAAATCGGTGCCATCGGAAAGATCAGAAGTCGTACTTTAAGGTTAATGTCCAAGTCCATGCGTAAGTCCATATAGGACCCGAAAATTTAACCTTGAAATTGTAAAAGAGCTTCTGACTGGTAAATAGAAATGTGTAATCTCTAATAGCTCCGGATCCATGGGACCTATTAAAGTGAAATTGGTGCCATCGGAAAGATCAGAGGTCATACTTTAAGGTCCATGTCCAAGTCCATGCCTAAGTCCCAGTAGGACCCGAAAATTTAACCTTAAATGTGTAAAAAAGTGTAAAACAATTTTATTCACCCATACATACAAACAGTTTTTCTATGCAAAATTCTCATCAAGATTTTTTTCAAATACCAGGCGAACAGAATCAAGCAGCAAGCAAATTTCGGTAAACAAAAATGTTTAAACGCTTATAACTTCCATTAAGCCCTTGTCGTTAAATAGAAATGTTTATTCTCTAATAACTCCGGATCCATGGGACCTATTAAATTGAAATCGATGCCATCGGAAAGATCAGAAGTCGTGCTTTAAGGTTAATGTCCAAGTCCATGCCTAAGTCCCAGTAGAACCCGAAAATTTAACCTTAAATGTGTAAAAAAGTGTAAAACAATTTTATTCACCCACACATACAAACAGTTTTTCTATGCAAAATTCTCATCAAGATTTTTTTCAAATACCAGGCGAACAGAATCAAGCAGCAAGCAAATTTCGGTAAACAAAGATGTTTAAACGCTTATAACTCCCTATACATGGGATCTATTAAAATGAAATGGGTGGCATTGGAAAAGTCTGAGGCCATACTTTCAGATCGTTCCAAAATAAAATTACCTGGCAACCCTAATCGTACATTAAGCCCTTGTCGGTAAATAGAAATGTTTATTCTCTACAACTCCGGATCCATTAGACCTATTAAAGTGAAATAGCTAGCTGGTAGCTAGTATAGATGGGTATCTGGCAGCTAGCTATCTGGGTAGCCGGGTAGCTGGCTGACTGGTTAGCTACATAGTGGCTGACTATCAGAGTAGCTCGGTAGCTGGTTAGCTATTATAGGTGACGAGGTGGGTAGCTGGATGGTAGGGTAGGTGGTTAGCTGGGTACCTGTCTAGCTGGATGGTGTGTAGCTGGGTAGTACTGCTGGCTTGCTAGGTAGCTGACTAGCTGAGTAGTTTGGAAGTTGGGTAGCTGGCGAGCTGGGTATCTGACTAGCTGGGCAGCAAGTTAGTAAACTGATAACTTGGGTAGAGCTGACTCGTATAGCTACTGTCATCAATTGTTGTAACCAAATGCTGAAGCCATGCATGAATCAGAGCCGCATTGAACGATGTGTAAAGCAAATGAAATCTGATGAGCGTGTTATTAAGGCTTATTAACGCCTAAATAAAGAATATGCGTGTATTGAATGCATGTGTTTATATTTACAGCATTTCTAAAACTCTATCGAGGAAATTACCGATATGAGACGTGACAGAATTATGGAAGGCTAATAGCTTGTCACATAAAAGTACTAAATTTTTAAAAATAATTCAACAAAGATTTGACTGTGATGACTAGTTCACACCAGTTGTTATACTCATACAAAATAAAAATCTTGAATTTCTAACACAATACCATGGCGTGTCAACCGAATCCAAATCAATTTAGAAATTTCTATACGAATGCAATTGAAATCCATAAGTGCTATTGTGTTGATGATCCTTTTTTAGCACATGTAATCCCTCGACAATGACCATAAAAATTGGCTCAGAACTGACGAAATAAAAATAGCTTTTAAATGGTAAGAAATTTTTGAGCTTTTAATCTAAATGGAGTTGAGTGCAAAGAAAACATTTCATATGTAAAAAGGTAATCATATTTTCAACTCACATCCATTGCCAAATATCCCTACGAGTTGCTGTAAAACAGAACAGAACAAGATGGAACAGAAAGCCAAGAGCCATAAGAAAATATGCAAAAGTTTAAAGAAGAAAAGAATGTTCGAACGAAACGAAAAAGTATTTGAAAGAAAAAATTTTTTAAGAAGAAAAAAATCTCTACAGAATGTAAACATTTTTCCAAGCAATAAAAGATGGCAAAAAGACAACCAAGAAAGGTACAAAAAAATAACAGAAAGAAACCAAAGAAAAAATAAACATTGTTAAACAATTTTACGACAATTTGCACCAAAGCAAAAAGTGAAAAGGGATATAAAAAATAAGAATCCTATGAAGCAAAAAAAAAAAAAATGCAATGGAAATTCAAAACGAAACAATCAAATCCTACATGCCATAAAGTATATGAAGATAGAAAGAAAGTAAAAAGAATGAAATATTGTGTAGCATTTGCATAACATACATCGACAGTATGAATCATTCATTCATTGAATATTGAAAACATGACAAATTCTCAAATACCACCAACATCAACACCAATTGTATGGCTTAAACATGACTTTTTATATGAGATTTCCTTTAACATCACTGTGATTTCATATCGTTTAAAAAAAATTTCATGTTTTTCCTTCTTTTCAACTCTGTGGATCTCTCTCTCTCCTCTCTAAACACCATCAGAACATTGTTTCCCATACTGAAGCAGGAGTAAAACTTGTAGAGAATTCTTAAAGCGAAAAAGTGCTTAGAAATGATATTTTTTCGAAGTTAGTTTTCAAATGCATTCTGCCCTGTTACAAAGATTTGTATTCAACATCTATTCTTTGCTAGAAAACCCGATATTCGGTTTACATCACGTGCCAGTTGTGTTTAAATTTATAAGACCAGTATGTTTAGAAAAAAAACCGAATTTTATATTCACATTCATATGGTACCCGTCAAAAATTTTTAAATGAATTCTCTTCCCACTATAGAAGCTTGCATTGTTCCTTTATTCATCATAAGCCCCCATTATTGTATTGCTTGCCATAATCTATCCTACTTCTGTCCTGTAATTTATTTCGGATTGATAGTTTAGCTGGCAATCCAGATATGCCCCACCAGGATTACCGTAGAACCTGCCAGAACGTTGAAGAAACGGAATCGGTACAATAAAATTACTTTTATGTGAGTGCACCGCCCTTCGGTTTTTGGGTGGCAGAACGGTTGACAATAGGGGCATGAAGGCTAACCTTACCTAAATTCTACTTTGAAAACTCGAACCAGAGCCAAAAAACTGCTAACCGCACAGAGAAAAGCAACCTTACGGGTCACATCCTCGTATCGCACGGTATCGACACAAGCCGCCTTAATAATAGCTAGAATAGTTCCCATAGACCTTCAAGCAATGGAGCTCCAGATGATTTACAAGGCTAGACAGAGCACGACTCAGTCACAGTGTATAGAAACGATACAGCACGAAGTCCTCTTAAAATGGCAATACCGATGAGAAAATTAACGGCGTGGTAGGTGGACACGTAAATTGATTCCAGAATTGAAAGTGTGGAAAAACAGAAAAATCGGTGAAGTGGACTACTATATAATCCAGATGCTAACCGGTCATGGATACTTCAGAGAGTACATGCATCGCATGGAGAAATGTCGCTTGCCATTCTGTATCTACGAGGAGAAGGAAATGTTAGACGAGGCCGAACACACCTTCTTCGGCTGCAGTCGCGGGGACAAAAGACATCAGGGTCTCAAGGTTGAAATCGGCATTATTAGTGTCACTAACGCAGTAAAACAATTTGTGCACTATGCCCTACGAGGGAAAAAATATGACCTAGACACAGTAGAATAGTGGAAAGGCGGAGCCTGGACGCAGGTTGACTATAATGAAACTGGCACAGGTAGCAAATAGGTTTCGACATGTCCTTCAATAGGACAATAATCCATCAGAATCGCACGTTACATACGGTTTCGTTTTTGTTCTGTATGTTCTGGCCGTTAAATCCTTTTAAAATATAAAAACTGAAGAGAAAATTGCTGTTGCAGTCCTAAATATTAAAACGACATCAAAGTGTTGTTTTATCAATGTTTTAATCCTGGTGCATATAAAATAAAGCATGGTGATGAGGCTCATTTGGAACAAGCCGTAGATGAGTTTTATTTTTAGTTTTAAAACTCATTTCAATTTCTACGTCATTAAGCGAAATGATGACAATTCGCAAGTTGTCAACGAATCATCTTTTATCCATTAAAATTGACTGTTTGGGGACTCCATCATTAGCCCTTATTTTCTTCAAAATAAGCAAAAAGCAGCCGTTAGCCAGTGAATGACAACCACTATTGAATCCTACTGACTGAACGCTTGTTTCTAAAAATTATCAGATAAAGCTTGCAACAGGTCCCAGCCGGATTATTGCAGAGAATGTTGCGATGAGGAGGAGTTGGAGACCATCCAACACCTCCTAGCCAGCCCTTTATAGATTGAGAGTGAGGAGAGAGCATTAATTCAGTCTTCATCTGTCTAGTTGGGCTCCCCCACCCTTTCTGTTGTATCTGGTCTGTGTGATTCCTTCGTTTCCC
Source organism: Sarcophaga peregrina (assembly GCA_014635995.1). NCBI lineage: Eukaryota > Metazoa > Arthropoda > Insecta > Diptera > Sarcophagidae > Sarcophaga > Sarcophaga peregrina. The sequence goes on along the minus strand of CM025792.1, from coordinate 14,091,607 downwards.
ACTCCCCCTTTCTCAATCCTTTAGGACGTTGTACAATGGGTCAAATCGACCTCCGGGTACTGTACTTATCTTGTTTGACAGGTACACGTCCTCTAACCTAACATAACCAAGCTTCCAATACAGCTTCTTTTGCCAAAGGACCAATGTTATGTCCTCACTAAATGGGCTGTGGGGCAGTTGACAATTGCCTGTAATTTTCATTGAAAAATTATGTTCAACGATCAGGTTAGTTTCTAAATGAATGTGTGGGTAGGTAGAGGTGGCTGTTCCTCCAATGAAGTCATAAGCGGACATACTTAGGTCCGATTGTAATGAATGAATGTGTAGTGAAAAAGCACACCCACATAAAGTCCAAGAGTGTCTAATATATTATGCAAAACTCACTGTTTGTTGTGAATTTTGGAAAGTCGATGCACATGCTCTGAGAGTCTGAATTGGATGATCTGGAAACTAACAGCTTACGGTACAAAGATCATTTAACACAGCTCATTCCTTATTGGATATTCTTAGCGAACAATTTGATTTCTGCCATATCTTAAGTGGCCATATCTTATCTGCCATATCTTATCGATGTGAAAGTTCTTGTAAGTTTTTCTCTGGCGGCAGGAGTATACAAATAAGCCACAAATCAAAGCCAACAAAAGCGCACATACTTAGGGCCCATTGAGATGACTGAATGTGTAATGAACAAACAAAATTATGGAATTGGAGACGATACCAATCCATATAAAGTTCAAGGGTGTTAAATATATTCTGCAAAACTCACTGTAACAGCTTATGGCACAAAGATTATTTCACACAGCTCATGCCTTATTGGATATTCTGAGAAAACAATTTGATTTCCGCCATATCTCAAGTGGAGGTAATGTGAACTGGCCAACAAGATCTTTCTTGTAGGGTTTTGTTTAGCGGCAAGTGTATACAAATAAGCCACAAATTCAAGCTAAAATAACCCATGCCATCGATCAAATTCAGTTCGATAGTGGCGGAGTCGTAACAGCCATTTCAAGGTACCCTCAATAGATCTTTCAAAGCAATAATTTCGGTAGTATCTCACACACCCCTAATTTTATTTTGAATTTAAGTATAGGAAGCTGTTAATGAAAGACCTTTTTTTGTCGATTTTATTTTGTATTTCATTATATCGATTGATTTGATGCCCCTTTCATCACCAAATACTTTGTGGTAAATATTTTTTTAATGACACGATAATTGTATGTTTATAATTCAAAAAATCAAAAAGGAATTTTAAATGAGAAAAGAAATGAAAAACAAAAAGAAAAACAAAGGAATCAAAAAACAAAAAACCTTTTCAGGTTTTAAAATACAATTTCGTAAAACGGTATTTTTAAATGACAATCGTCACGCAATGCTACACATTTTAAAATATTTATAAAGAACGCATTGAATTCTCTTCAATTTTAATTTGAATGACGATTTGTGGCATTATTTTTTTTATTTTTTGGTTTGTTAAAAATATTTGATTTCTAGAATTATAAATATCATTAGAAAATTAAACGTAATTCTTTTCCCATTTTTTGAGAACCCCTCATTAAGTGCATATTTTATAAATAATTTTCTTTAAAGTACGTCATTAGAAAGAATTAAAATTGTTTTTCATATCGTTTCCTTTAATATTTTCGAAATTTTTCTTTTTTTTTGGAAGGGGTGCACACCCTACTTTACCGAGAACGGCATTTTGTGCTGGCATTTAAAATGTAGGGCTTATAAAGGTTTTATACACACGAACTGCAGCGGCAATTATATGAGAGAGATAATAATAAAGGTTGGCACAACCTGCGTCCAAGAGAGCTTTCCGGAAGGAATCATTTTATTAAAGAACAAGGAAATCATTCTTACTGATGCCGACGTGTACGCTGAGACCCATCAGCGCATTATTTTCGTTTTGTTTTATTGTGTAGCAGAATAAAAAGTCGTGCATGATCTATAATTTTCTTAATTCTTCAGTTAACAATTATTTTCAACTTTTAAACTCCAGAAACTCCAAACACGTGTATAAAATTGGTTACCAAATTGCTTGTCAGCAATTGAAAATTTTCAACAGTAAATAATGAAAGGTTAAGTGAGTAGGATAGCCATCACAACGGGCCGCTATGCGTGCTCAAGTGAGCTTTGGGATATTAAAGCTACCACTCCGACCTAACCTACCTAGGATAGGTTTTAAACTTACGCTTACGTTTTTATATATTTAAAGGGACTTCTTTTAAGCACTTCCTTTAATTAAATTCTGCCTGTGCGAGAAATCATCGAAAATGTTTTTGATATGAAATGTCCGCCATGTTTTCTCTTACTATTACATACATACATAATTGGCCATTACAACCCTTCAGTCAGGATTACGACCTAGCTTCTCACACCACTTATGTTGTGTGCGTTAATTTTATACATGAGTGGCGGGACCTACAGTTTAAAGTCGACTCCGAACGACAGATTTTTGAGAAGCTTTTCATGGCAATTTTTACTCTTAGAGTCTTTGCCAGAAATCTGCTGAGAGAAAGTCGCCGAAGAAATATTTTTCATTTTGATGTCTGACCTCTCAGTATTGCTTTGGCAAAATATCCAATTTCGCATTGAAATTTCCACGATGACATGGCTTATGTTGGCATTGAGCTATTAGTTTATGGCTTATTCGAAAATCTTACAAGAAAAATTCCAGCGGGTTCAAATCACAGTCACAGAGGTCATTAGTCCAGGGTGTTACGTGAGTTTCGCAATGACGCCAGACCCCACGTGTTCAAATCTCGGGTGGAAACAATGCGAAACATGGAAAGTGATGCAACCACTAGGAGCCGAAAACTATCTACCATGTATAAAATTAATGCCCACAACATAAGTGGTGTGAGAAGCTAGAACGTTGTACAATGGGTCAATTTGACCACCGGGTACTATACTTGTCAGAATCACAGCCACCATGTTGTTCACACAAGCAGGCCTCTGGTGCTTCCCACACCCGTGGTACTAGAATTAAGCCTCCAGTCGAACTTCGCAGTCCAGTCTGCCAGTTGAACTCCAAACGATTCGGGACTGGTGACCCATAGAAAAACACACACAAAAAGAAAAAAACTATAGTGGACACTACTACCAACGATGAACGCAGACAACACAGGCCACTCAGCTCGGCAACTTACAAGTATAGGATGCGCACGTAAGCGTCAAGTTTTACGGACCGACAACAACAGAGAACCCACGACGAACGGCGCCGAAAGGATAACCTACCATTTATACAACCACATTCTTCTCCTATTAAAGATAAGACAAGCGAACTCGTCAAGTCTTTGCTTAGTCACCTCTAGGTTAGATCCATACATTGGGGTTCAGGAAAATTGAAATAGGGCAAAATTTTCGACATATGACGTTCAACGTTGACAGTGATGACGTGGTCTACGTCATCTTCAGAGAACTGTGGGCCGATGACTAAAGTTTAACCAGTCAAAAGCAGTAAACTTTTAGAGATGAATTGGATGCCTCTGTGAATTGGCGTCGCTCTAAGTTCGTTAATTTTAATAGTCCAAGTACCTATTTATCTAGAAATAGATCTCTTCATTGAGATAACTTTTCAATGAAAATTAGCGTCGGTTTCCAACAGCTCAAAGACGCAGCTGAGACTTGAATCACGGAGTAATAAGTCAACACGTTACCTACTTACAATGCTGCGACGACCCTCATAAAGGATTAAGATGCTGAATTCCTTCTTGTACTTAGAAATCTTACAAACCACAGTCATTTCAATATTTTTAAGAAACTGATAAATCTCAAATAAAACATCTTTTTTCCGAATTCAAACAATTACAATAATTATGCCTTTGATAATAGAAAGATGTCAAATCAAATGTGAAAAAACCCACAATAATTTCCATTTAAAAATAAATAGAGACACAAAGGTAAAGAATTTAAATTTTCAGCTGCAAACCCTAAATTTGACGCCGCCAGTTCTAACGACAAAAAAAATACCGAAAAACAATCAAACAAAAACGAAATGAAAAATAATAATCGATGATGATAGATAATAAAGAATGGTGAACCGCAGTTTATACGTTTTGACTTAAAGCAAACACCAACAACAGCAAAAACACGCACAAAACCTTTAAGAAAAACATCAAAATTGCACCTTGCAACACAAATGATTTCAAATGCTAATCGAAATCAACATGCAGTTGAATTCGAAATGATTGTTGTTGTAATTGTTGTTGCTACAGCAAGAAAATCAAAAAAAGGGTCTGGTTAAAATGTATTTTACCTGTCCTGTTCTGTTTTGTTTTGTCCGGCGTGTTGTTGGAATTGACCCGTAATGGATTTGAAAAGGATGCAGGTGAAACTGATTTTTCTTGAAATAAATTTAAAATTTTTTTTCAGCATTACTTCGAAGTCGTTTCTTTTTTTTTCATTTCATGCGGATTTACTTTTTATAATGTAAAACGAAGCAGGTTTACACATTTTATTTAAAGGAATTTCAAAATACTGGAAATCAAGTTTATATAGAGGAAACGATAGAGAGAACATGATGCGATCATACTAGTCTTTGGCAAAGAAGCAAAATAATATCAATACAACCCTTCAGTTAGGATTGAAACCTAGCTTCTCATATGTGGTGGGATCTAGAGTTTAAAGACGACTCCGAATGACAGATTTTTGAGAAGCTTGTCATGTAAATTGAATTTCCGTTCAGAGTTTTCGCCAGATAACTTCTGAGAGAAAATCCAAGTCTAATCTGATGTCGTAGAATAATAAGGCAATTTATGTAGTCTTGAGAAATTCGGACCGACATGGATATATGCAAAATATAATTTGCATTAAGCCTAACGAGAGTCAATCACAAAATCTTAATTACAAAGACATTAGCCTCATTATATGACTTAAGAAGACCTTGGAACACTTGTTTAGTTATTGTCCGATTCTTGGGCACCCAGAAGTTTTTTTGTCCAAACAAATTCAAAAAGCCACAGAAATGACCAGGATTTAGCAGCCAGGACTATATGACTAATTAAGTATTAATATCTTAGGGGACTCAAGTAAACTATGCTCATTAAGACAGCTACCTAATCCTACTCAGGATTATGACTTAGCTTCTCACACCACTTATGTTGTCTGTGTTAATTTTATACATCAGTAGCGGGGCTTACAGTTTAAAGTTGACTCCGAACGATAGAGATTTTTCACAATTCTTGACAATTTTTATCTTGTCTTAGAGTTTTTTTTTCAGAAGTGCTACGGGTTTGAATCGTGGCCTCACATTACCTACGCTTAGAGTTTTCGCCAGAAAACCAGTCTGATCTTGGGACTTTATCTTCCAAGTCTTCCCATTAAGCTTGCAAGCGCGAAAGTAGACAAGTATTATCAGCATAAATCAAACACTCAAGTTGGTGCGGGAGATCCCTTGTAATATCTCTTTTCTCTAAATAGATTTCGCTCATAATATTATCCAATAAGATAGTGGATATGTTTCTAGAAAGTTACCTTCCGGTAGTGAAAAACTAAGTTCTCAGTCATAGAGGTTTGCTGTCTTGCTTCTAAATGCTTTCTATAATACGACTCGACTAATGGTAACCATAGAGGAGTACTTCATTCTAGAGATTATTTAATGGTTGTTTGAAGTCTTGCTTGTATTATGATTGCTACTGTCTTGTAGTTGGTGTTCAGCAGAGATCAGCAATGAATCGTTTTTCCAATACTCATGCAATTTTGAATATGAGTGAATCAGCAGAATTAAAATTCAACTACTCTGATTCATTCGTACTCGTTACAATATTGATTTATAAGTATAGGTTACAATGAGTATGAGTACAACGTTGATATCAAACTTACAACAATCGAAATATGTTTGATTCATACCCCTGCTCATTCTGACACATAAATTAAGAAATATACTTATAAGTGATTCCAGTGATTCGAATCATTTATCAAAATTTACAGCCTTTGTTGTTGTTGCATATACAAACAAACAAGAAAGGAAACACAAAACCAACAAGCAAAGTATACACACAATCTTCTTCTGAGTATTGCAATGCTCGTACGCGCATCATACTTATTTTGTCATTTGTGTAAATGTTAAGTAGAGACGAGTCGAAGTCAATAACATCATGCGTATTGTTAAATATAAGTACGACGAGTACTTCCAACTTTGAGTATGAGTATCCAATTAAAATAAGTATAAGTAATTATCAGAAATTATAAGTATGACTTGAATGTACTCATCGTTTTGAATACTCGTTGCTAATCTCTGGTGTTCAACAAAGTAATTCCATGTAGATCTGTTATATGGACTTCATCGAAGAAAAAGATACTAATTAGGACAGCATTTAGGCCAATTGTGATACCACAATACTTTCTACCCGGGGGTCAATCTTTCCTTCGAGAAATCCTCTTGCGATTGCAGTAATTTTTATATTAGAAATCTCAGTCAAAGATGTGTCTTCATGACAAGAGCAATGCACTGACACATAACGTAAAAGACAAGAGACTGTCTGACGCATAACTTCTGCAGAAGTCGTTAGTGGGAACGCTTAATCTTTGGGTAAGTCTCCAGGGCCGGTGGTAGATTTCCAATGATATCCCTGTATCTCGAAACCCATCTAAGAGTTACCTTTATTGATTCGAAATTTCTCTAAGAAATCCTCGGTATTCAGGGGGAATTTTTTGCCTTCTTTGCCGTCTTTTCCACTTGGAAATAGTCTTTCTTCCATTCGGACTTATAAGCTGTGGGGCCGTAGAAAATCATAGCCGGTTTCACTTACTCTCTAAGAGTACTTTTACTTCACTTGTACTGAAAGGGTTTCATGACGTTCATAAATGTTTTTCGCAGAGTTGTTGAATTTTGTTTTGTTCAGTTGTTTCATCCATTTATCAGTATGGAGTTTGATTTTAGCATTCAAGCATTTTAGCATTCAAGCATTTAGCATTGAATTTGGATTTCAAAAGCTCATACATATGCAGGCATTAATTTGATTAAATTCTTAGCCTTTTTTAATTTTGAGTTAGAAAAAATTAAAAGTTAATCCTTTCAAAATATTTCTCATTTCCTAATAAAAAAAAAGATGTGACACTTTATAATCAATAATGAAATACACTGTTGAACTGTGTTGAGCCGGAAGTTATGTTATGAGATTTAAAATCCAATTTTAATTAATTTCCGTTTTAATGCCCTCCCAATGCCAATGGCCAGCCACTCCATCAAAATTCGATTTTTTTTCTATAGCACAGCAGAACGTCTACAGTTTACATGGAGTTTGGTTTTCCCAAATGGAAAATTTGTCATGTGTTCATTGAGTGTTTGTTTGTTGGTTTAATGAATTTCATTTTCATTTTTTTTATGAGTAGAAATCATTCATTCATCTTTTGGCAATTACATGATGCCCTTAACATTTGATAACATTGTAAAGACCCTTGTAATCCTCAATTAAGATATTTTTTTTTTTATTTTCTAACAAAATAAGGAAAAGCATGGCATTTGAATTGTTGTTGTTAGATTTACAACAAAACCAAAAAAGAAAAAGTGAAACATAGAACATAGAAATTAAATAAGCATTCATTTGCAATGACAATGACTATGACATGATTATTGTATTTCGATTTCAATTTCTTGCTTCTTGTTCTTATGTTTTCCTAGTTTCCGTCCCTTTTTTCCCTTTTTATTTCTTTTGTTTTGAAGATTTCGTTCGGTTTATGTATAGTTTTACAGTGACATGCAATTGTTGTTCAGGCAATGAATTGCCATGATTGATGCAATACAACATATACAAGGCCTACCTATAAAATACGTACGTATGTACATATGTATGTAAAAAATAATTTATTGCCATTGGCGTATCTTAACAAACAAGTTAACAAGACTACAGAGATGAATAAACAATTTTTATAAAATCTTTTTCTATTGATTTTAATTTTTATTTTTGGTTTTTTTTCGTTAGACTTACTTATTTTGCAATTGTGTTAAGATTTTGTCAAAAACTGTAAAACAAAAAAACGTAAGCAACCTATGCAGGAAACGGAAATGTCACATGAACTTTGTATTGGTTTAAGCATATTTGTTATAACAAAATAATGACAATGCAAAATAGCCTAAAAGAAATAAATTTTTTTTATCTTTTGTATTTTAGGATAGTCTGTATTATAAAAAGAGCATTCATGTTCTAATGGCTGATGTTTTAGCTATTATCTTTTTGGCAACACTGGTTTAAACAGCTTACGCACGTTACGTGTTTTGTTTCACTGTCAAACATCTTCAGTTTGGTCTATAATTTAACCATGAATCGTCTTACAAACGAACAATGCTTGCAAATCATTAAATTTTGTTATCCAAATGCGTGCTCTGTTAAGAAAGCTCATCGCGCTTTTCTTCCATTTTATGGTCAGTTTAACTGACCCATTGAAGCGACTATTCGGGCGATTGTAACTAAATTTCGTACCAAATTTACATTTTTGGACATTAAACCACTTACATAGAATGAAGAAAATATAGCAGCTGTTCGGCCAGTGTTAATGATGACCATCAATTATCGATTCGTCGCCGTTCGCAGCAATTGGACCCCTATTACTCAACAACGTGGAAAATTTTGGGAAGGGATTTAGGTGTGAAGCCTTTCATAAGGCTTGCTGGACATGTGGTTTCAACAAGCCACATGCTTATTGACGAGAGGCGAGTTCGGTGAACATTTTATTTCACGTTCGGAACTGGTCAATTGGCCGCAAAGATCGTGCGATTTAATGCCTTTAGACTATTTTTTGTGGAGCTATGTTAAAGCTCATGTCGATACAGACAAGCCCGCTTCAATTGACGTATTGGAAGACAACATTGAAGCATTCATTCGTGAAATACCGGCCGAAATTTGGAAAGAATATGCCAAAATTGCACAAAGCGGATGGGCCATTTGAGGCGCAGTCGCGGTCAATATTTGCATGAAAGAATCTTCAAACATTAAATTAAATGGACCGTACTATCGATTCAAATAAAGATTTCATGAATTTTTCTGAATTTTATGTTTTTTTTTTCTTAAATTTTTCCTATAGCTCTTAAAAAATCACCCCTTACAATACATTCAGTTATTTGCGAAGTAAATAGAACTTGGAAGAAATTCATCATTAGATTGGATTAAATAGGCAGAAGTCCCTGTAGTTGAGTAGATAGATAAGAGCCCCATGTTGGACATTTCCAACAAAACGAAATACGTAATACGGCGATTTCCTTTTAGCATATTGCTGCAAAATCTCTGAGAGAGTAAATAAAATTCATAGAGTGCTTAAACACTAATGGCAAGATATTTCTAAATAAGTCTGGCGTTCATGGGACACTTAAATACTGATTGCAGTAAACTACTGGAAGATTGTTTAAGGCACATTTACAATGTAAAAGAACTGTATATTGTAACTGTACATTGTAATTAGGACCAAGAGCTCGGTAAGATACCTGGGATCCCAGACTGACATTTTCGTATCAGATTCAGCTAACAAAATCCAGAAGACCGTTGGACATCTCAACAGATTAATGGCAAATATTGGAAGCCCCCTACCGGCGAGACGGAGACTACTGATGGAGGTTGAAAACAGCATTGTTATGTATCGGAATTACATAACAGGTCACAGGGAAAACCTCATTTCAGGATAGCAACGACGATGGAACGATTAATATAAATGAAGGTGGACGACGAGATATATTGCGGACATAAGGTCATGGATCGGCCGGAAATTTGGAGAGGTAAGTTATTACGTTACACAGATGCTATCGGGTCACGGATGTTTTAGGCAATATCTGCACAGAAGGAGAAGTAATTAATGATTCAGAACACACTGTTCGAGTGGTCACGCTGGCAGAGCTATCGCTCTGCACTGACGTTAATAACATCGCTAACATTGTCGGGATTATGATTGCGAGTAGAGAGAATTTTGCCATAGGGGTTAATGACGTGGACTACATTCTAAGACCGAATAAGAGAGATCTTTAGGCTGAAGAACAATTAGGCACGCCGGCATAGATGACGCTGGCACACTTGTCAAACGAAATTTCAAACGGGAACCTTGACGAAAGGTATAGTGGTGACACTTAAATGTCTCCTCAACTTCCGCTACGCAATTCAGACGTGCATATGAGCAGGCAGGGGCCAAATGGCCAGAAGAGCTCCTTTCTGAAGTAATACCACCTTAGTTCCGGAGTGTGCACAACAAGTCCACGAGACGAGGTGGATTTCGTGAGTGAGGGCCCCACACACGGAGGATGTGCGGGATGTGATAATGCGGTTAGGTACATTTACCTCTCCTCGACGTAAAAAGAAAAAAAATCTCGTGTCGCCAGATGCCACTGCTCTAATTTATATTTGATTATCGGTGAAGATATTTAAGCCCCTTGTAGTTAAGTATGTCTAATTTAAGTGAAAGCGTTGTAGTCTAGAAAGTAATGTAATGACACCCCACGTCAGACATCTCCAACAAAACGAAATATGAAAACAAATATCACATCGGAGTCTATCTCTCAGCAGATTTCAGGCAAAAACTATGAAAGGGAGAGATAATAAATAAAATTGCCGTGAGAAGGTCAGGTTAGGTTAGGTTAGATTAGGTTAGGTTAGGTTAGAGGCCGTTAGAAAGTTTCCCAAAAAATCTGTGGTTCGGAGGCGACTGAAAACTATAAGTCCCGCCACTAATGTATAGAATTAACAGACACAACATAAGTAGTCTGAAGGCTCGATTGTAATTCTGACTGAAGGATTGTAATGATCAATTACGTATGTATGTAGAGGTAGAAGATGGAAGTAGAAGTGGCTGTCCCCTCAAGGAGTTGTGGGTGGTTACACTTAGGCTATAAAAAGGGCCCGTTGTACGTATGCAGTAAAAAAATCATCCTTTAGTCTAAATTAATGGCAGTAAAGCACTGATGGACGTATATAGGAAGGTATGAATTATGCACAGAACGATAACGGAACATAGTTAGACTGGGGTTTAACTTTGAACATAATGTTTTATGTGACTATTTAGTAGGTTACGATGCTAAACGTTTTAGTTTCAAATAGTCACAAGAAAGGATTTTCTTGGAACAAATTTCCTTAAAGGTCTTTATAACTTTAATTGACTTTTAGCCAAAGTAAGTGACGTCAGGGATTGACCTTGGAAATAAAATAAGAATAAATAAATCAAGAGAAATTTTACTGTATTAACAAATCCCTGACAGGATATAAAAGCAAGAGGTTTTATTAAAAAAAACCTAATCATTTATAATGTCTTAAAAGAAGTTCCACGAAAAAAAAACAAACGCCTATCAAAGCAAACTAAGACATAATACACCTGCTGAAAAGATCTTTATAAAGATACCCAATGAATTTTAAACAAAATTTAAAAACAATAGCATTACCTAAAAACAACAACCTTAACATTAAAATTGAAACGTATAATTCAAGGGAATACACCTGATAATATCACAAAGTCATTGAAATAATAATTTTAACGGTCAAGCATATACTCTTTTTCGCTGTGGAATTAAAGAGAAACAAACACACTCACAAAAAAAAAATGGTAAAATAAAAACCAACAAGAGAAAGAAGAAAAATACACAGGACTCTGTCCTGTTCCTTTAAATACATTAAATAAATGCCAGCATAACCTATAATCTTATGAAGTGAAGCAAAGTGTTTGCGTGTGTGCCCCACAATTCGCACCATAATTCTTTCACGCTCTGTATGGTGAATGAATGAATGCATCAGACGAGGTCCCTATCTCAGTCTCAGTCTTTTAATATCACAGGTCAGAGTTGGTTATTTTCATAAAATATATACCCATGGCTTTAATAAAATAACAAACGCAACAAAATTGAATAAGAAAGCAGCATAAGAAGGACGAAAAAATGAAATCCTTAATGTTCATGTTCACCTTCTTCTTGTTGCTTTATGTCTTAGAGTTTAATCACCTGTACCGTGTTACCTGTCTCGCCGCCTGCCTTTACATTTTTAAATGGCTTTTTATACTTTTTTAAAACCTTTTAATATAAGAATAATGATTTTAAGTTAACCAGTGACCTTTTTATTTTGTATAGTATTGGGTAAGAGATTAAGTAATTTCTTCATAATATTTAATTGTGTACTAAAGGTTGCATTTTTAAGTCATTCAATAAAAATGGTACACTTTAAATGAATTTTAAGAAAAGGAAGGAAGTCAAAGTTTATATAGGATTCCTGTAAGGAGCCCCTATTACCAAGACAAACTTCAGTATGCCATTGCCAACAATACCGGTTGCCTGCCCAGCATCTCGTACGCATACAGGTGCTTCCGTGTGTTCTAGGTTCTAGGAATCTGTTCCAAGAAGCTCATTCTCAACGGCACAGATTTAAAATGTTGGGCTTGAAACAGTGCTGAGTGTACAGTGCATTGCCAAAAGATGGTTTATCGGGCAATAAAAAATAGATTGCTTGCGTCGACCCTAAGCGGATGCGTGAGGCGCAGCCAACAGGCAATATCTGTGACTAAACAAAATATTCATTACGTCTAGGTACATACATAACATAATTGACCATAACAACTCTTCAGTCAGGATACGACCTAGCTTCTCACACCACTTGGGTGTATTAATTTTATACATGAGTGGCAGGACCTCCAGTTTAAAGTCGCGTCCGAATGACAGATTTTTGAGAAGCTTTTCATGGCAATTTTGTTTACTTTCAGAGTTTTTGCCAGAAATCTGCTGAGAGGAAGTCGTGGAAGAAATATTTTTATATTTTAATTTTGATGTCTGACCTAGAGATTGAACTAAGGCTTTACGTCTAATTAGCCAGTACTCTCCCTACTAGACTACGGCGACTCCGCCTAGGCGTACCTCTATATTTGGTGGGATCTGAAGGCTACATTGCGTTATGAGCTGGTAAAACCGATCTAAACTATGAAGAGACTTGTACGGAGAACAAAAATTTGTTTGAGGCCTGGACTGTTTGAAAAATGCCCTAAATCGGACACGAGGTTTTAAAATTCCATCATGACAACCTCAAGGCACATATTGTGGTGTCGGTTAGAAACTTTTTGAATAAAATTGGGCGGAAAAATGTTACCTTAGCAGCCATATAGTCTAGACCTTGCCCTTCTCTTGCCTACCCTTAGCTGCAATCCAAGTAAATTACTCTCATTGACTTCAGAGTAGGATATTCAAAATTAATTCGATTTATTGGCTTTTTTAGGAACAGAATCCCATAGCTCACCCTAGCTACCATTTGTTTAGATCTATACAAACAGTCCTATGGAAGTAACCTTTACTTCAAAGCAGGTTACCATCATGATATTGCCTGTAGCGAAGAGACATTAAAAGATGATTTTCCATGACTGAAAGACGGTTTAATCGCATTGAAAAGAAGTCATTCTTGCATAAAATTATCACCCCACAATCATGCGTGAAGTGCAGGCAACAAGCAAAATCTTCTAGCAGAGGGAATATCTATTGCGCCTTGGTAATCCTCTGTATTTGGTAAGATCTGAAGCCTACGATCCATTGTGAGCTGCTAAAACCGATCCAAACAAAACAAAAATATGTTTAAGACCTGGATTGGTCGAAAAACGCCCTAAATCAGACACGATGCCTTAAAATTCCATCATGCAACCTCAAGGCACATATTGTGGTGCCAGTTAGAAACTTTTTGGAAAAAAGCAGATGGAAAATTTTACCTTAGCAGCCATATAGTCTAGACCTTGCCCTTCTCTTGCCTACCCTTAGCTGCAATCCATTGAGTTTAGAGCAGGGTATTCAAAACTAGTTCAATTAATTGGCTTTTTTAGGAACAGAATCCATAGCTCAGGCCTTGCTCACCCTGGCTACCATTTGTTTCGATCTATGCAAAACAGTCTTACGGAAGTAACCTTCATTTCAGAGCAGGTTACCAAAATTTGGTTTAAATTATTTGGTTTTTTTTTTGGTAGAATGCATAGATTGCGTAAAGATGGGATAAAATCATAACGCCGATGGTTCTTTGGTTCACTTAAGTGTCTTTGGTTCTTAATAAACCATTTATGCCCAATAATATTGACCTGGTTTTAAGTCATCCTATCAACAGAATAAGAAATCAACCGGTTAAGAAATACTTTTTCAATTACCTATCAAAAAAAAAACGAATACATTTCACTATCTTCTTAAGTATGTGGTATCCTGGCAATGTATTAATTAAATTTATACTACAACTACTACTACAACAACAACAAAAATGAATTCTTTTTATTTTAAGGATACCTTCCCTTTTATTGTTTTGTGGAACAACATATAAAGAGAGAAACAACAGAAATTAAAAATTCACCTGCACTATGTATTGAAAATCGAAAGGTAAATTACAGTGATTTCGTTAACAATTAAATTTAAACTGGGCCTGTCAATAACTAAAATTTGAAATGCTTAGGATAGGTGGGGTGTATACTTAGATAGTGTTTGTACATGTGAGCAAGTGTAAGTCACTACACTGACTTTACTTTATGTATGAATGTGAGTATGTGAGCGCATATTATCTGATGGTCTATAATTAGTTACAACAACTTTCTTCATACTTCATCAAGTGTAAATCCAAAGGTATGCCAACAAAACGTATAACGAACGTATCCATGCAGGTGAATTAAAATCCAGCCGTTGAGTATGAATTTCTTATATACCCTGCCCGTGGCTGACTTGGCAAATTCAGTTTTCTTACTCATCCTCTACGTCTAACGTCGTTTGTAATTTTGTATTCAAACATAATGATTAGATTTTAATTACACATTTTAAGTCATAGCCAAAGCCATAGACAAAGTAAATGCATTTATCGTATATATGAGTGAGTATCATACACGTACATACATACGTACGTCCATACATCCTATTAGTTTAGGTAAGCGTATGAAGTAATTGCTGTTGAAGTAAATTGAAGATGTTGCTTGATTGCCGGCAATTATTGCAACAAATTTACACAAATTCAATAATAGAATTATTATGGCCAATATACTATACATATATGGGTGGAGTGGGTAACTGTAAGTAAATTAAATGCCTTAACAATTGATGGAGCCGAATATGGTTTTAATTGGCGGCAATTGAAATATAATGTAGGCTGAAAGAAATGATGGGGCGGCAATGAAAATTATTAAGGAGAGACTTTAATGTGAAATGTTTTAAGGTTCATATTCGTTTTTATGGTGATTATTAAATTTATTTTATTTATAGTAGTTTTATAGGGTCTTTCAACAAAGACTTTTGAACTTTGACAGCTTTGACAATTTGTCAAATTCGTTGTTGTTTATTCAGGCTGTTTTATCAAACACCATGGGTAGTGCCCGAATTTTCATCGAAAAATCTTGTTCAGTGATCGTGCCCTTTTATAAATGAATGGGTACGTAAACAAACAAAATTTGAAAATTTGGCACAATATCACTACACATTAAATCAATTCATCCCGGAAAAGACACTGCCTGATGTGAATTTTGGGTTGAACACAACACCAGTCCATTATCTTTTCTGAACGGCCATTACTGTCAAAAGCAAGTACTATATGCCTTAACCTGTATTGAATGATCTGAACTACATACATACATAATTGGCCATTACAACCCTTTAGTCAGGATTATAGGAATAGTTTCTTGCACCACTTTTGTTGTGTGTGTTAATTTTATACTTAAGAAGCGGGACCTACAGTTTAAAGTCGACTCCGAACGACAGATTTTTGAGAAAGTTTTCATGGCAACTTTATTTACTCACAGAGTTTTTGCCAGAAATCTGCTGAGAAGAAATCTTCACATAAGTAGTGTGAAAAACTAGGTCAATAATCCTGACTGAAGGGTTGTAATGACCAATTATATATGTATGTATGTACAAAAAGTCTAAACATGATGGGCAACAAATTTATAAGCTTGCTTAACTCCGTTTCCGTATAAGTTAAGGTTTGATTTTATATAAAGCCTCAGTCTAGTGATCAGGGCAAATAACAGTTAGTTACTTAACTTACTTATTTGGTCATTACAACCCAACTTCTCACACCACTCATGTTACGTATGTTAATTTTATCAATGAGTGGTGGGACCTATAACTTAATGTCGACTCCAAACGACAGATTTTTGAGAGAGTTTTCCTGAAATTGTTTATTTACTCACAGATTTTTAACCTGAGGACTGATGGGAAGAAGCCGCCGAAAGAAATATTTGTTGGAGTTGAAAACACAGGCTCGAAACACAGGCTATTAGACCACGGTGACTTTGCATTGTAAAGTAACAACACAATTGTCAAGGCTATACGGGGAGGCTTCCGTGTTCAGGATATCGAAACTTTAAACTAAGGAATACATATTGGAGATGCAGAAACAGCAGATGGTAAATCGGTTATGTTTTTGCACAAATTCGTTGTTGTCACTGTAGGTACTTAGCTGAAGGATTGTAATGATCAATCATACTTTGTATTGCACACATTCAGATAGTAAATATCGTTCTCAAATAAAAGATACTCTTCTGAGCGTCATTTGTAACAGAGATCAGCAAATGAATAGTTTTTCCTCTACTCATAAGCACTCATGTAATTTTGAGTACGAGTGAATCAATAGAATTAAAATTCAACTATTCTGTAACTATTTGTACTCACTACAACATTGATTTATAAGTATAAGTAGCAATGAGTATGAGTACAACGTTGACATCAAACTCACAACATTCAAAATGTGTTTCATTCATATGCCTACTCATTCTGATTCATAAATTTGGAAAAGTACTTATAATACTTATAAGTGATTCGAGTTATTTGAATCATTCATCAAAATTTACACCCTTTGATGTTGTTGTTGCATATGCAAACAAAGAAGAAAGGAAAAATAAAGACAACAAGCAAACCATACACACAATCCGCTTATGAGTATAATAGTGTTCGTACGTGAATCATACTTATTTTGTGCATCGTGTAAATGTTAAGTAGAGACAAGTCGAAGTCAATAACATCATGCATATTGTTAAGTATGAATACGACGAGTACTTTAAACTTTGAGTATGAGTAGTATGAGCATCATATTACAATAAGTATGAATGCGTATAAGTATCTGAAATTATAAATATGACTCGAATCTATTCATCGTTTTGAGTACTCGTTGCTGATCTTTGCCTGCAGCTTTAAGTCAACTTCGGATAGCAGATTGTTGAGAAACTTCTCATAGCAATTTTTATTTACTCTCAGAGTTTTTGCTAGAAGACTGCTGAGAGGAGGTCGCAGAAGAAATACTTTTCGTATTTCATTTTGTTGAAGCTGTCTCTGCTACTCATCGTTTTGTATACTTATTGCTGATCTCTGATTTGTAACTCAATTACAAGTGCCATTGTCTGCTTGATAATTAGTCTTTTATAATTTTAAGCCGTGCTCCACAAGGATTAACTTGACTCAGTCGCGGAATATAGTTCTTTCAAATCTTTTTTGTAAGTCATAATGATGTTCGTGAGTCTTGAGTAGTTCAAAGAGTTTCTTAGGGCAATTCTTAAGTGTAAAATTTCTTTCTTTGTTTTGTATTTTAAATTAAGAAGAATATTTTTAATAGAAGACATATTTTATCTTAATTTTATGTATCAAATGTTGAAAATATAAAATATTTTAATAACGAAAAAATTAAATTCATAAATATTTAAGAACCTTTTCTTATCACAGTTTTTTTTTTTCCTTAAATAAAAAAACGTTAAACAGAAACGTGTTAAAATAAATATAACAAATGGAACACATTTTAAATGTTAATTTTTGTATTTGTTTTTTTTAATAAAATTTTCATGTTTTATGAAGTAACAAATTCATAGCATGGGGTGGCATGAAACTGGACAGTTCATATTACAATACAACGCAACAACGAAATTAATGCAGCAAACTGCAGGCATTTTATGACAAAGAAGAAGCGCCACATGCTTTACAAACACAGGGCACTTGTAGGCTTGTAAGCCAAACAGTGAAATAATAAAAATGATAAGAAAATGATAAATGTTTTAAGGGCAGGCTATTATAATGAATATGATGAACTTTTAACTGCAGGTCATTGCCACAAAAAACAAGGGGTTTATGGTAGTGGCAGTGGTATATTGGAAGATTTCATAATGATTATCGGATTTCTTTCGAATTTTTTTTTTTGTTACTTTAATTAAAACGAGTCAATAGCCATAGCAAGCAAGGTGTAAAGTTGAGATTAATAAGGAGACTTCAAATAGAACTGAACAGCTGGCAATCTAAACAAACTTACTCTCCTTCTTTCTCTCTCTCTCTCTATCTCGGATAGAGACTTGCACCAGGGATGGAAAAGTGTGTACAATTGTACTTTTTTTTAGCACTATTTGGAAGTCAAAAACACCATAGCATCTCAATGACTTATTTAGCACTATTGAAAAATGTTTTCTACTTTATTATTACATCACTCAAATATTTTGTCTCATCAGTATATAATTTTTTGTTTTCGTTTCAATTGCATATGGCAATATTAGCATCAACTTAACATATTAAGAGTTATAAAAAGGAATATTATCCGTTCCACATTCATCTGCAAATTTAGAAAGGATATTTTCATAATAAAATTTAATAAAAATCAAAGGGACTGTTTCCTTTGACTGTCTCTAATTTAATCCAAACAAGGGATTTATTGAAGCCATTTAATTAGTGTTGCTACAATTTTGAAATAACAAATAATTTGCTGGTACAAAATTTATCATAAATAGTGATTTAAAATTTAGATCTCATAAACTTTTCTATTCCTTTATAGCTAAGTATTAAAGTAAGTTGTAAAGTTTATCTATTATAAAGTGCTTTTCATAATTATAGCACTACCAGCATTTCAATAATAACAAACAATGAATTGTCTTCAGGTCATATTCTCTGATAAAAAAAGTGGAATTTAGATGGACCAGATGGCTATCGATACTACTGTCCTACTACTGTCGATACTACTATTGTTGGGGGGGTTATTTCTTTAAGTCATTGCCTCGAATTTCAGTTTCCATATACGTGAATGTATAGTACAGAGTACATTACTGTTCTTAGCTGTAGTTTGCTCCTCTTCTTGAGAGAAAATAATGAAAAAATATATATTTTACAACAGGACAATGCCAGAATTCATGTCAGCATACCAGATGGCTATCGATACATCTGTCCTGACCTTAAAAATTCAAATTTTGGGGATATAGTCTATTGTTGGGGGGTTATTTCTTTAAGTCGTTGCCACGAATTTCAGTTTCCATCTACGCGAATGTATAGTACAGAGTACATTACTGTTCTTAGCTGTAGTTTGCTCCTCTTCTTGAGAGAAAATAATGAAAAAATATATATTTTACAACAGGACAATGCCAGAATTCATGTCAGCATACCAGATGGCTATCGATACATCTGTCCTGACCTTAAAATTCAAATTTTGGGGATATAGTCTATTGTTGGGGGGTTATTTCTTTAAGTCGTTGCCACGAATTTCAGTTTCCATCTACGCGAATGTATAGTACAGAGTACATTACTGTTCTTAGCTGTAGTTTGCTGCTCTTCTTGAGAGAAAACAACAGGACAATGCCAGAATAAAATGGTTCCATAAACAATCTATTGAAGTTTTATCGTGGCCAGCTCGCTCTCCTGATATGAATATTATTGAAAACGTTTCCCCAAACGAATTCCCCATTCTTATCCGAAGATTATATTCAAAATAACAAACAATTTACCAGCGTTGAAAATTTTAAATTAAAAATGATCAAAGAGTGGATGAAAATAGACGGAGAAATATTGAATAATCTTTATAAGAATATCAAAGACCGAATATTTACTTTAATTTTGGTAAATAAAGGTTCTTATTGAACAAAAATGAGACTGGTGCTATAATTTTGCAAAGACTAAAAACCTTAGTTATGAAGTCGCCGTGGTCTAGTGGGTAGTGTGTTGGCATATTAGACAAAATGACCGGGTTCGGGCAGACATCAAACGAAAAATATTTTCTTCGGCGACTTCCTCTCAGCAGATTTCTAGCAAAGACTCTGAGAGTAAAAATTGCCATGAAAAGCTTCTCAAAAATCTGTCGTTCGGAGTCGACTTTAAACTGTAGGTCCCGCCACTCATGCATAAAATTAACGCACACCTAAGTGGTGTGAGAAGCTAGGTCGTAATCCTGACTGAAAGGTTGTAATGGCAAAATGGTATGTATGTAAAAACCTTAATTTTTATACTGAAGTCAAAACTGCGCTAACAATGTTAAAAATTTCCTGTTGTTTTTGTTCTTTTACAATTATACTACACAATGAAATGAATTGCCATTTATATTTTTATTAATTTATAATAAAAAAAAAGTTTAAAAAAGAAAAAACTGAATTTAGTACAATCGGTCTGAAAAAGAACAACTTTTTGTGAACGTTAGACCAATTTCCCATCCCTGACTTACACAGTTTGATAACCAAAAACTTTTCAACAGTAATGCCAACTTAACCCCTTTCGTGGTAGATTTAGCCCTTTTTGAAGTACCTTTAAGGCGAAAAAAAAATTTTTAGCCCTAAACTAAAAAACGCACAATTTCAGCGCTTTTCAATATTTTCGTTTAGCTCTTTTTGCCCGTTTTTCTCTGTATGGCTATAGGTTAGGTTAGGTTAGTGGACGTGCACCTGTCGGTCAAGGCAAGCACTGTACCCGGAGGTCATAATTGACCCATTGTACATTGTCCTTAGGGGAGGAAGGAAATAGCGGATATAGGAATGTAGGAAAGGGGCTGTATGGCAATATTATCTCATGTTTCTCTGGCAATGTCGATTTGGAAGTCTATGTGAATATTTTTCTTCTATTTCTTGTTTTCTTCTTTGTCATAGGATTACCAAAAGTACCGGGAAACACAAGCTTTATTGAAATTTTAAAATTGTTTTTACCTAATAATTAAATGGAAAAGAAATGTTAGGCTGCGCTATCGTTATATACTGCAATTCATTCACCCATTTGCTTGCATAGGACACTTGACAGAGACAAGTCTCAATACCACATAGAAAGTGATTTATGGAATGAAGAAGAGGATGACCAAGAAGTACAAAATCGTATGTAAGAATGATCAACTTTGAAAGATTGTAATGTAAATTCTATTTGAAACTAATCTAGTACCTTAGGTTAGGTTAGGTTAGAGGACTTGCACTTGTCGGTCAAGACCTTAGGGGAGGAAGGAAATAGAGGATATAGGAATGTAGGTAAGAGGAGGGAGAATGGGAAACGGAAGAATAACACATAAAAATCTAGTGCCTTAATTCTATTGAATATAAAATGATCTCAAAAGCAATAATAATATCTACTAATAAATTCTTTTGTTTAAAAATTGTGGTGTTTTTAGCCTTCTTTTTGCGCTTTTTTAGCCCGTTTTTCATTTTTGTTCACGCGTTTGGTGTCCTAAGAGTTGGCATCACTGCTTTTCAATTTTTATTTACCTGTTTCTTTCTTTAAGAAGAGAATTCTCTAAGAATTTTCCCTATGATACAGCATTTGCTGCTGCCACTTGTGTGTTATCTTCAAGAATAATGGATTTTATTACCCACCACCTCTCAATATTATTTGGAAAAACGAAAACCAAAAACAACAAAAATATCAAAGAAAAAAAAGGTATTAATTTACCTTTCGATACTTTAATTAATAGCATTTTTATCGAAAAACTTGCCTCGTTTTTTTTTCTATTGTTTGTTGTTTTTCTTCTCGTTCTTTCAAGAGGACTACGGAAAATCTAATTTCAACTTGACTTAGTATGCCTTAACCTTACCTAACCTTACATTGCTTTGCTCTTGCTGTTGCTTTTGTTATTAATTGCTCGTAAATCCGTTACAATGATAAAGTGCTTATGTCTGTCTGTCTCTCCATACATTACATTCTTCTTCGTTTCTTTAGCAATTTATTATTCTAATTTTATTCGTTTGCTTTTATTTCTGTATTTCTTCTCTCAAAGATAAATATTATTTTATTGTTATTTGGAATTGCCTCCTATTGCCTGCCGATAACTGATACATAAAATATTATTAACAAAGTTTTTTTTTCTTCTTACCCAAAACAAAAACAATAAAAAATAAAAAAACAGGCGCACACCTGTCTACAAAAATAACAATTCCAAAAAATGTAAACGAAAAACTGTTCCTCATTTCTAATTTAACTTTGTTTTCCAAGAGCGTTTATCTTTTCAAACGAAACCAAATGCTTGATACAATTATCTTAATAGAGGCAATGAATCCAAAACAAAAAAATCTAATACCCCTTTAAGCTTAAACCTATTTGTCACATGGGTTATGTAGACATCTAAACATTGTTGTAAAAAAAAATTCTTTATAAAAAGCCACAATCATCTCAAGTACTCTGATCTCTATATTGAAATGCTTTCAAGTCAAAATTTAAAAATATTCCACTATTGGCTAGTAAACAGACATGTAAACCTCATTTACAAAGCTTTCAGAGAAAGACCAGACTTGCCTTAATAGTATAAAAAAAGCTTACAGGAAAGGACAAGGTATTCAGACTACAGCATGTTGCATTAGTGAGAATTTAATACCCACTAGTGCTCAAGACTTAATTGTATATGGTATTGACGACATCGTAGTCTAGTTGGTAGTAAGTGGGCTTATTAGTTATGAAACCACGGTTCAAACCCCCATGAAAATTTTCAATAAAATCTCTCGTTTGGAATCGTTTTTAAACTGTAAACCTGGTCACTCATGTATAAAAATAAATTCTGTGTGTTAATTTTACACATGAGTAATGGGACCTATATGATACTGGACAGGGAATAGTTCTTTTTAACATCGCACAGCATTCTGAAGTTTGTCAGGGAAATACAGGGTGGCAGCAATGTATTTCAACCAACTTCAAGTTGTTACTATCGTTGTTGGCTATTGTTAGAGCCCTCCAGCATTTAAATGTGTATAAATCTTTTGATTCTCGTACCATTGCTCGTTACCGTGATACCGGCAGTGTTGCATCGCGTCCAAGATGTGGAAGAAAAAAAATAGTAACAACACCAGATATGATCCGAAAAGTGAAGGCCTGATTTGATCGAAATCCACGCCGCAGTGGTAGAAAAATTGCTCGTAAGCTGAACAAAATTTGAAGGGCTTCGAGTTGCCCTGACAATATTTGCTGAACTCAAATAACTTCTCCCTGTTCCTCTATTGAAACAGAGGGCTATGCTGGTGCCAGTATGTCTCATTATAGTTTAATCCTGGCCTAAATTGAACCAAGGATTAAATGATTCTTTATTACTTTCTAAATAACACATTTAATTTTGAAAATCTCTGAGCCGCTACCTGTCTGTGTAACTAAAGTTCCTGATAAATGTCACCTCAAAGTCCATTCTTGTCAAAGAATCATCAGGACATAGGAATATCGAACTTAAACTGACATAGTCTAATAGGCAGTGTGTTGGCTTATTAAACGAAAAACCCAGGTTCGAAACCTAGGTCAGACATCAAAACAAAATATGAAAAAAAAGCATATATTTCTTCGGCAACTGCCTCTCAGCAGATTTCTGTCGAAAATCCTGAGAGTAAATAAAATTGCCATGAAGAGGTTCTCAAAAAATCTGCCGTTCAGAGTCGACCTTAAACTGTAGGTTCCACCATTCATTTATAAAATTAAACACTCACGACATAAGTGGTGTGAGAAGCTAGGTCGAAATCCAGACTAAAGGGTTGTAATGACCAATTATGTATGTATGTATGTATTGCTGATGAAAAGCGTTCACAATCTATGACATTTTACAAGGCCTAAGTATTCCGATTGATAAAATCAAACAAGATATTCTCCACCCGTTTTCCAACAAGACTCGTCTTCAATTTGAGTAGGAAGGTACGTACAATATTGCTAGACCTTGTTGGATAGATAGGGATAAGAAGGGAACTGATTGTCTTCTTTTCTTTAAGCACATGCCTATCAATTGCGTTTTCCATGGGCCGTTCCATTCTTTTGGAAAAAATTCCTTTAAACTTGCCATTTTCTCAAATCAAATTTTTGCTAAAATTGTAAGTCATTTCATGTATCACTGCCTGATTCTTGCCATGTCATCTGTGAATGAACTCTCCAATATCATAAGCGCTGCAATAGCAACATTTACCTTAGACTTGCATTGGTTGCTTATAAGGCATGTTGGATTTATGGTTTGGTTGTCAATTGTGATGATGCTTACTTACTTACAATCCTTTAGTCAGGATTACAACCCAACTTCTCACATCAACCAAGTTGTGTAGTGAGACTTACAGTTTAATGAGAACTTCCAGAGTCAGATTTGTGGAACTTTTCATTGACCAAAGACAAAAATAAGAATATCACAGAAATCTGTAAGATTTCATATGAAAGATTTTCATTGATTTCCCCATTTGATTAAAAAGCGGCACATTAACATCAAGATTTTATATGAGCGATTAATGTAAACCATAAATTTTAAGTGTTGCTTCTTGTCGAAGACCACCTTTTAAACTTTAATCCTCTGTTCCACATACCCAACCTATTATTGTGGCTGTATTAAATAATTTCTACTTTCCATAATCCCTTGTAACAATGCGGATTTAAAATATTTATTCGTGTGGCTAACAATACAATTTAATTTCAAAATGCTCCTACTAATTGATTTTTATTGTAACAAAAAAAAAAAAAAAATAAAAACTTTTTGAGAAAAAGAAATTATAATCGAATCAAATTAAAAATAAATTAGAAAAATTTTTATTTAAAATAAAAATAAAAAAAAAACGTAAGAAAATAGTGAAACAAGTGTCAATAATGAAATCTT
Source organism: Sarcophaga peregrina (assembly GCA_014635995.1). Classification (NCBI taxonomy): domain Eukaryota; kingdom Metazoa; phylum Arthropoda; class Insecta; order Diptera; family Sarcophagidae; genus Sarcophaga; species Sarcophaga peregrina. The sequence continues at coordinate 14,066,906 of CM025792.1, read as the reverse complement.
TTGTAGACTTTAAGAAAAAAAAAACTTAAGACTTAAGCCGACTAATAACACATTTTATTGATTGTGGCTTACAAAAATAAACATAAAAAACGGCCCATGTTATTTAAATGAATGCTGAAATAACCTTAAGAAAAATTAACATATTCTTCTTCGCTTTTTAAACTCCACTCATCAATATTACCAACGTTTATGCCTTTTATTTCCTTTCTCGACCACTAAGCAATACAAACTACTACTGGGTTGTAGTAGGAAAAAATTCCAAAAAAAATTTTTTTTTAAATGTTTTTAGACCCCTTTTTGGTTCAAGAGAGAAAAAAACAAGAAAACACTTTAAATTTTAACAGCAATACAAAACGCAACAACAACAAAAACATGTAAATTTAAAAGTTAATGCTAATATTGTATGAAAGGGAAAATACGAAGGCTGGACGACATATCCAACAACCCAACTGTTTGCGTCTTTGTACATGCTTTTTAACATTTCTGAGGCTCTTGATATCGCTATAGGCTCCCTCGAACTCAATTTACATGCATTAACTCTACAGTCTACTAACGTATCCACAAACCAAACTACAGTCGAACTTCTATTACTTGAAGTCTCTATAAGTTGAAACACATCTGGTGGCAGCAGCATCTAAATCATTTTTAAATTTACTTCCCAAATTTGAAGTTTCTATAAGTTTAAGTTTTTTTATGGATAATGGTGATTCAATTTATAGAAGTTCGACTGCAAGTGGTTAGGTCGAAAGGAGGACACCTATCATCAAAATGACTGTTTCATACGTTATCAGCGTACATCCAAGAAGTCACACTAATGAGTCACGGGTAGCGACTGAAATGCAAATAGAACCTGAAAACCTTCAGATATGACTAATGCCTTTAAACCTATGCAATGACATTGAAAATTTTCTATTTTCTCTATGTCCTCTCTATATGACCTGAATTCGTTGTCAGCTACGCACCTACGTGGCTCAAATATTCATATTCATACTATTCAGTTCTTTCACAGGATATGGAATATATGTATGGCTGTGCTATAGCGTACCCAGCACCATTTTAGTAGGCACGAATAACCCGGTTGGATGCCTAGTCTGGTTTCTATCTACACAATATAAATATTTCGTACAAAACTATACCCACTTTAAGCGTAATCCCTGTAGCAATCAGTTCCCGTGAACTGGTTCCATTAGATCATACCATCGATTCCAAGGTATTTGTAGGAGGCATGGAAAAAGTGAAGCACTATGCATGTCCAAAATCAGCAACGAGTATTCAAAAAGATGAGTACATTCAAGTCATACTTATAATTTCGCATTCATACTTATTTTAATATGATACTCAAAGTTATAAATACCCATCTTAATCATACCTAACAATACGCATGATGTTATTGACTTCGACTCGTCTCTTCTTAACATTTACACGAAGCATAAAATAAGTATGATTCGCGTACGAGTACTTCAATACTCACAAGAAGATTGTAGTGTATGCTTTGCTTGTTCTCTTTGGCTTCCATTCTTCTTTGTTTGTATATGCAACAACAACAAAGGCTGTAAATTTTGATGAGTGATTCGAATTACTCAAATGACTTATAAGTATTATAAGTATTTTTCTCAATTTATGAATCTGAATAAGTAGGCGTATGAATCAAACATATTTCGAATGTTGAGAGTTTGATGTCAACGTTGTACTCATACTCATTGCATACGTTATACTTATAAATCAATGTTATAGTGAGTACAAATGAAATCAGAATAGTTGAATTTCAATTCTGTTGATTCACTTCATACTCAAAATTGCATGAGTGCATATGAGTAGTGGAAAAACGATTCATTGCTGATCTCTGATCCACGTTATGGAACGTTTAGAAACGGTTTAGATTTCGTAAGAATTTTACGTTGCCGGTAGTTTCCGTTTCACAGGGCCCAGTAAGATAACTTTAAGGCTTGGATAAATGTTTTGAATAATTATCTCCTTCCCTAAATCTTATTACCTTATCGTATTTTACATGCCGAAAATTTTCTCACACAACCCTCTTTCAAGAAGAAAAAGAGAAAACAATAAAATAATGGAAATAACCTCCAAGTATTATGGATTTGTAAATGTACGTATTAAACATAAAACGTATTTTCATTACTACTGGCATTACCATAAAAATAACGACAAACGAACAACAAAAACAGCAACAACAACAAAAAAAAGAGTAGGCAATAACAACAACATAAACTGTAAATTGTAAATTTTATAAAAATCTACTGACGATAGGAAATCAAAGAGTTACGAGCCATTGAAAAATAATCCATTCACTATGGATGAATGAATAGAATAGGGGGGGCTTGCTCAACAATGGATGTATGGATGGATAAATGGATGGATTTAAATATATTTACGTGAAACACATATGTACATACAATAACACACATGCTCATAAAATATGTACGAATAGTAGTAAAAAACCGTATTAACATTTCCCAAATGTTTGGGGCTACTCAAAGTCTTTTATTTGGTCTCAACAAAAAGGAAAAAAAATATTTTTGTGTGTGAAAAAATATCACAGAAAATAAAATCAAATTTATACCAACCATATGACCATAATATGGAAAAAGACACACAGCTACATACACATACCATCCGTATAATATAAAATTCTAAAAGACTTTTGGGGCACCTGCCAAAATTTAAAATATATGAGATTCAGTGAAATAATCTCGAGAGTATACAAAAGGTGTTTCAAAATAGAATCACAAAGCCCATCATCAACAATAAGAACAACATTATGGACTACTGAATAATGCATTAGTACTTCAAATATTATTGAGTCAAAGAAACTAAATTGCTTGTGATTGTAAAGGAGGAAAATTTTTAAAAGTTAGCCCAACACAGAGAAAAAGAGTAAAATGAAGGAGTTTGAATTAAGGTTTATCGATTTCAATAAAATATTCGGCTGCAAGTCTTCTACGGAATTTGATTAGAATGCAATCTTCAATATGTGTTGTGTATGATCCATTACGTCCTTTCTAGTGAGATTATGCAGAAGAAAGGAAGAATTCTAATTAGTATACAAACATAGCTGCCAGATTTAACGGTTTATCGTTATTTTGACGATTTTGTGCTCCAAAAATATCATATTGACGATGTTACTATTTATCATTTTGAAGATTATTAAAAATTATAAATTTACATAATTTTCTTTACTTCAGTACATTAAAAGCCACTTTAAGCTTTGTATCTACCTTTGCTGTTATTACTATTTCCAAATTTTTCTGTATCTTATATCCTTAAAAGCCAAAGAAACTACAATCTCTGCACATACGAATAGTCCGACTAAAGAACGAATTTTATCTGTAATGCAGTGAGCGATCCACTGGCCAACCACATACATATGTATGTGCCCGCCGAGAAAGGCAAGTTTTGCGTAGGAATACATGATTCTCGGGTACAAGTTCCTTATTTCGCTTGAACAAAGTTCGTTAAAATTTCGATACAACAGTGAAATTAAATCACTTTGAAACGATGCTTCAATAAATCAATGGAGTTCGACACCCTACCGTCATTAACGGGCAGCTTCGCCCTTTCTTCTAAGCGGTCGAGAAGTCTCAAAATAGTCGTTGAGGCACCGTCCTATACATGAGAATTGTATTCCATTCACTTTCGGATATAAGAGGTGTAAATAGTAAGCAGATCAAGTGAAGGGAAATATTTCTTACACTCTCTTATGAAACTAAGGCACTGAAAACTGTGTCGATTCTAGCGTATATCACACTGAATTTTCATGCCGATTTTGTAACGATTAGTTCGACGATTTTCATGAATATGTTTGACGATTTTTACGATTTTTTTTTTCTAATATTTGACGATGCTTTGATGCTTTACGTATGTGGCAGTTATGTATACAAAGCTTAATCTACACCAATAACTTTTTTCGTTGTCGTATAGTACTACGGCTATAAAATCTATAAAGCCCTCCTCAAACTTCTTCAGGTACGTTTAAAAACTCTATTCTAAGCCTGACGAACTACAACTGCTACAACGAACTTCATGGTGCTACACAAGGTCAACGGGAATAAATCCGTAACTGCTACTAAATATCGACCCAAGTGTTCCTTTCTGAGTTGCATTAATGGCGCACAGTTTCCAAGTGAATGCACAAATTCATTCTCATTGATGGTCATTCTAAGCAACTGTTCTTTTAGTCGCCGTAAGGCTACGGTTCAAAATCTAGGTGAGACATCAAAACTACAATATGAAAAAGTACAGTAAGTAAGTAAGTGCACGTTCTCTAATCTATGCCAACTGCAAGCTCCATAAGGCATTGTGCTTTTACCGCAATGTTTGAGTCTTCGATCCAGTGTGAGTTAACGATAATAGCCGATTTTTCTACTGTTGGCAATTTGAAGAAACCAGTTCGACGTCTATACATATATCCGGTCTCCAGCAAAACTCGAATACTAAGGAAAACTGTTTTGAAATCCTTAATACCATGACTATCTAGTACACTAGTTCCATTTTTAAGGAATCCTTAATAAATTCGCTATCTAGACCACTAGGACCGTTTTCCTCACCAGGTTAATTCTTTACCCGATTTCGCCATTGTTGCCCAGTTGAAGTAATCAATTAGCTTCGGCGACTCTATCTCCGGTCGAAAGTAAATCTTCATCGTAAGGAAGACTGTTTTGAAATTCTTAATATCTTCTTTAAGTAGCCCCCTAGGTGTACATATGGCCCACACTTCCCTTTGGCTATCATAGAATCTTTAACCTCTCGCTTTAAATCACTGCTTATGGCTTGGTGGGGAGTGTTTAAGGGCTATTGTAAATGGCTTACATTTAAATTAATGAACTTTTTATATCTTTTTCATGGTCATATTACACTGTTTACCATATCCGATCATATGTTGTATATTAAATAACTTCCAAACAAAGCTTTTTACAGAAAATTAACAAAAAAAAAAATATTTTCAAAATATTAGTTTCCGCAAAATGATTACATTTTAGTGTCATTTAATCACTCAAAATAAAAAAAAAAAAAACTCTTGTCGGTATTATACACAGGGCGTCCACAAAGGAAATACTTTAAAAAAAATGTTATTTTATGTGAGAGACGTGCTTTCTGGTATGGTCAAAGACCCAGGTCGGTGCCATTTCTAGGTATATTGTTATGCACGCGTCAAATATTAAATACTTAACGCTAGAAATTCAATTAAGAATTCCAAACACACAAAATAAAAATTAAAACAACAGGAACATATTCCAGTTTAGAAGCGATTTTATTAGGTCTCGATTACAGAGCACTTTTTCATATGTTTTGGATTTCTTAATTTCATGGATGACATTTAAGAATTTTAAATCAAAGCTGAAAATAATGAAATGAAAACCCTTTGATGACATAACAATAGAATTCTATTTTTGGTAACAAAATATGTATAGAGACAAAGGGAATGAATGTTCATGTGGTAGACACAATGACTATTAAAAATGTATACAAAATGGTCAGGCATTGGCATTGTGTGGCAACGAAACGTATTAAAAAAACATGGAATTGATTTAAATTTAATTAATGAAAATGGAAAATATGCGATGTCTGTCGTAAGTAACAGTATAAGAAGGATTCGTATTGAATATAAAAATCTCATCACTTAACATACTTACGAAGTCAATGTTACTAGATTCACTTAACAATGTATAGGGAAAACATAAACGTTTCGTTTGTAAAAATCCTTTGATTTGAATAAATTTTTGAAACATTGAAAGAAGAAAAACAAAACGTTGTTGAAAACATTTTTAAGGGACCCCATTGTAAGCCAAATGATTTATATTCCATGGATCGGATTATATTACAACAATTTATTTGGTTTTATTGTAAATAAAATCGAAAGTTAAAAGCTTTATTAATGGCAGAAGTACACTGTATTTGAATTAAAATAAAATCCTACTTTAAAATAGAATATTGATTCCTTCAATATAACCAAATGCTAGTAAAACTAGCCTTTCAGTTGTATGTTATATTTTTTATTATATAGGGTCATATGATAAGGTCTTAGGTCTTAGGTCGTAGTGGTATCTCTGATATCACAAAGCTCACTTGAGCACGCATGGCGGCCCGTTGTGATGCCACGCGTGAAACGCAGTCCCTGTACTAACCAAGTTCCGCCAAATCAGGGAAAGGAAGAAGTTGGTCAGCGCAAGGGCTGCACAATAAAAGCACGACTACCCCACACTGGAAAACCAGCCAGAAAATTTGATGAACGAAGCTATATCCTTGATATCAATAGATGATAGCTCCGTTAAGCTAACGAGGAATGGGGAGCCAAATAACCTATATCTATTCCTAGCAAGAGACGGGCACTGGCAAAGAAAGTGAACGACGCTCTCCTCTTCCTCAGTGGACCTACATCCACGGCAGAAGTCGTTAAAAGGGAGCCTCATTCTCTCGGCGTGCCTACCCATGATGCAATGACCCGTAAGCACGGCCACTACAGTCGAGATAACATCACGACCGAGACTAAGTAATTGGTTGGTACGCCTTCCATTCATCCTGGGCCAGGTAAGTCTAGCGGTGGAGCAGGACTCCTCATTTACCCAGGATAGGTTGGCGTCCCGAAGGAACCTCCGCGCAATGGTCAACTTAACCGAGGCAAGTGGCATACCCATCTCAATAGAAGAGGATTCCGGAAGGAGCGCACCAGCTCTGGCGAGCTCGTCGGCCCTACAGTTTCCCGGAATATCACTGTGCCCAGGGACCCACACCAGAGAGTCCCTGGTGAAGCGCCCCGAGACTAGGTCGAGACAGCGACGACATTCCCTAACGATCCTAGAGTTGAGTCATATGATAAATATCCTTGTCTTTTTTTTTAATTATGAATCAAACTTAGCTTATTTTAAGCAAGGCAGCATACACTGAAGTATTAGAATATTCAGCCATTTGAGCTTACCAACTAACAGAGTGACATAATATACGATCAACCGATTATTTCGTTTTTTGCATTAAGCCTTGTTCAGCCAAATTCCGCACATTTGTCCATAAAATTCGGAAAATGGGTTTGCAGAATATAGAGGGCCAACATGCCACAATATGAAGCATTCCCAAACCATTATATTTTCGCCGCCATATTTAACAATTTGCTTCAGATAGTATTTTTGAACGCGTTGCAAGGGTTTTCGAAAGCAGTACAGCTATTCAAGACCCGGAGAACGCGTTCAAAGATACTGCAAACCCGTCTTCCGAATTTTATGGACAAATGTGCTTATCCCAAATAAGAAATTGTTTTCCAACACGATGGTGGTCCGATACACACAGCAAAAATTGTAAAGATATGGAGTGGGAAACAAAATTTTCAATTGATGGAAGGGCCAGCACAAAGTCATAGACCTCAATCCGATTGAAAATCTTTCGCCATTCGTAAAAATCGGGCCGGGCAGTACGAAACAGCCCCAACAAACATGGTCAAACTTTGGCATCGTATAAATCCGAAATGGAATCGAATTCTGAAAGATGTTATTGATAATTTGGTAGAAAGCATCTCAAACCACGTAAATCAAGCTATTTCTAATAAGGGTCTATGAACCAAATATTGAAAATGGTTAGTTTCTTGAATTTTCTTGAAACGTGCAAAATTGAGTTTATGTGGGTTATTTTCGTTTTTTTCATTCAAACTCATTGAATTCATTTCATTAATTATTGTTTTTTTAAAATAAAAAAAATTAAAATTAATTTTATTTTTTGTATTTGCTTCTATGGTTTTGTTTTTGTGGATGACGAAAGTCAGTATTGTGAACATGCACTCACTTCTGCTCGCTACTGTACATAATTGGTCATTACAACCCTTCAGTTAGGATTATTAACCTAGTTTCTCACACCACTTATGTTGCGTGCATTAACCTACAGTTTAAAGTCGACTCCGAACGACAGATTTTATACAAAAAAAAACTTTTCAGACTAATTTTATTTACTCACAGAGTTTTTGCCAGAAATCTGCTGAAAGGAAGTGGTCGAAGAAATATTTTTTGTATTGATTTTGTTTTGATGTTTGCCCAGGGGCTCAAACCCTGGCTTTACGTCTAATAAGCCAACACACTACTTATAAGACTTCGACGACTTCGTGATCATCTGCAGTAATAATCATTTTCAAGTGAATCGAGTTTAATTCTGGTTTGTCAGCTATACATACATACATAATTGGCCATTACAACCCTTCAGTCAGGATTACGACCTAGCTTCTCACACCACTTATGTTGTGTGCGTTAATGTTATACATGAGTGGCGGGACCTACAGTTTAAAGTCAACTCCGAACGACAGATTTTTGAGAAGCTTTTCATGGCAATTTTTACTCTCAGTGTCTTTGCCAGAAAGCTGCTGAGAGGAAGTCGCTGAAGAAATATTTTTTCGTTTTTGATGTCTGACCTGCCAGCTATGCTGTCAAGAAATTATGCTAAAAAATAGTCCCTCAGCTCTTTATAAATTTTTAACCAAAAAAATCTTTAAAAAATCATCAAAAATTTTCCTCAATTTTAAAGTATTCAAAAAGATTTTTATTTTTAAAAATTTTATGAATTAAGAAAACTCCACGCTTTCCTTTTTTGTAGCCATTATGGACATGTCCTTTGCTTGTGCTATTATTTGTCTTTCTCTTTGCGGTATTTATTGTGTCTGCATTTTGCGACATAATCAATTAATAATAAAAAAGCGAAACTTTTTTTTTACATATTTTTCTTCTTCTTCTTTAACGATATAATGATGGTGACGACGAAATGCAATCAGCCAGTCAACTCAGCACAGGAATCAACGTCATTATCAACATCATCATTTATTTAAGCATGTCACAAGTGTAAGACGAGTAAGACAGATACAACAGATACCAGGCAATATTTACATTTACTCAGGCACACACACACATACTCCCGCATAAATATATCCTTATACGTTATGTTTCCAAGTTTGTTACTTAAGAAAATAAAAAAAAAAAACTGAAGAAAAAAAGTTCATCCTTTTTACAATTACAGCCACTAATACTGTTACATTTATAATAACGGGTGATTTTTTAGCTTTTATCTCTTTGGCAACACTGGTTTAAACAGCTTACACATGTTTCGTGTTTTGTTTCACTGTCAAACATCTTCAGTTTGGTCTATAATTTAACCATGAATCGTCTTACAAACGAACAACGCTCGCAAATCATTGAATTTTATTATCAAAATGCGTGCTCTGTTAAGAAAGTTCATCGTGCGCTTCTTCCCTTTTATGATTAGTTAAATCGACCCACTGAAGCGGCTATTCGGGCTATAGTGACTAAATTTCTCACCAACTTTACATTGTTGGACATTAAACCACCAACTCTCGCTTACGTAGGAGGGCGAACTGAAGAAAATATCGCAGCTGTATCGGCCAGTGTTAATGATGACCACCATCAATTATCGTTTCGTCGCCGTTCGCAGCAATTGGGCCTCTGTTGCTCAACAACGTGTAAAATTTTGCGGAAGGATTTAGGTGTGAAGCCTTTCAAAATACAGTTGGTGCAAGAATTGAAGCCGAACGACCCACCGCAACCCAGAACTTTTGATGAATGGGCTCTTGGAAAGTTGGCTGAAGATCCACTTCTTTATCGAAAACTTGTGTTCAGCGACGAAGCTCATTTTTGGCTCAATGGATACGTAAATAACCAGAATTGTCGATTTTGGAATAAGGATCAGCCAGAAGCATTACAAAAGCTACCAATGCATCCAGAAAAAGTTGCAGTTTGTTGCGGTTTATGAGCTGGTGGCATCATTGGACCGAACTTCTTTAAAGATGCTGCGAATCGTAATGTAACTGTGACTAGTGAGCGCTACCGTGAGATGGTATCCAACTTTTTTTTACCCAAAATGCAAGAGTTTGACTTGCATGACATGTGGTTTCAACAAAACGGTGCCACATGCCACACAGCACGCGTAATAATGGATTTGTTGAGAGGCGAGTTCTGTGAATATTTTATTTCACGTTCGGGACCGGTCAATTGGCCGCCTAGAACGTGCGATTTAACGCATTTAGACTATTTTTTGTGGGGCTATGTTAAAGCCTATGTCTATACAGATAAGCCCGCTTCAATTGACGCATTGGAAGACAACATTGAAGCATTTATAAGTGAGATACCGGCCGAAATGCTGGAAAGAGTATGCCAAAATTGGACTAAGCAGATGGGCCATTTGAGGCGAAGTCGCGGTCAACATTTACATGAAAAAATCTTGAAACATTAAATTAATTGGACCATACTATCGATTCAAATAAAACTTTCATGCATTTATCTGTATTTTATGTGTTTTTTTTTAATTTCCTATAGCTCTTAAAAAATTACCCATTATTACACCACCCATATGCCGTTACTTAACATACTTGCTGTTGTAGCCTTTTTCACACGTTTTTCTTGTGAAAATTTTTTGTTTGGTTTCCTAGCATATTTGTATGTGTGGTATAGGGAAGTATGTATGTATAGGTGTGCTAATATATGTAAATGTGGTACTGTATGTGTGTGTGTGTGTAAGACTGATATTTCAAAGCTTTAAGTAAAACAATAGGAATTAAATACCGTGAACGCATATCATCTGGTGTGACATGTCACTATAATCTGACAGATTAATTATGTACGGTTTTGTGAATGTATTATGAATGAATACAGACAGTCACACAGCCATACATACGTATGTATATATATACAATGTACTACTATATGCTAGTAAATACGGAAAAAAGAAAATAAATATTGCAATGCAAAAACCATCAAAAAAAAGGAGGAAAAAAACAGAAGGAAAGAAGAAGAATATATTTACAAAACAAAAGTGAAATAAAATGTGGAAAAATATGAAATATTTTCATAAGTACAGAAGAAAAGCAATGCAAACATAATACTTTTTCGTGTTTTCCCATACGTATGTACGTATATTTTTCTGTAATTTTTTTTTTTTTTGTAGATTTAAAAAAAATGAAGGATTAATAATGAATTTCATGGAAAAATGTTTCGTACTTAAAATGAATATGAAACCAACGTACGTAAGTACGTATACTCATGCCAATCTATAGCGTAAATGTAAATGTGCTTTGCTTTTCTTTAATAATCTTTTTATAAGTAGAGTTTTTTTTAATAAAAAAGAAAAGAAATATTGAAAAAATAAATTTATTTATGCCGTTGGTCGAAATGCTTAAAGGAGGGTCAAGGTAAGGTAGTACAACTTAAGATTTGTATGAAAAATTACAGAAATAAGTTCCAAATGAGAACGTAATATCGCTGAAGAGAGTCTACTCGCTTATAAGGGACTATGGTTAAATAGTGAATTCACTCTTAACATCATTGATGATGTTTGAAGTCTCTGTTGTCTATTATTATATTGTGCGTTGTGATTTTTTAGGCGAAAGCCCAATGTTCAAACCGTAACTCAGACATCTTAAATTAAACGAAACCAAAAAAAATTCTTTTGGCAACTTTCTCTTAGCAGTCCTCTGGCAAAAACTCTGAGAGTAAATAAAAAAAATTGCCATGAGAAGTTTCTCAATTACAAGCTGTCATCCGAAGACGTCTTAAAGCTGCAGGCAAAGATCAGCAACTAGTATTCAAAGCGATAAATAGATTCGAGTCATACTTATAATTTCTGATACTTATATGCATTCATACTTATTTTAATATGATACTCCTACTACTCATACTCAAAGTTGGAAGTACTCGTCGTACTTATACTTAACAATACGCATAATGTTATTAACTTCGACTCGACTCTACTTAACATTTACACGAAACACAAAATAAGTATGATTCGCATACGAACACTGCTATACTCACAAGAAGATTGTGTGTATGCTTTGCTTGTTGTCTTTGTGTTTCTTCTTTGTTTGTATATGCAACAACAACAACAACGGCTGTAAATTTTGATGAATGATTCGAATCACTCGAATGACTTGTAAGTATTTTTCTATATTTATGGATCAGAATGAGTAGGAGTATGAATCAAACATATAATTCGACTGCAACCAATTGGATTACCTTGATATCAAATCATTGGTAAAATAGATTCCAGATTCCCGTGGGAACTTGTCGCCGTAGTCTATGAAGAAATATTTCTTCGGTGACTTCGTCTCACAAGGTTTCTGGCAAAAACTCCGAGGGTAAATAAAATTGTCCTGAAAAGTTTCTCAAAAATGTCGGAGTTTGGAATTGACTTTGTATTGTAGGCAGTGGGTGTGTGACTAAGTTTTTGTTTTAAACCGGATCGCGTATTATTAATTGTATAGAAAGGGCCGATCCTGGGTAGGCCATCGCTCTGTGCAGCGCATTACATGGCCCAAATTTAACACGAGGGTAATTTTGCATGATAAACATGGTAGGTAGGTAGGTAGAAGTAGCTGTCCACTCAATGAGCGGGCACACGTAGGCCGCATACAGGGACCATTGTGATACCACAGTTTCATCCTCTCTTCTACACCAGGAACCACTCGGGGCTTCTGATGAAACGACTCAAATTGCCAATATCAATGCATGAAAGATCATCTAGGTTTTTCCATGTAGTAGGCACCCAGGTGTTTCTTTCTCCTCCGACCAAGTGACGGGCATTTGCATAATAAGTGAAGAATAGTTTTATCCTCTTCCTCATCTCCTCAGCTTCTGTACAAACCAATACGCCTCGCATGTGTTCCTATAATACAATGCCCCGTAATAACCCCGATAACAGCGCTGAGCCTGCTTCTTTAGAGCTTAAGCGGAGTCGCCGTGAGCCCTCTATCCAGCCTTTGCTATATTTTATGCGCCCCTCTGCCTTTCTCCGAAGCTGCCCACCTATTTTTGACAAGGTCCACGATTGCATTGTCAATCATAAGCCCGCAGGTACTTAAAGAGATTCCCAATGTAGAGAATTCATCAGAGAGCTCGACGGTCGTGGCCCTTCTGGCCAACATAATAGCAGAAGACTTGAGAGAAACCTTACACAATTCTTGCTCGTTGTTCGAAAGAAGTAAGCACTGATGACTTAATCTAGAAGCATTTGGAATTTTTAGCGCTAAAGAAAACTAAAATTTACTTTGTCATCCTTTTTAAACAGAATTCTAACACTTCGAAAGATAAAAAATGAGAAACAAACTAAAAGAAAATATTCCTTCATATCAGCTTAAAGTAAACACCGGTAGTGGCATGGAAAAACAAATTCATGGCCTTAACAAAAAAAAAAAAAACAATTGCCTTTTTAATCTCTTGTAAATATTTAAGACAGTGCGGTAAAAAATTATTTGTTTCGACGCATAGTTTGTGTACATTTTGGCGTTTTCCTGTTAACAGGTTGATGGAAACATGTTGTCTAAACAATGAACGACGATTTTTCATTTCTCACCAACATTAAACACTTTTGAAGTGTGTTTATCGCAAACAATTAATAAAATACAGAGAGAAAGAGGGATGAAATTAACACCTAGAAAAAAAAAGGAAATCAAAAAAATTTTTATTTAAACAAGATTTGGTGTCTTAACACCTTTTGATTTTGACTTTTTTCTTGTTTCTATTTTTTCTATGGAATGTTCTTTCTTTAGAATCAAAAAACCAAAAAAAGCCGACAAGTTAGACAAAAAGTTTTCCTATTCACAACTAAAGGTGTCAAAGTTAAATAATTGATGTGAATTTATTTTCCTTGAAATTCTTTAGAATTCATAAAGACAGATTTCAAACAAGTCTTTATCTCTTGTAATATTTATTAAATAGTATTTATTTAAAGGCAAATTAAAAAGATTTCTTTAAATAGTTAATCTCTTGTAATAAACCACAAAATTTCGTTTATAAACACAACCAGGCAAACAACACTCGAAAAATGGAAAAAGTTGTTAAGAATTCTTCATAGAATAGAAGAAGGCGTTTGATTTGCTTTTTTTTTTTTTTGTTACGAAGCGTTAAAGCAAAATTTTTTTTGTTTTTTTATCATTTATCATGATGATGTAAAATAATCTACAAATGAAATTTAATATTATCATGACACTAAAGCAGTATTACCAGAATAAAGCCAAGTTACTACCATTAGTTGGAAGTACAACAATACAACAGCAACCTTAACGGCCGGCCGTCACTTCCTAAGAAAGTGATGTTATTTGTTTGCAAACATTAATCATCATTTCCATTGAATGAATAAATATGAAATCATTTTATAAATGATAATGATTCGTAAAGTTCAAGAAACTAGGTGTTGGAAAAGGCTTTCAAAACAGCTTGTATTGGATAATTAATTATTATGAATGAACAAAATATTTTAAATGATAAAAAAAGGCTTCCACTGAAATTGTTTTAATTTGTTTATATCACTTAAACTTATATTTTCATTTAAAAAATAATATCTCCAGCTTATCGTTACTATTGCCGATCAATTGTATCACTCTCAGCGTACAAGGGTTATCTCTCTAATATCTGCTCTAAGCCTAATGCCTGGACAAAGTTCAGAATGCTCGGTGTCAGCAAAGATAATACATTGCCCAACACTTAATAAGCACTCAAGTGTTTGCTGTTTAAATGCAAGAACACCGCACACTATGTTCGAGGCTAACAGAGCCTGCACCACTGTTGGGTGAAAGATTCTGATTGCACCAGCACATGCAAGTTTTTGTTTTTTTTTATCATTTATCATGATGATGTAAAATATTCTACAAATGAAATTTAATATTATCATGACACTAAAGCAGTATTACCAGAATAAAGCCAAGTTACTACCATTAGTTGTAAATTCAACAACACAACAGCAACCTTAACGGCCGGCCGTCACTTCCTAAGAAAGTGATGTTATTTGTTTGCAAACATTAATCATCATTTCCATTGAATGAATAAATATGAAATCATTTTATAAATGATAATGACTCGTAAAGTTCAAGAAACTAGGTGTTGGAAAAGGCTTTCAAAACAGCTTGTATTGGATAATTAATTATTGTGAATAAACAAAATATTTTAAATGATAAAAAAACATGGCTTCCACTGAAATTATGTTAATTTGTTTATATCACTTAAATTTATATTTTCATTTAAAAAATATTATCGTCTGCTTATCGTTACTATTGCCGATCAATTGTATCACTCTCAGCGTACAAAGGTTATCTCTCTAATATCTCCTCTAAGCCTAATGCCTTGACAAAGTTCGGGATGCTCGGTGTCAGCAAAGATACATTGCCCCACAATTAACAAGCACTCAAGTGTTTGCTGTTTAAATGCAAGAACACCTCACACTATGTTCGAGACTAACAGATCCTGCAGCACTGCAGGGTGAAAGATTCTGATTGCACCAGCACATGTTAGTTTCTGTGTTTTGTTCAACTCCATCTAAGCTGTTTTCAGATTCGTTCGGTCTACCTAAACAATTGTCCTTCTGATCACTATTGATCACAGCAGGATTTCTTGCATGACATCTTCATATCATTATGGCATATCTGGCCCTTCTTAAAGTACTTATTTTATGAACTTTCCGTTTCATTAAGATTTCCAGGCATTTAAACTCTAATTTCCGATAAATTACTTTAACCAAGTGATACCTAAACCAAGGTAATTTGAGTTCGAATGACGTAATTCCTAATTCATCTTTTGCTATCAAATTTACAGAATACTCCAAGCATAAGACTGTTAACTATTAACAGATAATGCGATACAGGGTGGCTGATATGTATTGCAACCAACTTCAGGTTGTTATCATTTGTAAACTGCTCATCTGACAGCTGACAGACTTATTCCAGTGACAGTTCATCTTATTATTTACAAGCCTACAAAAGCATTTCGATCTATTACATTCAGAAAAAAAAATTATTCGTGATGGACTTCAAGCGTGATTAGTGTGATAGCTTTATATTTAGCTGGAAAACCACAGGTGGCTATCGTTAGAGTTCTCTAGTATTTAAATGTGAATAAATTTCTTGTTTCTATTACCAATGCTCGTTACCGTGATACTGGCAGTATTGTATCACGTCCATAAAGTGGACGAAAAAAACGGTAACAACACCAAAAATGATCCGTAAAGTGAAGGCCAGATTTGATCGAAATCCAAGCCGCAGTGGTAGAAAAATTGCTCGTGAGCTGAACATATAGGGAGAACGGATGCAATACATATTAAAAAATGAACCTGGACTAAAGCCATTGAGGTTCCAAAAAGTGCAAGAGAGCACCGATGGACATAAAAAGTTAGACTGGAAAGAGCCAAGGAATTACTTCGCTTGCACGAAAGTGGCCAGTTATCGAATTTGGTTTTCTCCGATGAGAAGCCATTCCAAATTGAACAGTTTATAAACAAACAAAATGATCGGGTTTACTTGCCAAAGAGGTCAGCTGAAAATTTACATTTGCGATTGGCCACCAGAACTCAAACGCCGCCGATGGTAATGGAGTGGGCCGTCGTAACGGGCGATGCTCGCTCCCCGCTCGTATTCAAAATAAATGCCGAATATTATCGGGAAATGTCTTAAAGACAGTATTGAAGCCCTGAGCAGACAAACATTTCGGCCGCAGACCATGGTCATTCCAACAGGATTCATCACCACCGCACTCAGCACGCGTCAACCAAGAATGGCTTAAAAAGGAGATTCCTCGCTTCATTTCTACCGCACAATGGCCACCAAAATCTCCGGATCTCAAGCTGGGGTATTTTGGAGAGTAAGGTTCTCACTAAAAAATTCCAAAGTGTCGATCATCTCAAGACGGGAATGGGCCAAAATACTGCAGAGCCACTTTCGTGCAGTCTGTGATGGCTTTGTCGACCGTTTGAGAGCCATAATTCGTACCAAAGGTGCCCAATTCGAACAAATCTTAACTGATTCTAAAATTTGATTTATTTCCAACATTTTTTGCTTCTGAACAATAAAATTAAAAAAAAAAAAAATAAAAAACTATAGCGCTTTACTTTGTTGCATTATATATCAGCCACCCTGTAGTAGGCAATCTACTGGAATTTTGCTAAGGTTGTTGACATAACCACTACGATTGTAGTGTCGAAAATACTAACAACTTATTGATCTGAGTGAGGCATAGTATATGTCAACACTCTGGATTCGGTTCAAGTTTTGGTTGAAACCAAAGGAATAATTTAAGAAGTTTAGATTTGGTACATGTAAACTGTAGCTTATGTTTGTAATATCCCTTTGGATATATGTTACCTACAAACATTTGCTTCTGCCTCTTTTCGAAATAAATTGCTCATAAATCAACTTTTGTTACACTAAAACGGGCTTATCACTCCCTTTCCTTTTGTACCTATCCAAAACACATGATCAACGATAAAGACATCATCGCACATAAATTGCAGAAATTTATTAGAAAAATTTCATTTGAAGCAGAACGAATAGAAAAAAAAGAATGAGAAACAAATTGTGTTTGTAAAACCAATAAATTCCATTCAAATTATGCCAAAAAGATTTGTAAAGGTAAACTAAACGTCATCTGTTTAACAAATTAAAGATATTTTTACATGGAATAACAATGAAAATAAATAAGGAAATCCACCTTTTAACGCTTGCTTTTGAAACAAAACTGTAATTGGTTACACTCTCTTACAGACCATAAACTAAAGCGTAACCAAAGGCAATGCATCTGCGTCATGATGGCAGGCAGACAATTTGCAATGCCGCATAAGAAAACTCAAAGAAAATGTACAGAAAATGTGTTAATTTTGTAATAAGAAAAAACAAAATCTGGTCAAAAGGCCTGATGCTCTCTCTCTCCCCTTTTTAAGAATGATACTGAAAGCAAAGTTTATATTGCTTGCAAGAGATGTTTGCCTTAATGCTGCTGTTATACTAAAACACCGCCTGCCAGACTAAAGAGGCATAGTCGTCGTGTCGTTGTATTATTTGCCTTATCACCGCAAATGTTGTATCATGCATGGCTAAGAGGTATAGGCAAATAAAGAATTTGTAACAGATTTTCTAAGGCAAGAATTCCCCCTAAAACTATACACACACACCCACTTCACGGTTCATCATGGAAGTAATAGTAATTTTTGGTCTATGTTTGGTGGTGTTAAAATAATATTACAAACGTACTGCCTACACCTTCATTCTTCATTTGGAGGCATTTGCGCCACCATACCCAAAACGCAGAACAGCAAAAGAGTCATCAATTCGTAACTTATTGCTGCACTCGAATGACTGTGACGAATTTTTGTAGAGGTCTTTACCGCAAAATCTTTAATACTCTCATAACACATACACAAGCCCTTGAAAGTAGTTCTCATTACCATTTCCATTGTGTGAAGAGAGAGAGAATAGGAAACATCATTAATAAGTTCAACTCAAATGTAGATCATTATCACTAGAATCGTTAAAGATAAACAGCCACAACAGAAAACAACAACACGATCCATTAAAAATAAGAACAGAAAAAAAAAGATAAAAGATATCCACCGTCGTGTATGGACTGGGCTATGCTTAATCAATTTTGTAGGTAGTAGCAGTGGTTAAACATCCTTTTTACACTTTTTGCCTTTGGAAAACTGAAAATCAAAAGATGCCGCCCGGGTTGCTTAAGTCGCTTTAGTTGTTTTGTTTAATGACACTCAAACAGCAAACGGATGAACACACCGAAATAAGATCACTTTCAAATGAGAGCATTTTTTTTTAAAAGAGACTACACAGAGTCAAGGGATTCAGATTCCTTTTTAATTTATAAGATTAGGCCAACAGCATACGTAGATTCAAATATTGATAGAAATTTATGTTTTGTTTTAAATTTAAATCAATTTCAATTCAATTTAAGGAAGTTAGGTCGAGTAGAATCGAATTTTAAATACTCTATCTCAGACCCCGAAGGCAGCATTGTTTCTGCCTATTTAAACTTCCCTTAAGAAGATCATTTGGAACAGAAAATATTTTAGGCACATAAAAGCAAAATTCTCCTCTTCTGCTAAATGTCAAGAAGCTCTACTCACATGGAACAGCTAAATCGTTCACCGTTCAACTCTGTTATAAGATCCGTCAAATCCGTCATCTTATGCTTCTCAAAAAATGTGTCGTTCGGAATGGACTTTAAACTGTAGGTCCCCCCACTCATGCATAAAATTAACCAACACAACATAAGTGGTATGAGAAACTGCGGGCTTCTTGAGGACGATTGCTGTAGACTGTCTAATGGTGAAGGTATAGCACTGGCCATTTTATAGTCACCAGCAGCAACTCGTTTCTTTACCGTTAGCATCTTCCCTCTCTCTTTCCACCTTTCCTAAAAATCCGCTTAATGCACTGCATGAGTAGGGGTCATCCCCTGAGTGTAGGTTTTATAATAAAACAAAAAAAAAAAAAATTGGCGGGCGAACAAAATCCACGATGAGGATATCTCACGATAGTTATTTAATTAACTGGTCATCACAACCTAGCTTCATGCAACAGCTATTTTGCGAAACCAGTGGCGGGATGAGGATATCTCACGATACTTATTTAATTAACTGGTCATCACAACCTAGTTTCACTTCACGCAACAGCTATGTTGCGCATGTCATTTCCATCTATGAGTGATGGCACCTACCTGTTAACTCCGAACGATAGATTTTTTTTTAATCTCAGAGTTTTTGCCAGAAGACTGCTCAAAAAAAGTCGCTAAAAGAAATATTTTTTCACATTTCGTTTTGTTTGAAATATCTGGGCTGGGGTTTGAGGCTACTGTCTCACGTCTAAGAAGCCAACACATTACTTACTAAACTTCGATATCACAATACTATTGCAGAGAAAAAAGCTCGTACTCCGAGTTACATAAGCAGTTTGTTGATGACTCTAGAGAAAGGAAAACTAATGAACATCATATTTTCAAAGGCAAGAAGAGGAGGCAGGAAACCAGAGAGCGTGAGAAAGTCGAGATGTACAAAACGGAAAATGATGCTCAAATGGTTTTATAAAAGTCTCAAGCGTCTGAATGAAGGTTTCAAGCATAGCCAATCTCCCTGTAAGGATGGGAACGATAGTTGGTTTACAGACTGTAATTCCCAAGGGATGCAGAAATTATGGAAGAAATTACTTTTGGACATAAATGTGTAGAGATAATAAAGATAATTTCACCACTGAAGAAGCTGTACTACTTACTGAACAGAATCAATGATGACTGTCAAATATCAAGAAGTTGCTCTCACAAGATACAAGTTGCTTGTGGCATACTTGTGGTTGTAGTAACCTATTATCATAAAGCAATTGATTTCTACTTCGACGAGGCTCACATACGTGTATTGATCTCTTGTAACCAAAGTTCCGTCAAGTGAAGCCTGTCATTTGAAGAGATAAATCCTGTATGCAGACTTTTTATGCTTCAACCTTAGTGATGCTATGGCATTTAAACAAAAATCGGTATTTTTTTTTTTTTTTTTTTTTGAAACCAGCACTCAGGGGATGGCCCCTACTCAAGCAGTGCATTGTGCAGGTTTAAGAGGGAAGATGCGAACGGTAAGGAAACGTTGACTATAAAATGCTGGTGACTATAAAATGGCCAGTGCTTTAATTTCACCATTAGACAGTCTAAAGCAATCGTCCCCAAGGAGATCGCAGTTTCTCACACCACTTATGCTCTTATTCTGCCAATTAAAAGCATAAAGTCCCTCTGCAAGTTTTATTATCTCTTCACTTTCATTATGCGATGGCGTTCGAATAGTCCCTTATAAATTTTGTATCCTACGTGCTCTCATTTCTATTGAATTTAAAACATAAAATTTATAAACTCTTCCAGTTATAAACAAACAAAAAAAAAACTAGAACTAGACCACCCTAGTTGCTTGTCATAATTGCGTGTTTAAGTTGATAACGCCATGTGAGGAGTCTATTCTTCTTTCTTGTAGGCACATGTGTGTGATATTCTTATGACCCTAATTTTAACGACTCATTCATTTATAATACGTAACGAATTATATTTTTTCGGTATCGTTGTCTTCTGTTTTGGATTTATTTATGATTAAATTCCATAGAAATACAACAACAACAAATTTTATTTCAATACGTTTCGAAAAAAAATTAAATTGATTCCGGCCTCTTTTCCTTTGTTCAATTTCGCAATAAAATATGTTGGAATTACATTCATTAAGCTCTTCGATTTGGGTAACACCCTCCTTTAAGAGGAGATTTTTATGTTTTCTTATCCTTCACACATTAACATGGCATTTTAAAAAGTGAATGGAATTTTATTAAAAATACTATATATTGAGAACCAGAAACTCTCCTGGAAATATTCATGGTTTTGTAACAATGCCTTGCTTCTAAACTTATAATCTACAGACCTACTCCCTATGATTCATAGTCGATCATTTGCTCGAATATATTTTCCTTATTGAGTCCTATTCCCGATCAAAGGACGGTTGACCTGCCTGCTATGTTTTAATCTGGGGGATTAGTGTTGAGCGACATATCTGTATGAAAAATGTGGAGGATGATTAGAATCCACAATTTTAAAACTGTGAAGAAAATTTTTCTTTTTTTCCGATAACTAAATAAATCTGTCGTTCGGAGTCGACTTTAAACTGTAGGTCCCGCTACTCATGTATAAAATTAACGCACACAACATAAGTGGGGTGAGAAGCTAGGTTGTAATCCTGACTGAAGGGTTGTAATGGCCAATTATGTATGTATGTAAATAGATTGAGTGTATGGCCAAGTTGCCAGGCAACGAAGTATGGACGTCCCATTACCTTAGAATAGCACGTCAATCACCTACATATCTGGACCAGAACCAGAATAGATTAAAGAAAACCAACACAGAAATGCCTTGAGGAAGTCACATTCTACCAAAAAAGGTGCAGTAAAAAAATATAGCCAAGTAAAGGGTCTTTTTTAAGCGATTTCTATCTTGAATTTTGAGAACATATCTTCGAAATTTTTTTTTTTATTAATTTGAAGACCCATTCACGCCATTTTGTGTGGAAGACAAATGTCTGCCATGGCTTCTTTAGGTGAAGCCTGTATCTAACTTTCCGTAATTCTAACGCATATGACTGGCTAAATTTTGTACGATGACATGTGTTACATTGACTTAGGGCTCTGCTGTAGTTTATGGCTTGTTCACATACTCCTGGGACTTAAGAAAACTCCACAGGAAATACGGCACCAAGATCGTGCGGTGGCTAATTGACATCACTTTAACTTAAGGTAGCTATACCTTTCAAACCACTTGCATAGAGTATCCCTATATGGCATAAGTAGTGCGCACGATGCAACCAAGTATCGTTGGTGTCCAGATAATACAATTTAGAGGAAAATCTATAGCAAATAATAACATTTTCGCAATGTATTGGACGGGCTTGGACGCTCATGTAAGTCAATTCTACTCTGTAGACTTTTCTATCAATATAGGGCGCCCATAGTATTCCCAAAGTTTTTATTAACCTGTAACCCATTGCCCCCTTCACAGCCTAAGCATGTAGTTTTGGTATTAGGAAAGTAATTTTAGGAGGTGGAAAAGAAAGTAGCGTTTGCTATATTGATGGTAAAGAAGTAACTTTTTCAAGTAAACTGACACTTGGCATGCTCATCAGATTTCCTTCACGAAGAGGCTCAACAGTACAGAAGGATTCTTGTAGAATTTTTGCAGTTATAAGGGCTACGAACATATAGGTTAGGAAGTTGCTCCACTTAAGCCAGCATTCAGGCTCATTGTAAATATATGCTGATTATACATCTATTGGGTGTTTCAATACGGGCCTGTAAACTTTGGCAGTTGATAACGGACATTTTGAAAAGTGGAAGGGGTTACATCATTCAGCCTGGTTACTATGTAGTCTGATCACCATGGTCGACCATATATTGATGGTAAAGAAGCAACTTTTTCAAGTAGACTGACACTTTGTATGCTAATGCTAACAACAAATGCCCTTCTCGAAGAGGTTCAATAGTCCATAAGGATTTTTATAGAATTTTTGCAGCTATAGGGACTACAAATACTCCTTCCTTATACTGAACATATAGGTAAGAAAGTGGCTCCACTTAAGCCGGCATTTAGGCTCATTATAAACATATACTGTGAACTTTGGCAGTTGATAACGAACATCTTGTTAAAGCTGCATTGGATAAACTATTCAGTCTGGTTACTATGCAGTCTGATCACCATGGACGACCATAGGTATTATCTTCAGTGTTGAAACACATTTCTGGATGATTGGATACAAGAACAATATTCCATAATTACGAACCTCTTTTGGCCTAAATTGAATGAACTGCATTTGCATATCGTACGTTAAAGTCAACACGACCCATGACATTAGTAAAATTCAATCTGAAGTTGATTTAATATTTATCTTGAAAAAGGACACGCTGGCCAATGTAACTAGCAACTTAAGTCAGCTTTAAGAAAAAAAATTTCTATTCGGAAGAAACCTCAACCCTAAGCAACCCATGTATAATCAGTAAATTTGCTCACTTCTTACAAAAAAAATTTCAATTAATTTAACACTCTTTTGGAAGCCTTTATTAAAATTTAAATATCCTATTCATGTATTTAAATTTGAATTTAAATTTTTCATTTAATTTAAGCTTAACAAAACCGCACACACTCACACACACACACACACAGATTTCAAAACAATCAAATCGTATACATGGCACATGTCATGCCATAAAACAACTGAAAGTTTTACCTCAACAACATAACCGCTAAATTAAGAGGTCAATTTTAAAGTTCAGCAATCAAACCGAAAAGGCCCAGGCCTATACAATCACGTCAACAAGAGCAATACAATGGAGAACAAAACAGAAAAAAAGAAAAAGGATATGCAAACACTAGTCACAAGTTACTTTTGACTAGTCCCCCGTTCACTACGACCACAAACAAAAATATTTTACGGTTTTGTTTCTTTAGTTTGTGTTTTTTTTGTTGTTGTAGTATTTTTTTGTCAATAGAAGCATTTTTAATATGAACCTACCATATGACGATGACGACGATGATGAAACCACATCCATTGTAATAGTGCAGAATGGCAAGTGCCCCCCTTTATTATTGCTATGTCGCACGCAGTCACATACATGCTCCCACATAAAGGCTTCTTTCTAGTCTTTCTTATTTTTTTTACGCTTTTTCTATAGCGTTTGTATACAAGAGACTGCTGTAGTCCTATTGTATAGGATACTGTATTAACAGTATTTATATAGTCGCGTTAGAGTACATTGACTCCTTCAACATTATACACACACAATAACCGTTGTCGGATAAAACGCGAAATATCAACAAAATTATACGACTTTATGAAAGGAAAATATGTGTTTAGCTAAACAACTAAGGCAAGCACTGGCCGAAAGATGCCCTATACCCCTACCCGATATGTATACAAAAGCATCTAACGCCTGTACTTTGGAAAACTATTCGTAATCTATAGGCTTGACTTTAAAGTTTTTGGAAAATTCCCTGTTTAAAGATTTACTATCTGATGGCTATGACAGCAAGCAGTTATACTCTATTCAGTTTAGTTTCTGATTTTTGGCTTCTTAATAAAAAAATAAAATAAAATAAAATTAAATTTGCATAGTTCATAAAAGGTTATGAAATAATATTTTTATTACATTTATTCATCAAAAAAAAAAAAACCCCAGCCTATTATGTTCAATACAGGGATGTGCAACAAAAGGCACCTTAACCTTTCTGCTGAGGAGTATTAGGCTAAGCACAGCTCAATATCAGAGTTTGTGCGTCCATTTTCGAGTTAATATTACTGGCCTAGTGCGGCCGTGGTCGTAGTCAGCACTCTATGTATAGGTAGAGTATTGGCTTATTGCTATGAAACCACTGTTCAAACCCCATTCTAAAAATTTCAAACACAATGAAAAAAAAATTCCTTTCAGCAGATTTCTCGCAAAAACTCTGAGAATGAACAAAAAATTGCCATGAAAAGTTTCTCAATAATTTCTCATTCGGAGTTGGTTTTAAACCGTAGGCTCCGCCACTACGGCTTTAAACTGCAAGTTCGCTATATAAAATTATCTCACGCAACTTAAGTGGTGTGAAAATCTTTACCATAATCTCCTGACTGAAGGGTTGAAGCCTAGTTGATTATTGCAGCACATTTTCCAAGCTATTGAACTCACCATTCTAGAGTTGTCGACTCATCGGTCTGGCTCTACGGAACCAAAATTTTCTTTTGCCAAGACAAGACAACTGATTCAAGCTGCAACCTGTATAAAGAGGACAGATCTGGCTAAGGTAAGGTCTGATAAGGTAGTAATAACTGCTGCAGTTTCCATATCCCTTAAAAAACTGCTTCTATTAGGCAACTGTTGTACATTCATTGACGTTGTCCATACACGCAGAGCTTTTTCCAAAAATCTGTTGAGCGTCAAAGAAATATTTTCTTATATTCCACTTTGTTCCAGACCTGACCCTGGGTTTGAACCCTGCCCTCACGTCCAACAAGCCAACACCCTGCTCTCTAGACTACGGTCACTACAGTGGTGATCAAACAAAAATTCGGGATCCAAAAATCCCAAAAAATTGCGGGAAAAATCGCGATTTTCTCTTAATAATAAGAATATTTCGTTAACAAAATCATTTGTATTCCAATTATTCTGAATTATATACAAAACAAAAAGTAACAAAAAAGCTCAAATTAACAAAAATAAAAATCATTCAGACATTTGCAAATGCATTAGTTTTAAGAAAATTATTTGGATTCCAACAAAAAAAAATTAAAGCATGTAACTTGTGATCTGATAGACTTGAACAAATTTTGTTGTCAACATACGCTGCCGTTGAAAAACACTTCTCGCAACCAACATTTGTTGGTAAAATAATTCCAAGAAAGCTGTATGCAGCTTGTAAACAAATATCCACCTTTACCACCTCCTGATGTAAATAAATCTATTTCTTTAGACAGTTGAGTATCTAAATCAGTTACCCTATTAATTCGTTTTATAAAACTTTTCCATTCTTCGATGGCATCAAATAACTTTTTATCAATGGAAGTGGGGTTTTCCTCATCTGAGAAGCTATTATCGAAGTCGGGTGATATAGAATTTTTTTTTCAGAACCTTTTGTAGGGTCAGAATACATATGCATTCACAATCCCGAAAATACCGAAAAATCCCGGGATAAGTTTTTAAAAATCCCGAGATTCGGGATTATGTGAATCCCGAAAATCTCGGGATTTCGAGATTCGGGATTTCCCGATTAGCATCCCTAGTTCTTAGCTATTTCTTACTCAAAATGGTCATTGCATCAAGTGAAAAAAAACTGGACCACCCAACAAGGGAACTTTTTCAAAGATTATGGGAGTGCTGCGAAGGAGGAAACTGCTATTCCCTTTCTTTGTCTCTCCCTAGGTGCGAATTTAGGTTCTTCGGCTCTCTATTTCTTGTCTGTTTTTCGCAGTTATCAATGATTGATATCAAGGGTAAGGCCACGTTTGTTTGTTAAACTTTCAGGGTAGTTTCCAGCATATGATAATTGTAATTTAGTGTGCAGCAGAGATCAGCAATGAATCATTTTTCCGTTACTCATAAGGTTTTGAGTGTGAGTAAATCAACAGAATTGAAATTCAAATTCAAATACTCTGATTCATTCGTACAACATTGATTTATAAATATAAGTAGCTATGAGTACGAGTACAACGTTGACATAAAACGCACAACATTCGAAATATGTTTGATTCATACGCCTATTCATTCTGGTTCATAAACTTAGAAAAATACTTATAATACTTATAAGTCATTCGAGTGATTCCAATCATTCATCAAAATTTACAGCCTTTGTTGTTGTTGCATATACAAACAAAGAAGAAAGGATAGACAAAGACAACAAGCAAAGCATACACACAATCAGCTTGTGAGTATAGCAGTGTTCGTACGCGAATCATATTTATTTTGTGCTTCGTGTAAATGTTAAGTAGAGACAAGTCGAAGTCAATAACATCATGCGTATTGTTAGGTATGAATACGACGAGTACTTTCAACTTTTAGGATGAGTAGTATGAGTATCATATTAAAGTAAGTATGAATGCGTATAAGTATCAGAAATTATAAGTATGATTTGAATCGACTTATCGTTGTGAATACTCGTTGCTGATCACTGGCGTGCAGCTACTGCTCTCAAAAAATTCTACGATGAATTTAGTGGAATTTGATTTGATATATTTTATATCAGAGCGCCCTGGTAGTCTAGTGGGTAGTGTGCTAGACTATTACCGTGAGGGTCGTGGGTTCGATTCCCACCAGAGGCTCTGGTCTGTGACACTACACCAAGCATATGGTCGAAGTTACTCAGCTCGTATAGAATTAGAATATAACTTGTAATTGTATTGTAATTAATAAATAAATAAATAATATTTTATATCAAAGCTATCACTCCAACCGCTTTACGGACATGTGTAATTCTAAGGTCACTTTGATTGCTACCAACCTAATAATGCACTCAAACGAGACTTAATGATTTCACTTCTGTAAAGTCATACAATTAATCGCGGCTTTGCAAATGAGACTTCGTACAACCAATATACGTTTTAAGGGTTATTAACGCTACTTAGGGTTAGAAAAGGTACTTTCTAGATATTTCGCGGATAGATACAAAAGGTAGAGAACTGAGGGATTCTGTACCTCCTAGTGAATAATACAGAATACCTTTTAGTGGTATTATCTACCTGCCTACATTCATTGCATTGTTTAAACAATCTTAGCTCACCTGAGTTCGCCTGAGGCTTATTAGACGAAAAGCCTGGGTGCGAGTCCCAGGCCAGACATTAAAACAAAATACAAAAAATATTTCTTCGGCGATTTCTGGCAAAAACTCTAAGAGTAAATAAAAATTGCAATGAAAAGTTTCTCAAAAATTGTCGACTTTAAACTGTAGGTAGGACTTTAAACTGTAGGTAGGACTTTAAACCGTAGTATGAGAAACTAGGTCAATAATTCTGACTGAAGAGTTGCAATGACCAATTGTGTACGTATGTAGGTCATCTGTAGTCACAAAAAATGGTTGAATGTGGCCCCTGTCAGTTTTAAGGTTGGCTTATTGGCATTTCTATACAAATTTCCTTAACAAAATACATTTCATTAGTGTTTTATGAAATAATAAAAAATGCTAACACACAGTCAGGCAATGAAAGCAGTGCAGTCAACCGGGCAAGTTTTTCACGCAAATGAGTGAGTTTTTTACAAAAAGAAATACAAAAAAGAAAAAACAAACAAAACAAGTCACGGGTTGGAAAAAAAACGAAAAGTTAACAAACCAAAGCCAACAAAATTTTTGTATAAATATTGGAATATAAAGGAAGGAAAAAAAAACAACAACAGCAACAAAATCAAAGCTAAACTAAAAACAAAATGAAATGAAATACAAGCATAATATGATGCATTTAGTTACACAGTCATGTACCATCATGCCATCATAGCCAAGCATTCATTCAGTCATTCAGCCATTCACTTAAACACTTCTAGGCTGTAAGAAAAGACCAAAAAGCCACAACTAGAACCAGCTATTATTAGAGTGATATGAAGATCATCAACTTCATTATTAACACATTCATTCATTATTGTCAGCCAAAAAGAGAATATTTTAAGGCCTTTCATGGCTTCATGGCAATGTTTGCTTTGCAAGTAAAGTGGAAAACCATAAAAATAAAAAAGGAAAAAGAAAAGCTTTTCATTCATATTGACACTCTTCACAGTGAATATGAGTGCTCTTGTATGAAGACCATTCATTCAGATATTCATTCACTTAGCATTCTCCTTGCCATTCAGTCCATTCCATTCAGACATTCATGTCTCATATTCACTTACGTTTCTGAACGTACAAAATAATGGAAAAGTGTTCCTTTACAATACAAAACTGAAATGCTGTTAATAATGATGTTGTTGTTGTTGTTAATAATGATGTTATTTAGTGCAAGTAATGCAAAAGTATCGTAATATAATGGTAGTAACCTTTATTTATAACACTATTCCCAACAAAACAAATGCTTTCAACCTTGCATGAACATTTTTTTTTGTCTTTAGTTTACTTGTGACTGACTGCAGTCTCATGCTGGGGCCATACAGCTTCTGGCATTGAACTTTACTTAACTACCTTCATATTATCATCAAAACCATTAGTATCATCATCATCATCATCGTTATTGTTGTTATCACCAGGTTCATCATCATTGTGTTCATTATCATTACCATTTTAAGGGAAAACATTATTTGGAAATATGCACAGAAAACCAAAATAGACTCCCCCCCCCCTCATCCATAGATACTAAAAATTTTCTTTTTTGCATAGACATTTTGCACAGTCGTCTTTCCATTTGGGATTCAAATATAATAACGTGTAGCACAATGATGATACAAAAAATTTGTTTTGCATTTCTGGTTTTGTGAAAAGGTTTATGGGATAAGTTTCTTTTAATTGAATACCCTACAGACAGTGTTTTTCATTCATTTATTATTGTAATGCCATAAGAAGAAGGAGTTCTTTCTTCCCCCTTTATTCCAATAATACCAATAGATAAACGATATACGAATGCCTCAAACAGAAACAGTGAACTAAAAGTAGAGCACCCATGAGGCAACTCGAACAAGTTTATTGTCAAGTCAACTTGAACACAAAAGACACAGAGGATAGTCAGGCCACCACAGGAACATTTAGAGCCTATGGAAATAAACTGAATCCCCTAGGAAGGTTGAATAGGATTAAACTTTACAAGATTCCAGATCATGTAGGAATTTAGTCTAATGAACTCATAGATGATCTTGCAATAAATGCGAGAACCCCTCGGGGAAATAGCAGCATGAATTCGGCAGAGTATTAGCATAGTCTAGTAATCTGAAGTCGCCGTAGTCTAGTGGATAGTGAGTTGGCTTATTAGACATAAAGCCAGGATTCAAGCTCCAGGCCAGACATCAAAACAAAATACAAAAAGTATTCCTTCGGTGATTTCCTCTCAGCAGATTTCTGGCAAAAACTCTGAGAGTAAATAAAATTGCCATGAAAAGTTTCTCAAAAAATCTATCGTTCGGAGTCGACTTTAAACTATAGGTCACGCCACTTATGTATAAATTTAACACATAAGTGGTGTGAGAAACGAGGTCAATAATCCTGACTGAAGGGTTGTAATGTATTAGCATATCCAAAAAATATATGGTCTTCCAAAAGGGACTAGACTAGACTTTAATAATTGATGACGTCATCTTCGTGCAACTTCATCAGACAAATTAGTTGTCATTTATCTTGTCTGCTCTTTCAGTCAATCAGTCTTTCCGCGTATCATTGCATACATTTATCGATGAATTTGTTTAGAGCAGGGGCTGCACACTAAAACACGATTATCCTATGCTGGAAACCAGCCTGAAAGTTTAATAGACGAAGCCTTTGCCTTGATATCAGCCAAAGATAACTTCGAAAAGCAGATAAAGAGCAGAGCCTAATAACCTAAATATAGGATAGGGGGTCGCCGTGGTCTAGTAAGTCCCAGGCCAGACATCAAAAATAAAAAAAATACAAAATGTATTTGTTCGGCGATTTCTTCACTTTCTCTTCTTGTTTCTCAAAAATCTGTCGTTCGGAGTCGACTTTAAACTGTAGGTCCCGCCACTTCTGCATAAAATTAACACACACAACATAAGTGGTGTGAGAAACTGCGGGGACGATTGCTGTAAACTGTCTGATGGTAAAGGTATAGCACTGGCCATTTTAGTCACCAGCAGCAACTCGTTTCCTTACCGTTCGCATCTTCCCTCTCTCTTTCCAACTTTCCTAAAAAAACCTGCTCAATGCACTGCATGAGTAGGGGTCATCCCCTGAGTGCTGGTTTTATAAAAAAAAAAAATCTGCACCTAGCAAGAGACAAAGAAATGGAATAACAGTTTCCTCTTTTGCAGCGTACGTACAACCTCGGCAAAAGTTCTTTTGATGGGTGCTCCAGTCTTTTCGCGTATCTTCACATAACGCAATGACCAATGCCAATGTGATAGAGATGACATTGAAATCATTTTTGAAATAACTAAGATCACAGCAATGAGTCTGATTTACATAAGAGCACGAAAGTATTGAAGCTAGGATCATGCCAAAGTCATAAGTATACTTGAACATGTTATTGAATACACAATATGTTTAGCCCAAGACTTCCTGCCAAATCACCATAAACATGTGTTCGCTGAAAGGCCTCTGAAGTAGTTGGCAAATGAATCTAATTTTATCGAAAAATCATCTTCAGCGATGAGGCTCGTTTCTATATCAATGTGTACATAAAAAAACAAAATTATCGTACTCGGGACAATACCAATTTATAATGGACCTAAGAGAAAAAGTCATTGCTTGGACTGGATATTGGGTTGCCAAAGTCTTCGATCCTTATTTCCATGAGAACAACATTGTCAAAGCTAACACTATAGTTCAATGATAGGCAACTTCTTTTGGCCTGACTTAGATAACCTGGACACCAATGACATATTGTTTCAACAGGAACTAGGATTGTATGGATTGGGAGGGAAGTGGTGAAAACATCAAGCTATGTAACCCAAGGGTTCCGCAATACAAGCCAATGAGTGATATATCCCAAATGGTTTTGGAATTCAAGAGGAATGCTTTTAAGTTCTTGTCTTCGCTATCACTTTTACATACATACATACAATATTGGTCATTACAACCCTTCAGTCAGGATTATTGACCTAGTTTCTCACACCAGTTATGTAGTGTGTGTTAATTTTATACATAAGTGGCGGGACCTACAGTTTAAAGTCGACACCGAACGACAGATTTTTTTGAGAAACTTTTCATCGCAATTTTATTTACTCTCAGAGTTTCTGCCAGAAATTTGCTGTGAAGAAATCGCCGAAGAAATATTTTCATATTTTCGATTTGATACCTGGCCTAGAGCTCGAACCCTGGCTTTAAGTCTAATAAACCAACACACTACCTACTAGACGACGGTGACCTCGAGACACAGCGTTCCTCAAAGACAACGTACATACTTAACATATTTAGTCATAACACCCCTTCAGGATGACAACCAAGTTTCTCACACCACTTATGTTGTGTGTGTTAATTTTACACATGTGTGGAGC
The DNA here is from genome assembly GCA_014635995.1 of Sarcophaga peregrina. Classification (NCBI taxonomy): domain Eukaryota; kingdom Metazoa; phylum Arthropoda; class Insecta; order Diptera; family Sarcophagidae; genus Sarcophaga; species Sarcophaga peregrina. The sequence continues at coordinate 14,034,964 of CM025792.1, read as the reverse complement.
AATATACAGTTTAAAATCGATTCCGAACAATAGGTTTTTGAGAAACTTTTCATGGCAATTTTTAGAATTTTGCCAGAAATATGATGAGAGGCAACACACTACCTACTAGACTTTGGGAACCCTATCGCAGGAACAACTCTCTGTTCATAGAAACTGGAAGACCATTTATTTAGAGAGGCTACACTTACCTACTAGACTATGGGGACTCTATTAGCAGGAACTATTCCCTGTTTGTAGAAACTGGAAGACCATTTATTTAGGTCGAAACTAAAGAAATTTATACTATTGACTACGTCAACTGATTTCAAGTAGTAAGTGATTTAAAATAACGACTATAATGATGGAAGCTTTATTTTTGTGATATAAAAACCATTTCTGTTGCCATTTGTCTGAACTATAATTTGATTTCCTGGCCTTTTTGTTTGTTCTTGCTGTTGACTGGTAAAATGTTTATATGTGAGTCTTGTTTTCCATGGCTGTTCCATCAAAGGCCATCATAACTTTCATGCGTACAAACATATGAAACGATTTTAACCGTCTTTATATTCATAAATTGCGTTTTTCTTTTTACTACCAGAGTCTGTCTATCTGACAGACTGTTTGCATTTTGCTTGCCAAGGCTTGACTTTTTAAACTTTTCTTTATGGCTATGCTATATTAAGGTCCTGCTTTTTTATTCAGGATTTTTCTGTTTTGAATCAACACTCACACACAATGTGCGAAATTGTTTACAAAAGTTATGAAAAAAAAGAACCAGAAAAAAACAAAATATCCTGCAATCAAAGGGATAAGTATGGGGTACGAAGCTTCACTTACTGCCTGCTTATATGAAAGTGTGAGACTTTCATTTGCCATGTTTTTCAGCAATTTCTTTTCTTTATTTTGCATTTTCTTTTATTAATAAACGCTTGGTATTCAGAGAAAGGGATTTTTAATTAAATTTCAAGCCTGTCTTTTAAAAATATTAAATTTTCCGTTTCGTTTGTGAAATTGAAATCTGAAAAGGCTTTCCTCCTTATCAACACAATCATCTTCTTTAACACCGACATCGTTAACGCTATTGCCTTCTATTGAATGTTGAGTACTGTCATGATGTTTGTATAGAAGGACATCAATTTTCATCAATTAAAATAAAGCACTTTTCAAAAGGAATGCGTGGTATGCAGGTGCAATGTTAAAGTAGCTCAGAGGCCTTCAGCATCTCATGTTTTCCATGCTTTAGTTGGCAGCAATAAGGAGGGGGCTAGCTTCCTTCTTTTCTATTCTATATATTAGTATAGACTAGGGTCTACAGGTCGAAGGATTATAATCCTACTTTCAACTTCTTGCCTTTTATTAATAAAGAAGAGCTCTTGGAAACTACTTTATCCATCTATAGGCTTAGAGCATATTGATTTGTTTTCATTTCTGATGGAACACAAATCGATTGCACATGCTATTAAAAATCAACTCCTTGGAGACAAATCTAAAGTGACTCGCTGCAAAGCTTTATAATTAAAGTGAGTGAAGAAATCTGGAAGCTGCTTAGTCTTTTAAAAGAGGACTGTTGTGGTATATAGATGGGTTATGCATGAATCCTGGAACAGGAGCAGGAGCTAGTCTATGTTATCGAAAGATCTGCACAGTTCAACTTAGATAGGAGGTATAATAGACAAGAGATAGCCATAATATATGACAGTCGGCCCACCATTTGAATACTCGGGTATTACGAGACCAAATTGAAGATTGTATGGGACTGTTGAAGAAGCTGCATTTTAGCTATGGTCCCTGTATTCACAGCAATAATAATAAGAGGAAGGCATTGCTTATATACTTAATAGGCCGTTAATAACCCGATTTCCGAATTTCGGACTGGGTTTAGCACATCCTTCCAGGGCCTCTGCTTCTTGCACAGTTTCGCCATTTGGTCACATCAAACGATTACAGGGATTCCTTGCCGCAAACAAGGTCATCCTCATCGTCGCATAAATATCCATCTCGCCGGAACATTCTCTTCCATTCCAACGAAATAGTCGAGCCAATGCAGCCGTTGGATGTTAATACGGCGCACAATGACCAAGTCGTGGAGGAGCCCATAGAGCTCATTATGGGATCGAATGCAGAACTTATCGCCAACTGCCCTATTTTTGAAATGTTAAGCTAAAAACCCCCAAAATTAGGCAGAATTTAATCGATGGTTTCCTTTCACGAGTGCTGCAGTTTATGTGGTTTGTTCGCATACACTTGCGACACAAGACGTTAACCAGGCCAGTGTCATTCTCAATGTGATATAAACCCATAACGTATTTGCACCCAAACAATGATTTTTTCAAAATGCCTTATACGCTCTGGGATCTCATGTCGATTTGGTATCGTTCAGAATTTTATTTTGTTTATCCACGTACTAATAAATGCAGCAATGAGCCTCATCACTGAAAAAAAATTTTCAATGAAAATTAGGGTCAATTATCGTCCGCTCCAGAACATATTCAGTGAACATACATCATTATCAATGGTCGTTTGCCTTCATTGCCTGGGTCAGTTGGATATTATGCACGAGATGTCCTCAGACAGAAGGCAAAATTCGCCAATTTCCAAATCTATAAACGATGACATCTATTCTAAAGTTGCAGCGTTTCTGTTTCCTACACATGATGACAGTTTCTCAGTAATCCTGTTAGGGCAGATCGGGCGTGTCAGCGAAACTGCAAGCTGAAGCTAGCTACCAGCCTTTTCAGAGGGAACAGAATGAGGATCGAATCGAACCCAACATAAAGATTCTAAAATGATGAGAATAAATCATCAGAACATATTATTGAAATCTGTGAGATACTAATGCTCAACAGGAGAGAATATCTGAAAGCTTATAAGGTGCTGTGCTGGGAAGTAGTTTCTCTGATGATGAGAATGAGTCATCAATGCATCCCAGGACGAAATATCAGATTGCGATCTTTGTGGATACCGAACACCAACCTGAAGTTCGTCAGACATATTATAAGAACACCCATTGTACTCTCCAATGGATGGTACTTCTTCGCCAGAATGATAATGACTGTGATAGGGTATTTTGAGTTCAAACATTTTTTAAATATTTTTTTTCATGTTCATTGTGTCTGTGTGATCTAAAACAATTCACATATTAGTTCATAATGATTTAATTGTTTAACACTCTATATTATGTACGCTTGTAAAATAGTTTCTATTTTACTTTTCACACGTACATTCATACAATATATGTACGTGATGGCGACAAGATAAAGTGCCAAATGGAATGTACTTGTTAAATGACTACATTCAACAATAGGGTAAGCCTATAACCGCTTTCTTCTTGAATAGAGAAAGAAAATATAGAAGCTTGGCTTGAATATCTTAAGCTTCTTATCAACGAAATACCCAAATGCCCTAAGCTTCCATAGAAATCCCATCAATGGCACACTCTCTATCAGAAGCTATCATATAGAATAACAGCAATAAGAGCCAAGTTAACATGATACATAGAGAACATTCATTTGTAAGGGTATACCTTTGGTATGTGGCTTTCAGCTGTCTCTAGTGTGAGTGTACATGCAGTCTTTTCTTCGCTGATGATGGCGATAAGTTACGGTGGGTGCATGAAAAATTTTCGCATGATAAATCGCTTAAGTAAAGTTTTTTTTTTATGCAAATTATCACAGGAAAGAAAACAATTCTTTTGAAAAATCAAGTGAATGTTATTGTTTTGCTGGATACACTACCAATGGCATAATGAAGTTACTGACCAGAACTGTAAGGGACAAATATTAGTCAGAAAATGCCGGTTATACGTTTTAGGAAGAGAATATTCTAATGGGTTTCATGCGTATTATTTATCGGCGGTACTGGTATAACTTCGCCGTGGAACACTGAGATAATGGAGGCTTTCGATTGCTTCACATTTTCTTAAAAAACGCATGTTTGACTAGGCCCCACAGTTTTTTCTTGGTGTAAATTCCTATACAGGCTGTTAAACCTACTACAGGAATACATAGATAAGCTTCAGCCTGAACATCATGATAAAATAGAGCTTATGATTGATCAATTGTAAATTGACATGAAGGGCTTATACAGAAAGAAGCCGCTTCCAATACAACGAAATGACCAAGCGAGCGCACGCGCTGGGTGTTAATATGACGCACAACGACCACGCCGTTGAAGAGTGCATTGTGGGATCGTATACTGAACTGATTGCCAACTATCCTGTTATTGCAATGAAAAAAATTTCCACGGCATTAGCTCATAAATTAGGCAGGAATACATAGATGAGGTTCACCCTGAACATCTTGATAAGATAGAACACATGATTGATCGATCGTAAATTGACATGGAGGGCTTATGTAGAAAGCATCTCAAGAGAGGCCAGACATGCTATAATGACAGAGAGCTAACAGGGAAATCCTAGAAATGGGATCCAGCAATTATGCACTGCATATATACCAGATGGTCAGATAAAAAGTAACATATGGGACAGAATAAGTTCGAAAACAGATTCAAATAGAGTTGGACAAGGTAAGGAAACTAGCAATTTTTAGTATAACAGAGGCAATGTAAACCTGTCTTCCAACTTTGTTTGAAACTCTATGGGATTTAAATCCACTGCAGTTGTTAGTAAAAATCAAAGCTTTAGAGTTAGTTTGGTAGGAGACCAATCTAATATGAAACTCATTAGGAGTTTTCGAAACCTAAGCAATCGATTAGATGACATAGGGAGCTGTTTCCCATTCAGAATCAGTACATTCCGAGATTACGACGAGACTAAAAATATATGAAGCAACCTAGAGACCGCGTACTCTTTTAAAAAGGGATTATTCTCATACTGTACAGGAAGATCAAGAAGTTATTTAGAAATTCTAATAGGATGAGCTTTGAGTCAATCATGAGGTTAGGCGTGCCGTTCACAGATAAGTTCATTCGTTGACCTATATATATAGGCCATTGTGTCACCCAGTGTAAGGTAAGTCCCTTTTTCATGATCCATTAGTGGTACATTTGAAACACCTCGAAGTTAGGATGAAATCGGCCAATGCCACGTTTGTAACTGTGGGCAGATCTATAAACGATAACAACGAAGAGCAGGGCCCTCGCATAAAAGGTGTTGCATCGTTTCTGTTTCCTTGACATTATGACAGTTTCTGCAGTAATGCTGGTAGGGCAGATCGGGCTTGTCAGCGAAACTGTAAGCTGAAGCTAGTAACCAGCCTTTTCACAGGGAACAGAATGAGGATCGGATCGAACGCAACATAGAGATTCCGAAATGACGATAATAACTCATCAGAGCATATTATTGAAACCTGTGAGGTACTAATGCACAGCAGGAGAGAATATCTGAAAGCGTATAAGGTGCTGTGCTGGGAAGTAGTTTCTACGATGAAGAGAATGAATCATCAGATCATAGCATTAGAAGCTGTAAAGCACTAATGTATCCTAGGAGGAAATATCAGCATGCGATCTTTGTGGACACCAAGCACCAACCTGAAGTTCGTCAGAGATGTTATAAGACATATTATAGGAGCACCAATTGTACTCTTCAATAGATGGTACTTCTTCGCCAGAATGATAAAGACTGTGGTAGGGTATTTCCCGTTCAAATATGATCACTGTTAGCCTCATTTATATTCGTTTGCATGCATTCGTTCTTTTCTTGACACAAATATTTTTCTCAGTGTAAACGTTGTTGTTGCTATTGTTTTTAGTTGTTAATGCAAAGTGTTAGATGAGAAATTGGTACGTATGTGCTATTTTCATAGAATTGTTGTAATATAGTACATTTTGCCTTTATTGTTTTTGTTTTTTATTTCTTTACGTACTATGTATGGTACGTGCTAAAAAATTTCATGGTCTGGCAACTTAATTCATTTTGAGTTATTTTATCATTTTTATTTACATTTCAAAATAAATCCCATACAATCAACAACAATAACAGAAAACTGAAAGGCAAAAAAAATGTACATTTTATGCAGGCACAATTCATTTCTTTCTTAGCTAACAGCCTCCCCCTACTCCTTGGAGTTTCCTTTTGCATTTTAAGTTTATGTGAGTTCCACAGTTTTATGCTTTTCTTCCGTTTTCTTTGTGATTTGAATCTAAAAACGTTTTATTTAGCTTTCGCCTCTTTCTTTCTTTTTTGGTATTCTTTCAAACATACTGTCGTCATTTATTACGTGTGTGTGTGTGTGTGTGTGTTTGTAAATTGGAGTAGAGCAGAACAGAGCAGAACAAAGCAGAGCAGAGCATATCTTTATTTAGATTTCTTCAAAATAAATCATATTGTGTTGGTAGCGTTGAATTTAAATTTTTCGAGGTGAGTTAACGCCACACATACTCTCCTCTATGATAAAGCTTATATTCACAGCCTTCGTTTTACTCATACATACAAACACAAACACAATATGCTTTTGTGTGGTGATTACAAGTGTAATGTGAGATTTCGTGTGACATGTTCTCTTGTTTTTTTTTTTCCTTTCTCTGTGATATTTTTTGTTTTTCGCAAAGCGTTTTTCCCTTTATTTCTCTCTCTCTTTTTTTTCATTGAAATTTTATGCGAAAATTAGAATGGAATGCCTTTGTATCTGATAACAGGCTAAAAATAGGCGTTGGCTTTACTTAAGAAAACATATTTTAATCGCTGGAAATTTATTTTTAAATACAGAAATTTAATGCAAATGAAGGTCGTAGATTTGTAACGTTATGCTCGTGATTAATATTACAAATCACATCAATTGCGATGATGTAAGGCCAGTCCTTAAGGTGACACTCTGAGTGCCTTATCATCAAGATATGCCAGATACAATTGCACAGCTTCAACTAGGTTATGCAAAGACCTAAAACGGCCAGGTTACTATATCAGCAAACTGCCTTATATATTCACTGAATGCATAGGTAATTTAGATTACTTTAGGTTAAATTGGTAGCCAATTTAAAAAGCTTAGCTCATATACGGCCTCGTTGTAATGACGTTTGTCTCGGACACGAATAGAACGGCTCGTAAAATCTGGCCAAGGCTGGATGAGAGGCGCACGATGAGTCCACTTAAACTCCAAATGTAGTTGCCTGTGTCAATATGGGGCATTGCATTATGGGCACGCATACGAGGCGCATTGGTCTTGGACACCTTGGTAACGACTTCTGCAGAAGCTGCAGAGATGAGGAAGAGGAGGAGACTGTCTCTCACCTGCTGAGTACATGCCCGGCTCTTTGCCAAAGGAGAAGAAAGTACTTGGGTACTCACAACATAGATGATCTGGAAGAACTGTCAATGATTAACATTGGCAGACTAAATCGCTTCATCAGGAGCTACAAGTGGTTCCGGGACTAGGTGATAACGGATAACTGTGGTAACAGAATGGGCCCAATGCGGCCTAAGTGAGTCCACCCAAGGATTTTTCTTGGATGGGCAGCCACCTCTACCTACTGAATGACGTTTGTATTCGTTCCATCCCACAATTATAACTATTGATTGATATATCTGAAAAATCTCGATAGTTTTACAAACAAGTGGATTTTATTCAAAATCTTTCTTGGGTAAACACATTCCATCAATAATACGTTTTGTGACTAAGAATCCTTTGTTTCAGATTTCCAAGTGAAGATCAATTCAGTAGAAGAGAAATCAAATCAAGTAGATAAAAATTCAAGTAAAGATCAAAATATCCTGCTGGTCTTTTATTTTCCAAATAAATTAAATTTGTGTGAGACATTTGCTTTGCCACTCTGCAAAGTAATATCAATCCCATGTATAAATTCATTCGGAATATTTGCTATACAGGCTTTAAAAACTTCACCAGCATTTTTTACTTCTAATATCCGCATGTCCAAAAAATCCATACTGTATTACCAAAGTAGGTTGTGTGGTATATAGCTCTGTAAGGATATCTATCATTTTGCTATGTTCACTGAGAAAGTTGCTGGATTGCCCTCCAGATTACTAAAGTACTTTTACTGTTGCTATTTTATTTTATAGCGTTCGGTGTAATAATTTAATTTCATTTCATTTTCTCGGCAGGCTTTAGACACTCCCAGTTTGTCTTAAGCGGTTCTCTAACCAATTTAAATAAATTATTTTTTCTTTATTTCCTGATGGCTAGTTATCTGAACAGGTACCGTCGTTGTCCTTGTGTCCCTGGACGTCCTTATCATAGGTGCCTTTTGGTAATCAGTAGCCTTTCCGAATTTTGTGAACTTTCAAATTACACCCCCTTTTACAGAAATAACCAGTAATTGTAGCATTATATTGTGGTTAGGTAGACTAATCCAGTCACTGCTTCTACAGCGTTTACGCCAACGCTCCCCTCGTTCCTATGTTTAGTACCGCCTGTGTAGCACATAAGCCCACCGCAGTTTTGACTGGGTTCCATTTTATCGATTGGGAATAAGACTCTTGCAAGTTGCTTTCGAATATCTTTCTGAATTTGTTGAGTGGCACTCCAAAGACCATAGTCACATGCAAGAATTTAGGAGAGCAGCTATTTACTAAAGTTTGAATACTGTTGGATTCCTTAGATTCAGAACTCCAAGATTCACTGCGATAAATTAGAGATGGCCTCTCGCTTGAATTGATCATTCTAAAATTAGCATTAATCGAAAATTCTATGCCAAATACTCGCCTTGTCATGTCTTGCCTGCATTTTATATCCTGGGGTAATCGACTGGCCAACTTATATCTACAAAGGAAGTTATGTCTTCCATTGTTTGACGTTCTCTACTGTATGCAGTTAATTTAAACAAAATGAACTTCACTTAATCATGGAGTAAATTGCAATGAATTACATTGGTCTGCACGCCATAACGTCATAACGCATTAAGATTTTAGCAATTGAAACACTGAAAAGCGGAAACGAAATATTTTTTACGTTTTCCAGCTGAAATTTTTGCTATTAACAACTGCACTTCACTTCTGACAAACAATCACTAAAGAATCTAAATAAGTCGTGGAAAAAACATGGGAGGCTTGCATAGCCAAACTATTATTAAGGACTTCATAGAAATCTGGAAACACAAAGAAGCTCGAATCCATATGGTTTAACAGATTATTTCGATCATTTCTGAAGCAATACAATTTTACCACTTCCAACAATAATATGTGAAAAAGATGACAGAAAAATGATGAAGCTTTCCAGTCTATGGCAAAGGAATAATTGATTATCAAGAAAGGTGACAATGTATGAGAGGTGGTTGTGGAAAAAAATTGTTTATTATGAGCTTCTATGAGCCATTATCTTGATAATCTTATTCAAAAGTCGAGTAGTGGTTCATTAATTTTAAACGCAGCAAAATAAACACTTACGGCGATAATGGCAAAGGGCGCCCTAAAGACCTTGTTACCGAGGAAAGGCCACAAGAGAATACTGGATGCCTGCAAGTAGATGTTGATTGATGTAATTGAGACTCACAAGGCTTTGTTTTAGGTGGAAACTCTTAACTGACTATGAACAATAACGAAATTATGATGAAATTTTAAACAATGAAGACGCCATGGTTCAAACCCTAGGTCAAGATCACTAACTAAACGAAATATGAAAAAATATTTTTTCGATGACTTCTTAGCAGATTTTTGGCAAAAACTCCGAGAGTAAATAAGAAATTGCCATGAAAAGTTTCACAAAAAAACTGTCGTTCGGAATCGACTTTAAACTGTAGCTCCTACCGCTCATTTATAAAAATTAACGCACACAACATAAGTGCTGTGAGCAAGTAGGTTGTAATCCTGACTAAAGGGTTGTAATGCCAGTATATGTATTTGAAGCTATTCCCTTATAAAACACCCCATATTTATGATTCGATGTGAAACAATTAAATATGGTTCTATCGTTTCATATCAGAATCAAGGCAATCGTCATTTGGGCTAGACTTTGGAGCGACTCCAAAGACGAAACAGTCGACTGGTAGGACAATTTTCCTTATAAAAGGTATTTGAAGGCAAAATAGTGAAAAAGGCCTACGAACTTTTCATCCCAACTATTAGGAAATTATCCCAATTATTTGAAAAATCAATTTTTAAATAAAAAACAAACCGGCTTCTAATTCTACGATTATACATTGATCTCCCCTGAAATGCTGCCAACCGTCTTTCTCATTTCCTTCAACGACAGAAAATTTTTAATTTAAAGTTTAAAATTCATAGACGACGATAGTTATCGATAAATGTAAATGAATGCATCTGTTTCGATTAAAATTTAGTTGCTTTCATTTATTAGCATTTAATCAACATTTAAATCAACAGAATCTTAAATTAAATTCATAGAATCTTAATTTTACATAAAATTAGATAAAAATCAACATTTTAATTATCGAAAAGAGGGGGAAAAACAAAAACATTGTTGTCGACAAATTTCAACAGCAGTAGCAGGTCTCACATAATCATCACTGATGACAACACACAAAAATTTAAAGACATCACAACCGCATTTGACTAATTTCTTATCAACACAGAAACAACAAGAACAACAACTACAAATAATAATAAATTATAATAATTCACAACAACCCAAGCCACTGCAGCCACTGACCCAAAAGAGATGACACACTCAATATGGGTATGCCAGTGGCTGGCATAACTGACCCACTGTTTGGTTGTTCAAGTGTTTCTTTCACAGGAAATTGTGAACCGAGACACAAGTAAAGGAAATAAAATAAAAAAAAAAATTAAAAAATCAAGTGAATGTATAAATTATGTCATAAAATAAATAAATAAATAAATTAGTTAAAAGAGAAAGAGATAGAGGAACGAGCCAATGGAAGATAAAACAACAAAACAAAGAACTAAAACTATGTATTTGGCTACTGCAAGTCACAAGCGTTCAGGCTGTAATGACAATAAAAAGAAAGTCTTTTAATTACCTACAACAATAACAACAGCAGCGAGATCTACAATAGCAGAAACACTAGCTAGACAGTCTTGGACAGTTACATGAAGCTATGGGAAGGGTTAGACCAATAAGACAAGCATCATAATGCTACTTACGAGGGTACAACTTAAAAATTTTACATTCAACTTGATCTTAGAGAAATAAAAAATATTGTTATCGATAAGCAAACATATATACGATAACGGCTTTAGGCCGATATCTTTCGCAGCTTTGCGAAACAGATTGCAATATCTCGAGCTTCATAAATCTAGAAGAAGATCCGCTGATCAATTAATGAGGAATCACATCATTGGTTCGATTCATTACCTTAATGCAGTTAGAACGGACATTCGCTTCATTATGGTGAGAACTTGTCCAAGGCATTTGCCTGAGAAATTAGATACTGTGAACCTGCTTCCACCTACTCCGTGTAGCAAATCCAAATGCAAGAGGAAATCATTGTTTTCCCAAAAATCTCTGTAAAAAGTGGCAACAAATTGACACTTTTGATTGCATTATTTTATCCAAACCAATGAACCTGTAATTCAGAACATAATATTTTTTTCCCCAGTAGCATTAGTCCTTAAGGTCGTCTAGCTTTTCGTCGTAGATATATCTGTCACTTAGGGATAAGTATTGCATGGCGAACATCACTAATAATGACATAGAAAGCAATGCTCTTAGTCCAACCTAAAGAGGCACGGGTTCGATATGAGACGACTCTTTAGGCGTATCGAGTTCTTAGACTTTAGAGGTATGGGGATCAATTAGAAACCCAAATCATATCATCTGAGTATAACTAGGACACTGGACGGACTCTTGTTCGACACAAAATTACAAAACAACCACTTGCATCACTTTAATACCACACGGACTTACTTAGTAAAACGACTCAATGCCACAGATGCTCGTGAAGACTAGTTCCTATTGCGACAAATCTAGACATGGAAATTAGAATCAGAACTCAAACTTTGCCGCAACCTACCGGACCATATTACAGTCTTCAAAGTGAGTGTACTCGCGTGTGGGGAAATGTATCATCTGGTCTAGTTGTCCATTTGGTAAACTTAGCTCATAGGGATCCAAATAACATCTAAGAAGACGGGATCAAGGACCTTCCTGGAGTATAAAAAGGCGATTTAAGAGTTACTTTAGGCATGGAACGATATAAAGCGTATCATATGGGTACCTAATCATCACAGAAATTATTGGAAATAGGAAACCTAATATTTTGGTAAACTTAGCTCATAGGGATCTAAATAACATCTAAGAAGACGGGATCAAGGGCCTTCCTGGAGTATAAAAAGGCGATTAAGAATTACCTCAGGCATGGAACGATATAAAGCGTATCGTTTGGGTACCCAATCATCACAGAATTATTGGATATAGGGAACCGAATATTTTGGATAATGGAGCCAGAGTATTGCGTGTCATAAGCTTGGATAATTCAATGCCTTTCAAACCACTAAAGTTCAAGCTGGCAAAGTGAGCGGAAATGTCACTTCGTCTATTATGGAATACTGAGACAGTAGGGAGGATTACACAAATACTTTGGAAAAGATCCCAATGAAGAGAGAAACACTTTAAAACTAAATAAGAGCGGCCTCACCTAAGTTAACGGGTCATTTCGCCTTATATGCACACTTGAATTGTATTGCCATGGTGGGAAATAATTAATTGTGGCAACTTTCGTAACCTAAAGATTCCACTATTTTAAGGGCTGAAACTGTACCAGATATAATTCGCCTCAGAAGAGTGGTCGAGAAGAAATTAAGAAATTTTGTACAAAATACGGACTTCCTTTAGGAAGCAAGGTGGTATTTGTTCATATCTACAGGGTGGCTGATATGTATTGTAACCAACTTAAGGTTGTTATCATTTGTAAACCGCTCGTCTGACAGCTAACACATTTATTCCAGTGACAGTGACAGTTCATTTTATTATTTACAAGCTTACAAAAGCATTTTGATTGCATTCAGAAAAAAATTATTCGTGATGGAATTTAAGCGTGATAGTGTGATTGCTTTATATTTGGCTGGAAAACCACAGGTGGCTATCGTTAGAGCCCTCCAGCATTTAAATGTGAATAAATCTTTTGTTTCTCGTACCATTGCTCATTACCGTGATACTGGCAGTGTTGCTTCGCGTCCAAAAAGTGGACGAAAAAAAAAACGGTAACAACACCAGAAATGATGCGAAAAAGTAAAGGCCAGATTTGATCGAAATCCAAGCCGCAGTCGTAGAAAAATTGCTCGTGAGCTGAACATATCGCGAGAACGGATGCAACACATATTAAAAAATGTAGCTTGGACTAAAGCCATTGAAGTTCCAAAAAGTGCAAGAGCTCACCGATGGACAAAAAAAAGGTAGACTAGAAAAAATCAAGGAGTTACTTCGCTTGCACGAAAGTGGCCAGTTACCGAATTTGGTTTTCTCCGATGTGGAGCCATTCCAAATTGAGCAGTTTGTGAACAAACAAAACGATTGGGTTTACTTGCCAAAGAGGTCAGCTGAAAATTTACACCTGCGATTGGCCACCAAAACTCAAGCGCCGCCGATGGTAATGGCGTGGGCCGCCGTAAAGACCGATGGTCGTTCCCCGCTCGTACTCATCGACCGTGGGGTCAAAATAAATGCCGAATATTATCGGGAAAATGTCTTAAAGACAGTATTGACGCCCTGGGCAGACAAACATTTCGGCCGCAGACCATAGACATTCCAACAGAACTCAGCACCACAGCGCTCAGCACGCGTCAACAAAGAATGGCTTAAAAAGGAGGTTTCTCACCAAAATATCCGGATCTCAATCCGTTGGACCTTTACGCCTGGGGCATTTTGGAGAGTAAGGTTCTCACTAAAAAATACCAAAATGTCGATGATCTCAAGACGGCGCTTCACCGGAAATGGGCCAAAATACAGCAGAGCCACTTTCGTGCAGTCTGTGATGGCTTTGTCGACCGTTTGAAGGCCATAATTCGTACCAAAGGTGGCCAATTCGAACAAATCTAAACTAATTCTAAAATTTGATGTTATTTTCAACATTTTTTGCTTTTGAACAATAAAATTAAAAAAAAATAAAATACTATAGCGCTTTACTTTGTTGCATTATATATTAGGCACTCTGTAGTAGGCAATCTACTGGAATTTTGGTAAGGTTGTTGACATAACCAGTACGATTGTAGTGTCTAAAATACTTGCAGCCCATTGATCTGAGTGGGGCATAGTACATGGATTCGGTTCAAGTTTTGGTTGACACTAAAGAAATAATTTAAGGAGTTTAAATTTGGTACAGAGAAACTGTAGCATATGCTTGTAATATCCGCTTGGAAATCTGTTTCCTACAAACATAAATGCTGAATATTATCGGGATAATAACAGTATTGAAACCCTGGGCAGACAAACCTTTCGGCCGCAGACCACTTTAGGCGATTTTTCTCACCAATCTTCTGGGTAAAACTTTGAGAAAAAAATAAAATTGCCATGAAAAGTATTTTAAAAATCTGCAGTTCGGCGTAACTCCGATGAAATTAATGGATGAAATTAATGCATACAATGTAGTTGATGTGAGAAGCTAGCTCGTGATAATGACTAAAGGGCTGTAATGTGATCAATTAAGTAAGTAATTAAGTTCATGAAATTTATAGATTTTGCAATGCAATTGAACATTACCAAATTTTTAAACAACCCTCGTTACAAACTAACTCTTTACTAATTTAACAGGTAGTCGTCTTTATTTAAATTTTAATTTCTGTTTAAATTTTTTTTTTATTTCGTAGACATGCGCCAACCACCTTGTTTTATGAATTATTTCAACATTCATTATGGCTTGACAGTGAGTGTGTATAACTTTTTTGGGTTTTTTTTTTTTGTTAAAATTTTATCATCATAGAGTTGTATTAATTTATTACAACTAAATGCAACTGTGTTAATTTTTATCTATTGCATGTCATCTTTCTTAAAATAAAATAAAATTTTGAACAAAAAAAAAATGATCATTAAATGGAAAGGAAAGAATGAATTGCCCAGAGACAAGCCAAACAACCAAGAAAAAAACAAAAAATTCCAAACCCAAGTGGCATACAAGAGTACAGGAAAAACCACCAGTAATGCTTGAGGCAAGTGCATAGACTAATTTTTTGGTTAATACTAGTTGTTGGTGGTGGTGGTGGTATGGCAGCCAAATGAAAAAAACCAAGAAAACATAAATGAATAGAATGGAATTGAAAAGAAGGTGATCCCAAATACACAACAAATTTTTAATATCCACCTCTTTTAGCCACCGTATTAAGAGGGGAAAAAAAAAACTTAAAAACACCACGAGGAAACGAAATGTTTAACCGTTTATTACGAAACCAAGTCTGGGAACCTGTTGTTTAAGCCAAGTGGAGTAATACAACAAAAAAAAAGGTTCATTGTAATACAGTTGCTGGCCGTGTATGGATAGGCTTTGTAAGATGTTTTAACTAATTTTTCACTGTAGATTCATTTATTTTCCAAAATAGACAGATGCCCAGACAGACAAACAAACAGACAGACAGTAACAGAAATAATGAATTTTTCTCTGTTTATTCTCTGCTTGTCTTTTTTTTTTATTTTTCTACTCATTTGAATGTTTTGTCAAACTAATTAGTTGGTACCACCACAACGTGAAAATAAACAAAAAAAAAGAAAAAAATTTACCAGGAAAATATTTCTGTTCAAGCTTTTCTTTTTAGTTCGTGGAAATAAATGATTGTCTTGTCCGTTGATTAACTGACAGTTCAACCATCCCAAATATAAACAATCACATTAAAAAAAAATGTAGTAGAATACTACTGTTTGACCATCCCAAAATATGTTATAAAATAAATTAAGAAGTGGTTTGCAACGAAACATACCTGGAACGATGACTTTAATGACTTGTAGTCCTACAAAGACTTTTACAGTTCAAGACTATAAGAAAAAAACTTAAACGATTGTAATACAGGATCAAATATACCAAAATAATATACCAAACTCAAAGCAATTATAACTCTATAGCACTATTATTATATAGAAATACTATAGGGGCCTCCAACAGAAACATCTGAACTTTGACAGTTGATAACTGCCTTTAATTGTCATTTATTCAGCCTGGCTTCTTTTATTAACCCAGCACTCAGGGGATAACCCCTACTCATGCAATGCATTGTGCAGGTTTATAAAGGTGGAAAGAGAGAGGGAAGATGCGAACGGTAAGGAAACGAGTTGCTATTGGTGACTATAAAATGGCCATTGCTATGCCTTACCATTATACGGTCTACAGCAATCGTCCCCAAGAAGCCCGCAGTTTCTCACACCACTTATGTTGTGTGTGTTAATGTTATGCAGAAGTGGCGGGAACTACAGTTTAAAGTCGACTCCGAACGACAGATTTTTGAGAAACTTTTCAAGAATAGAAAGAGAAGAAATCGCCGAAGAAAATACTTTTTGTATTTTATTTTGATGTCTGGCCTGGTACTCGAACCCTGGCTTTACGTCTAATATGCCAGCACACTACCTACTAGACCACGGCGACCCCCAAATCATCATTGACTATAGATAAAGACCTATGTCCACTAAACTGGAAACCGACAAAAAAATTTCGGTGAATTCCCTTTCTGGGTACGTAAACAAAGAAAATTGATGAATTTGACCGCATTTGACCAAGAGTATTGACTGTCCTGCGAAAAGTGACTCTTAAATGTGAAGTTTGTTTTGGCAAAGTTATCGTTTCTTATTTTGTAATAACGATATTGGGCAGTTGATCATGTGAACAGGTCTCCACAGAAACTACGAAGCTAGCCTCCTTAAAATACAGAGCTTCACTGCATAAAACCTGCTACTCTGAAGTCTCCTATCAAGATAAGCTTCAGAAGCGGCATATTCAAGCTTATAATGGCCACAGGAGATAATACCAGCGTAATGAAATTCTGGCAAGTGGTGTATGTTGTCTGGCAGTTATTCGAGATTAACATTATTATTATTATCGTGAAGAGGTGTCTTAGCATCCCGGCTGGCATCAAGCCTTCCTTCCTTTCTGGACTGCATTTATGTCTTAAAGATTCCAAGAATGTGTTCTCATGATTAATTCTCATCGTTGCAGAATTCATATGATAGGCTCGGAACAACCTCAATTCTGAATAAATGTACTCTGAGAGCCCTGTTAAATAACCGGTTGCCTTACTTAATTGCTCATTACAACCCTTTAGACAGGATTACGATCCACCTTCTCGGACCGCCCTTGGTGTGTGTATTAATTACATCTTGAGGCTTAATGTCAACTGCGAATGACAGATTTTTCTTGAGAGACTTTTCATGACAATTTTGACTATCAGGGTTTTTGCTAGAAGACTGCTGACAGAATAACTTCTTTTATATTTCGTTATGCTCGAAATGCCTTTCGTTTAATAAGCAACCTACTTACTGTCAGGGTTTTTAGTGCTGGGAGAAAAACTTCTTTTATATTTGGTTATGTTCGAGACGCCTTTCGTTTAATAAGCCAACACACTATTCCACAGGTTCCAAAAATATGCTCCGGTGATGCGTACTCATTGTCATAGAATGTTGGAATCAAGCCAACTCCTATACTGAATAAGTAGTGTTTACGGATTCTACAATACCTTGCCAAATTTCCAGTTACCAAACTCAAGTTATTTCTAGACAGTCTGAGACATAAAGATCTCTTTTTTTGTATATTCCTAAAACAATTTTCGATTGCCTAAAACTTGGTTTGAGAAGAGAGGCGAACACTCTCTTTATCTTTATCTTTTAATCTCTACAGAAGAGTTCCAATCCGATTAGCTGCGTGTATGCTTCTCTTTTTGCAAACTCATCTGATTGCTCAATTCCCATTTAAATTGGGAATCAGCAGAAGGTAAACCTATGTTCGCTATGTAGCCAAGCATTAGTGTCCACTCCACAGAAAGGTTTTGGTCCGATCAGCTTTCATCTTCGCAGACTCATCTGCTTTCTCAACTCGTCTACACACAGCGACACACTATATTGAAATTCAAGTTATTTCTAGACAGTCTGAGATATGACTAAGATCTCCTTTTTTGTATATTCCTAAAACTATTTTCGATTGCATAAAACTTGGTTTGAGAAGAGAGGCGAAGACTCTCTTTATCTTTGCTTGCATTGAGCATATCTTTCCTTATATGGGTGTCCACTCCTCAGAAGAGTTCCACTCCGATCAGCTGCGTGTAAGCTTCTCTTTTTGCAAACTCGTCTGACTGCTCAATTCCCATTTAAATTGGGAATCAGCAGAAGGTAAACCCATGTTCCCTATGTAGCCAAGCATTAGTGTCCACTCCAAAGAAAGCTTTTGGGCCGATCAGCTTTCCTCTTCGCAGGCTCATCTGCTTGCTTAACTCTCCTATACACAATGCCACACTATCTTCTATTTAACCTAATTAAGGTTAATTGCTCGAATATGGGCTTGACTGTCTGATAGCATTTCTATGTCCTGTCTGTTGTAGCTTCTAAACAAGACGAATTGAGTAGAGATTCCTTAAGTTTTCCTATGGTTTCGGATTGTTTTTCTTTTTGAAGCCAAAAACACACGAAAAAAATATTTAAAAAGAAGAAAATTTTTCGATAACAATGAAGAATTTAGAGAATTTTTCATACCAAACAAAATTGCGATAATAGATTGGTTATCGATTTCTTTATCAGGAAATCGTTTATGGGAATTTTAATTTAATTTTAATTTTCAATTTAATTTTATCGATTATTTTTTATAATTTTTTTTTAAAAGGTTTTTTACGAAAATGTTCTTAAAAACCTTGTAGTTTTATTTGATTGAGAAAATCTTAAAAAACCTGCCCAATTACCTGCCATAATTTACTTTAAACTACGAATAGTTTTTAACTCAATGGCATGGGAACCCATTTAATTTCTTAGTTTTGAGTGTTTTTTGTAAGCCATAATTACGGAAGTCTAAGAAGGCATAACAAATCTATGTGAGAAACTCATTTAAGCTAAAACCCAACATTTTTTTCATAATTATTTCCGATATTTTTGCATAAACTTTCTATGTAAATTTGATAATTATAGATAATGACTCATTTTTGTTAAACAAAATCCATTTTCATTTAAATTTTACAAAAAAATACAAAAAATTCGTATAAAAGGAACTTAAGCTGGCTTTAACCAATACTGGATGGTATGTAGTTACAAACGCTTGGTTGAGTTTTTAAGTGAGTGAGTGATGATGATGATGATGATGGTGATGGACAAAAGGTGAGGAACGCTTTAGGTGGTCTTTAAATTAAAACTCAAAAATAATATTCTGGCATAAAATCATGTAATTATACACTGTATTTGAATATAATTTGTTTAGGAAGCCAAAGGAAAAAAAACAAAACAAAACGAAATGAAATGAAATGAAAGAATACGCAAGTAAATGAATGATGTTGTTTGAGATGGAGCTGAGATGATAAAATTAAACTAAAATCTATAATTAAATCTATAATTATCGTTTCAAAATTCTTTATATGTTATGTACGCATGAGTATTTTATGTTAATTTTATAATTTTAATGGGATTTTAATATAAGAGCTATAGCTCTTCATGAACGAATAAAAGAATTTGTAAAAGAAACTTGTAAAGTGGGGGAAAAAAAAGAACTTCTGCTAGGTTTTGAAAAATGATTTGTTTAAACGTTTTGGAAAGAATTTTTGTTTTTTATTTCAATTCTTTTCAACAAACTAATGACCAAACAGAGGTGTTGCTGTTAGGCTCTGTCTTTAGCTGAAGCATGACGAATATGGATTATGGCTAGAAATTCTATAAAAAAAATTCATTAAATTTTCAAAAATACCATGGAAACAGTAAACAAATCCTTACTTAATCCTGGTTTAATAATTCTTTTCAATTTAAAAACAAAAATTTCCTGTCATTTCGACTTATCCCTTTCTAGTCAGTCAAAATTTAAATTTTTATTTTCATAATAAAATTTTTTTTTATATGTTCCACTTCACAATTATCCTATTATTTGCATAACACCTTCTACCAAATGATGCATATCCGAAAAATGATCCACTAGAGAACGTGGACAATCTTTGTAAACTTTTTGGCAATTGCCACCAGAACGGCCCAAATGTTCTGCTTGAAAATATTCATTATCAGCATGAGTAGACAATTTATCCGAAGAAGATGAGGGCCTAAAAAAATATGTCTTTAATAAACTACCTTTAAAACCTTTTAAAATAAACACTCACGTTAATAATATATGCAGCAATTCCCCCAGCAAGCCATTATAATAATGGAACTGGTGTTTCCGCTGTTTCACAAATACTCTTCAAAACACAAGCACGGCCAGACAAACCCATTCTAAAACAAAGGATCAGCACTAATTTCATGTTTTACTTATTATTTCTGCAATATTTTTTTTCCCTACTTACCGATTTGCCAAACCCTCTAGACCTTTATATACCGTCCAACGATAACTACTCGTATGCACTTTTTTATTGGCTTCCCTTAAGCTTTGTTTAGTGTTGAGAGGCACTTCTTTTTCGCTAGCCAAGAAATTTGTAAATTTCGCTAAACTACTTAGTTTGCGTGAAGCAAACGGCATTCTGTTTTTCGTTCTTAATTGTTCAGCCGTTTCGGGTAGAAAATATTCAGCCTTTAATACATACCCCGTAGTTTCTGCCTCATATCTTAAATTATCTAAAGGTATACCAATACCACAAATCCACTATAAAAAAAATTTAAAAAAAAGAATTTGGAAACGAGTTGCAGAAAATTTGCCTTACTTAAAATTTTCTTATAAAAAATTATTGTTTATCGAAAACTTTTCTGTTATCGATAGAAAGATTTGCAGGGAGAATTAATTGTTATCGAAAAATTATCTTTAACTTTGTTACGCAAAAAAAAAGTTTTATAGAGTTTTTGAATAAGATTGAATATCATGGAAACATGTTATCGACAAATTTTTATAGAAATTTTTTATTATCGAAAACAATTTCCACATAAAAAGTAATTGTTATTAACATATTATCCACAAGATTATTTTATAGAAATTATTAAAGAACGTTTATTATCGTGAAAAAATGTTATCGAAAATTTTTTATAGAAATTTCTTGTTATCGAAAACAATTTCTACTAAAAAGTAAAGCACAAAATTATTTTATAGAAATTATTAAATAAGGTTTACTATCGTGAAAAAATGTTATCGAAAATTTTTTATAGAAATTTTTTGTTATCGAAAACAATTTTTATTAAAAAGTGATTGTAATTGACATATTATTTAATTGAAATTGTTAAAGAAGGTTTATTATCGTGAAAAAATGTTATCGAAATTTTTTTATAGACATTTTTTGTTATCGAAAACCAGTTCCGTAAAAATTTTTTTGTTATCGAAATATTATCTATAAAAGTGTAAATATTTATTATTACCAAATTATTTTATAGATATTTTTAAAGTTATCGAAAATTTTTTTATAGTATTTTATTGTTATCGAAAACAATTTCTATAGAAAATTAAAATTTATCGAAAAGTTGATTAGAAAGAAATGTCAACAGTTACAAATGCAGCCAGACATAACGATAATCAAAATGTATGTAGTATGTTGCTCCTGTTAGAAAAACAAACTTGGCAGATAATATCAATTTGTAGATTCCGCGGAACTTACTATACTATCTTATGACCATTTATGACAAATTCTTCATTGACAATTAAAATGACACAGAGCAACAGAGCTTCTGTGTTGGCCTTTTGAACAGTATTTTCTTTATCGATTTCATTCACATTTCTCGCTCGATAGTTATGTTAACAAGCAAGATTATGCCATATAAGGCCTGGAAAGCCAAAAAGCGATTGTCTAAAAGCTATTGGAACCGAAAAAATTACTGTTTTAAGCGAATTGTAGTGTGGCAGTGTAAGAGCATTGTGGCTGTAAGATTAACGAGTTTTTTTTTAACCTGCAATTGAGGTTTCTGAACTGGACGGTATGTGGTTTTAATAACGAGAGCTGCACAATATGGTAATATCGTCAAGATACCACCTGAAATGTGCGGGGAAGTGATCGTTAACTGTCTCAAAAAGATCGACTGTTGCAACCAGCTCAGAGGTTCAAATAAAAGTGTAATCGAAATCATTTCTTGGCATTTGTGTCACGTAATTTTACTCTTTACTTAAATTTTTTTTTTTTTTAATTTTATCCTGATATTTTAATTCTTCTCCATTTTCTATACAAAAACTTCACCTGTGTTCTTGTGGGCGCTGTTACCGGAAACAGCAGTACTGGTACTTTGGCTTTAACTGGTAAATTTGTTAATAAAACTAAAATGTAGCCGAGTAAATATGCAGCAAATACTTGCATTTTCTTTATAATTCAAACACAAGAACTGTTTTTTAATTTTTAAAATATTTTCTTAAATTTTTTTTTAATCTCACAGTGTGAAATCAAGATATACGTTTGGATACAGACTAAACGCATTGCTCTAATTTTCAGACTAACTAACCAATGATTTCGATTACTTTTGCTTAAAGTAAAAACAATGGTAGAAACAAAAATTAGACTTTAAAGCAGTATGAACTTGTAATGTTGAGAAAATAGTTAGAAACACAGCCAGTTTTAGTAATTAGCACCTCTGGTCAAAACTGGCACAGCACAGAGTCTTTAGAAAATATAATTGAGAAATTTCTATTCTCAGATTCCGAATGAAAATGGTAGAGAGAGTAGAAATTCTTTTTACAAGGTGAGCCATTCGATTTAGAGTATCTTTTCAAGTGTCATTTTGAAAATAAAATTGAAATTTTATGCTAAAAATAAACTCTAAAAACAATAAAAAATATTTTGTTTTTTACTCAAATTCTTTACACGTAATAACTTAACACTTTTTTTTTTTTTTTGGGTGAAAGTTTCAAGCGATTAATAAGAATTTAAAGTAAAAGTTAATTTGATTTAGTTTTCATGAAAATTAAATTAAGTGAGAAATATCAAGCAGAATCAGGTTTTAGTACCATTCCTCTGTTAATTATAAGCTTTTCAATATTACAAGCTAATCATCTGACCTTAAGGAATGAGTCTACACATAAAAAAAAACATTGCCTGTGAAAAATATTTCCTTACATATGAATGATCGAATCATCGCAATCACAAGAATCATCTCGTCAATCACAAGATAATCAAAACTCTACGTATGTATGTACAATCAGATAGAATTCTTTACAGCCATTACTTAAGTAGCAAAAGTTTTAAGAAATAATTGCTAGAGTTTTAAGAAATATAAACTTATGTTACCATTGAATCTCAATCAATCTCTCAATCATATCAATCAATCACGATGTGATTTATTTGGGACATTAATATAAATCTTTTTCTGAATCATTAAAATCGTATGGCTTCTAGCTCCCCTCAACTATATGCTTTTCAATATTACAAGCTTATCATCTGACCTTAAGGAATGAGTCTACACGGTAAAAAATATTGCCTGTGATAAATATTTCCTTACATACTATAATAATTGAATTCCTTCAATCATCGTTAATCGCAGGATAGTCAAAACTCTACGTAAAAATAGGACAGATTTCTTTAAAGCTATTACGTAATGGTTTTAACTATTTGCAAGAGTTTTAAAAAATATAAACTTATGTCATCGTTGAATAAAATCAACCTCAATCAATCTTTCAATCATTAATATCAATCACGATGTGATTTATTTTTTTCTCAATCATAAAAATCGGAGGGCTTTAGATCCCTCTAAATAATCTATGTATGAATATATCTGAATCTCTTCCCAGAAATACTTAACCAGAGAAAATTAAATAAGCAATAAACGTCAAGCATTGTTTATCAAGCAAAGCACTAGTGGGAATCAAATAGATATCAAATTATTAGTTACATACACACATAATTGGTCATTACAACAACAGATTGTTGTGAAACTTTTAATAGCAATTTCATTTACTGTCTGAGTTTTTGCCAGAAATTTGCTGAGAATAAGTCGCCGAAGAAATATTTTTTTATATTTTCGATTTGATGTCTGGCCTAGGTCTCGAACCCTGGATTTACGTCTAATAAGCCAACACACTATCTACTAGACTACGGCGACTTCACTTCACTTATAAATGATTTAATTCCAATAAAGCGACAATTACGACCCAGTTTCTCACACCACTTACAATGTGTGTATTAATTTTATAAATGAGTGGCGGGGCCTACAGTTTAAAGACGATTCCGAACGACAGATTTTTCCATGGGAATTTTCATTTTACTCTCAGAGTTTGTGCCATAAATCTGCTAAGAGACAATACACTATTAACCAGTCTACGGAGACCATTCCCTGTTCGTAGAAACTGTCAGCCTTCAGTTGAAATAAATGGTCGAAATTATGTTTGACCTGGAGTTTGAATCGTAGCCTTACATCTAATAAACCAACAAACAAATGCGGCGACTTTATGAATTATCAATTAGTTCCAACTAAAACCATCAATCACAGGCAATTCAAAAATCAATCATAGTATAGAATTAACAAGAATAACTAAAATAACATCTGCATTGAACAGGGTTCACCAATTGCCAACTGACCCCAATCATCTTCAGCAATGAGACCCATTCCTGTGTAAATGGGTACGTTAATAAAGAAAACACTGTTTTGTGTGAATTTTTTGCTGACGATATCATGGGCCTATTTTATTTTGAAGACTGCATTGAACAGGCGACCACTGTCAACAGCGAGCCTGAATTGAATGATCTGGATACAAACCACATGTGGTACTACAACACGGAACTACATGCTACACAACTTATTCCACATGAGACATTTTGCTCAAACGATTTGAGAGCATTGTCGTACTCATATGGAGGTGATGTGAATTGTTTACCAGGATCAGGCGATTGCATCACTCTGGAGGAGTCTGTGATACCATGGCATTCATGTTGAATTTCTGGCATCCATGTCGATGCAGTATAACAAACCAGAGTCTCTGGTGCGAATCGAATCCAATTGTCGAGCACACCATCCACTAGAATACCAAGGCACCTTGGACATAAAATCATCAAATTTTCATATTAAAAATCTTGACTTTCTTCAATTGTAGCACCCTGTACAACGCTCATCTGTGCATCTCCACTTAACGATACATTCACTTGCCACAATTGTCTTGTTTATGGCAAAGCCAGTAAATTGTATATTTTTCACAAGAGGTGGTTCATTTGGGGTAAGTTTTCCACTACAAAATATTACAAAAACAAAAACAAATACAAAAAAATTAAATGGCTTTTCTGGTTCAAAAACAAAGCAAAAATTTTTAATTAAAAAATCCTTTTTTTAACGCTCTACAGTATTTGGCTGCCGTGGCCATGCCATTGGATTTACCAAATCGCAATGTTTATATGGCGTTTAATTTTGAAGCCAATTATGGTTTGCCTTCAAATGATTCCTACAATGAATGGATCGATAGGGTAAGTAACTCCAAAAAAAACCCATGCATACATTATGAAATTATTCTTATTATTTCAGTGGGATATTGATGAACAATTTGTAGGCATTGGCAATAATGTTACGGCCATAAACAATCGCAAAAGAGGAAGGCCGCATCCGTTGTGCCACGCTATGATCGTCATTCTTTCTATCGTACTTTTACGGGCTATTTGGATCATTATGAAATGAATGGCACTGCTTGCCTACTGAGGACAATTTGTGAAGTTGCCGCTTCCTCGTTGCACGAAAACAATGGCGTTCTGGGCAGCATCTTTAAAATTTTATTCATGTAATTATGCCAGACTTATTTGCATTATGGTAATGGCAGTGGTGGCGGTAATGGTGTTGTGTAAAAATAATTGTCCGCAGTGAGATATAGTGTGGCTCCATAAGAATTTCGCCAATTCAATAACAAGTGAAATGTTAAAGCAAAGAAAGAAATGTAGAGAACAATATGGGCATGTTTATCGTTGATAGAAATACTTTAAATATGCTACAGCCAGTCAACATTGACTACATGGAAGACGTATCACTGCAGATAAAACAAGTCCAACGTTAAATGATTTACTGGGACCTATATGACCAAATTGGCATTAGAATCCTTTAGTCAGAATTACAACCTAGCTTCTCACAACACCCATATTGTGTTTGTGTTTGTGAACATAAAAACTATTTCATTTCGTTTGAGATGTCTCAGCTAAGACTTGAACGCTTAGCTCTGTTTTTCAAAAGAAATACTACAACTCCTGCTTTTGCAAGCTTATTGATGTGCCAGACAATAGCTCATCATACACTAAAAAATGAAGGAGTTCTTTTGATTGCTCATGGTACTCATTATTGAAGTTTCGTCTTATGGAGGATTTACTTGTTAGTTTAATTCGAAAATTAGAAGAAAAAAGTAAGAGAAATTGATCATCTTTAGTTAGGACTATGAACTAGTTTCTCACACCACCTGTATTGCTTGGGTTAAGTTTTTTTATAAGTGGCGGTAACTATAGTTTAACGCCAATTCTAAAGGACAGATTGGAAAAACCTTTCAGGACAATTTTATTTACTCTCAGAGTTTTTGCCAGAAATCTGCTGAGAGGAAATCGCCAAAGAAAACCTTTCTGTATTTTGTTTTATGTCTGGCCAGGGGCTCGAAGCCTGGCTTTAAGTCTAATAAGCCAACACACTAACCACTAGATGACGGCGACTTGAAAACAAATGAGTTTTAATAACTCGACATATTATTGAAGTTTCGTCTTAGTTTAAATTGAAAATTAGAAATAAAAGAGAAATTGACTACCTTTAGTTAGGATTAGGACCTAGTTTCTCACACCACCTATATTGCTTTTGTTAATTTTATCTGTTTTAGCGGCGGGACATATAGTTTTACGGCAATTCCGACGGATAGATTGGCAATTTTATTTACTCCCAGAGTTTTTGACAAAAGGCTGGTCAGGGGAAGTTGCCTCAAGAAATATTTTTTTTTTTTGCATGTTTTAAAGAGGTGATAGAGCATTCAACAGTCTCTTGTGACATTTTCCAGATGAAATCTTACGTCTTAATGCGTATTGCTTAATTTTTTCTCCTGTAGGCTATAAGTACACAAATTCATATCCTTTGTAGCCAAAAGCAAGTCAACAATTTATATGCAAATACTGCCTTCCATTCAAATGAAATGTCTGATAATTACTCATTTGGGTAACATTCTTATTCTTTTTCTTTCTATTTTTTTTTTGTATGTTTGTTTTGTTTTTGTCTTATTTTTTGCTATTCTTGTATGTTTTCATTACATTTTCTTCTGGTGATTATGTATGTTAAATAGGCCAACAACATCCAGACCAGAGTCAACACCACTACATCATCAAATGGCCGATGATGTTCTCTATCGGGCTGAATGGCAGGGTAGACAGTATTTGGCCAACAACTATGCTCAAGAACAGGATGAACATGATGTGGTTGCTAATGCCTGTATGGATTATACGTATTGGTGTCCTGAAGGAGTTATTAATATGATTTCAACTTGGTATTAAACAACAACAATACCGACCTACCAACAAAGTTATAATTGTCTGTCTGTATGCTTTTGTGCCTACCACTCTTAACGGCTATTGTGTGAAAAATATGAAAAATAAACCCAGAAAACAAGTATCAAATAAAAGAAATATTTTTTCTTTCTTTAATTTTTTTTTCGTTTTCTCATTTCATTTCATTCGTTCTTTTTGTTTCATATTTCTCTGAAACCCAGGCATAATAACCATAATTTCGTACATTTCATTTCATATGGATGGTATAATTATGTTAAAATCCAAGAAGAAGAACTCAAAAGCTTTAGTACGAAACAGATAATGAAACAAAAATCAACTTGAGATTATAACAGGTTGATTATACATTCGAAATGTAAACCAATTGGGAGGAATTTTGTGGCCAAAATTATTTCAAAAATTTTTCGATTGCATCAAAATTTTAATTTTTTTTAAGGAGAGAGAGAGAGAAGAAAGTAACCGTAGCACACTAGGTTATGTGCCGGCTTAGTAAACCTTATTTTAACCCTAAGTTAGGCACCAAAGATCAACAAGGAATCGTTTTTCCGCTACTCATAAGCACGCAATGCAATTTTGAGTATGAGTGAATTAACAGAATTGAAATTCAACTACTCTGATTCATTCGTACTCGCTACAACATTGATTTATAAGTATAAGTAGCAATGAGTATGAGTACAACGTTAACATTAAACTCACAACATTCGAAATATGTTCGATTCATACGCCTACTCATTCTGATTCATAAATTTAGAAAAATATTTATAATACTTATAAGTGATTCGAGTGATTTGAATCATTCATCAAAATTTACAGCCTTTGTTGTTGTTGCATATACAAACAAAGAAGAAAGGAAAGACAAAGACAACAAGCAAAGCATACACACAATCTTCTTGTGAGTATAGTAGAGTTCGTAAGCGAATCATACTTATTTTGTGTTTCGTGTAAATGTTAAGTAGAGTCGAGTCGAAGTCAATAATATTATGCGTATTGTTAAGTATAAGTACGACGAGTACTTCCAACTTAGAGTATGAGTAGTATGAATATCATATTAAAATAAGTATGAATATTAAAATAAATATAAGTATCAGAAATTTTAAGTATGACTTGATTCTACTCATCGTTTTGAATACTTATTGCTAATCTCTGTTAGAGACATCGAAGGAACCGAACGATTGATCACCGTTGACTTAACGATTTTATATATCAAAAAGACGATTTCAGCTTTTAAAAAAACGATTTTTGTTAAGGAAAAAAATAACCACATTTTAAATAAAAAAGTTTTATGCTTATGGGTATGGTTTATAAAAGTAAACTGTAAAAAATTATGTGTTTTCACTTACTCACCTTTGAACTTGGTATGTAGATATGTATGTAGTATGCTGTCATTGGCTAAAACATTCCAAGCCAGGTTACGTTCGAGTTGATAGTCTTAGGAATCAGCCAACAAAGCAAATTGTTTTCTTCAAATATGCTGAAAAAAAGTGAAAGGAAAAAGATATATTAATCGTATATAAAATGGACTTGTGGAGGAAATATAGCCATTGTATCTCCGCTTCCAAACCGAGTTTCTTTACGGTCGGGCTTATTTGGAAGCGGAGATATAGGCAACAAAAATCATGGACCAAAAAATGCAAGCCATCGACTCAAAAAAATGCAAGTCATAAACCAAACTAATGCAAGTCATTGCCAAAAACATCGAAGTCATCAAAAAAAAAAAAAAAATGCAAGTCATCTACCCAAAAAAATGCAAGTCATTAACCAAAAACATGCAAGTCATCCACCAAAAAATGCAAGTTTTTGATCCAAAAAAATGCAACTCATCAACCAAAAAAAAGAAAGTCATCTACTAAAAAATGACCAAAGAAATACAACTTGCGAAAAATAAGATATTTTGTTGTATATATACATATAAATGCATATGAACTTAATGAGAATTATTAACATTTTGAAGTCTATTGAACTAAAATTTCATTATTATCCGTATTTACATGCAGCATTTTATCATATCTCCCGTTCCACGTAACACACGATGATAAAAAAAATCCTTGAGACTATGGCTATCCAGCCCACTAGGTCCATTCTCTCCACTAGGTCCATTTTCCTCACTAGGTCCATTTTCCTCACTAGGTAAATTTTTTACCCCATTGTGCCATTGTTGCCCATTTTAAGAAATCAGTTAGCTTCGACCCTTTTATCTCCGGTCCCAAGTAAAGCTCGATTCAAAGGAATTTCGGAATTATTGATACCATGGCTATCCATTACCATTTTTCTAAAAGTCCATCTTTATCCGATTTTGACCTATTTTCTTTAGAAATTTTTACGATTTTATGTCGCCGTGTTAAATCAAGATGATTAGGCACCAGCGCTTGCTAGCAGAGTACCTGGCTAGTTGTAGATGATTTGTAGATGACTTGCAGTAGAAACAGGCAGATGCCTAGCTGACTAGTATATCTGGGTAGCTGGCTAGTATATCTAAGAAGCTGGCTAGTATAGCTGAGGAACTGGGTAGCAGGGTTGCATGGATAGCTGGCTAGTTACCTGCCTAGCTAGGCAGAAGGCAAGAAGGGTACCTGGCTAGAAAGGTAACTGGCTCTATAGCTGGCTATCAGTGTGCCTGGCTAGCTGCAAAGCAGGCCGACTGGGGAGCAGCCTGGCTGGCTGGTTGGCTTTCTGAGTAGCCAGCTAGCTGGATAGACTGACAGCTCGATAGATTGTAGCTGGGAAGCTGGCTTGTTATGCAGCTAGCTGAGTAGGTAGCAGGGTAGCCGGGTGACTGGCTAGCTAGGTACTTGTCTATCCGGGTAGATGGCTGGTTAAGTAGCTTGGTAGAGTTAGATGGCTGGCTAGCTGGGTACCAGGCTAGAAGATTACCTGGCTAGCAGACTAGCTGGGGAACTCCCTAGCTGGGTGCCTGGCTAGATGGGGAGCTGCTGGCTGGGGTGCTAACTGACTAAGCAGATGGCTTGCTGGGTAGATTGCTACCTAGGAAGCCGGCTTGCTATGTAGATGGCAAGGTAGGTAAAAGGGGTGGCAGGATAGCTACCTGTCTAGCTGCCTAGCAAGCTAGCTGGGGAGACAGATACCGGAGTATAGCGCGATAGCTGGCAAGCAGAGTAGCTAGGAACCACCCTAGCTGAGTGCCTGGGTACATGTAAGTTGGCTAGTTAGGGAGCTGATATAGTTGATAAAGCTAGCAGGGTACCTGATTAGCTAGGTAAATGGCTAGTTGAGGAGGTATCTGTATAGAACGGTGTTTCCCCATTAGCCTAAACATGGTTTCCATTGTTCTGGTCTTCACTACCATATAGAATTAGCTAAAATCTAAAAAAAACTGGAGCTCAGTTAAAGGACCGATTCTCATTGCCACGGTTATACCAATACAATCCTATCTCTAATGTGTTCAACTCTATTTCCAGAATGGATGTTCTCTAGTTCCTTGAGAAGTCATAGAGTGGTATCTTGCATTAAATACTTCGGATAATTACAAAATTTTTTTCAGACTCCAAGGCTGTTCAACTGTAGGTCTGAGATCTTGTACAGTTACCTAGAGAAACAGATGGGGTTTTGCTGTTAATCCTCCACAATAAAGGTATAGCGGAAAGAGGCGTGAAATTATGGCCACGAATAATGTAGAAGTAGTGCGCAAGGCACCAATAGGGAGGGATTTGGATCTACCATAGGAGCTGCAGTTTGGCTGATCTGTCTAGAGATTTCCTTTGGTTAAAAGGTTTCCATTTTTCCTAAATTTTGTTTTAAACTAATGACAATATTAGTGATTTTACAACCACTGTTGTAAGTTAATTTTAAGCCGTTTTAACAAACTTTCTATTAGCATTTCTTATTCGAGGCAATATTTCTAGCATGGTCATTAATAAGCTGCCTCTGATGTTATTTTGTTATTTGGTTTGTGGTCAGTATAAGATGACTTTTAGTTTCATTTTTAAGCAATACCTAAAATGAAAACGTCTGCAATTGAAGCCATTCTGTGGACTTTGAATACTCCAAATGCATTTTACTTTACTTTCCATGTAGCTTTTCAAACAATGGCAAACAAAACCAAAATTTAACATGTTTTTGCTGAATTCAGTAGCAACAATGGTCATAAATTTCTAATCCTTTATGTCATCTTCATTAACTAACTGGACGGTTTGTTGTTGCTCAAAGAAAAAAAGCAAAAAAATGTTTTGTTTCTCACATTAGGCATAACATATGCGTACATATGTATAGGTGTACATACTATGTACAAGTAAGTATTCCTGTGGATTCATAAGCTGAACTGAAAAGATCCTTTTATGCGTTGGCTTTGTTTGTTGCTTTGTCAGCTCTGGGGTTTTAACAGCGATCGCTTCTTCCGTTTCAATTGTAATGAAACAATGGAAGATGTTTTTACGAGTACTGTGAGTGTTTTTTGTTTTGTATTTCTTTTTTGTTTTCTTTTCAATCCAGGTTTTAAAATCCTTATTTTTTCTTCTGCTGTAATCCTGTATGTTGGTTTGGTTTGCAAAAGATTCCAGGCAACTAAACTTACTTCGTTTATAACAATTGTTGTCAACAATAGTTTTTTTTTTTTTGTTTTACTTTCCCCCTCTTGAAATCCAGATTTAAAAGCAAAAAAGCCTTTTCAATGAGTTTTGTTTTCTATTCTCTTTCTTTTACCAAAATCTTAAAGGATTTTTGGTTTTTAAGATTGATTTTCATGGGTTTGCAGCCTTTTGAAACCATTTTTATTTTATTGTTTATTGTTAATATGTGTGGCATTGTTTAATGTTTTTTATTCTAAAAACAAAACCATTTTTTTAAATCCTTTTTTTTATTTTTAAAATTTTTATTTATTTGGCGAGAGAATTACGCCTCTTTTGATTTTATTTATGCTTTCCGCAAATGATTTGAAAAAAAATATCGAATTACAGTCTTTGCAAATCCTTTATGAAAAAAGAAAACTCAACTGCCAAGGAAGTGTATGTCTTTTGGTAATATTAACAAAAGTTCTAAAGAAATTCCTTAATGAACTAATAAAACTTTCATTTTTTCACATTTGAAATTTATTTGTTTTAATTAAAATCCATATTTTAAAGGTAATTACTTTGGTAAGAATAATCAAATGAAATTCCATGCTGCAAAAAGCATTTCAGAAAGAATGCTGTAACGTCTACGTATTATGTCTATCTAGTCTATCTACCTATCTAGTCCAGTAGATAGGTAGCCTATTAGACGAGAGCCCAGCTCAAACATTGAGAGCAAAACAAAAGATAAAGAAATATATTCCCATCGGCGGCTTTTCTCAGCAGTCTTCTGGCAAAATACATACATACATAATTGGCCTTTACAACCCTTCAATCAGGATTACGACATAGTTTCTCACACCACTCAAGTCTTGTGTGTTAATTTTATACATAAGCGGCGGGACCTACAGTTTACGGTCTATTCCAAACGACAGATTTTTGAAAAACTTTTCATTGCAGTTTCATTTACTCCCAGAGTTTTTGCCAAAAAATCTGCTGAGAAGAAGTCGCCGAAGAAATATTTGTTTTTATTTGGGGCTTGAACCCGGGCCCTACATCTAATAAGCGAACACACTACCTACTAGACTACGATGACTTCTGGCATAAACGCTAAGAGGAAATATAATTGTCAAATCCTTCGTTCGAAGTCGACTTTTAACAGTAGGTCCGGCAACTTATGGTTTAAATTAACATACAATATGAGTAGTAGTGTGCGAAGCTAGGTTGTAAACCTGTGTAAACGGTTGTAATAACCAATGAAGTAAGTACTGGTGAATCGGCATAAGGATTGTCTTCACTGCAAATAAGAAAAATTTGACCTTAAATGAGCTTCATCGGTAACACACAATTCTGAATTTAATTCAGAAATAAGCAGAAAACAAACTTCAGTTCTCGTACCAGTTGTATAGGCATATAAGCCAAGATCCTTACCCGAAATGAAGTTCAAAAGCCAATAATTGAGAACAACGGCGACTCGTCGCATTCTGTCCGATAATTCTACGTTAAGCATGTATGCGGCCAATATCCCAATTAGAAACTGACAAATGACTTCGGCTCCATAGCCTGGGGACAATATGCCGAAAATGACGTCTCATATCGAAAACATCTCTAAATCTGTTGAAACTTTGACTAAGAAACAGCGACTATAAAGCAGACAAATAAAACTTTATCAAGTCCTTTGCATATGGTAGCGAAGACGAAAATTTTTTGAACTATCGCTGTGGTAATGAAAGACCTAAAATTTATTGGAAATTTCGTATCCAAAAGAATCGATTTATTGATAACTCGCTCGAAACATTACGATTTTGGAAAGTGCTTGTTAAAGAAATTTAGTAATAGAAATGAATGAAACGATCTGGAAACTGCATACTCCATCCAAAGAGGGGCTATTTTCTTGTATAAATATAATTCAAGACCGGATCTTAGGGCAGGAACATCAAACGATCAAGATTTAATCTAAGGTTAATAACCGGTGTTTTCACGGGACACTGTGGATTCAGATTACACTTTTTAGAATGGTGGTTGTCCTGACTAAAGGATTGTAATGACCTATTAAGTAAGTAAGTGAGTATTCTCAGGCCCAGTTTGTAGACGTAATGAAATATTAAATCACATTCCTGGAAACTGTAATACATCGCAGAAGGAAATACCATATGTACAGGTACTAGGCAGGGAATTGTCACTGTTGACAGTGGACGGCATTCTGAAATTTTGCGAGACAGTAGGTATTGATTGAGAAGACATTCAAGGGTACCCAGAAAACTTGACGGGAGCACAATTGATTGTATGATCGCAATATTTAAGCTGCTCTTCACGACAATAATAAGAGGGTCTTTATATTGAATTCGAACTACAAACCAATTATCTAAGGAGTGCGCACGAAAAAAAAATGGGTCAACTTTTAAGTTTATAGAAAACGATTGCTAGGTTCGCAGGTGTTTACCAAAAAACAGTTTCTAAGTAAAGAATAAAATAATATAAGAAGTCTTTGAGTATTGAGAGAAAGCGTGGAAGTGGAAGAAAAAGGATTTCCCGATCAAAA
Source organism: Sarcophaga peregrina (assembly GCA_014635995.1). Taxonomy (NCBI): domain Eukaryota; kingdom Metazoa; phylum Arthropoda; class Insecta; order Diptera; family Sarcophagidae; genus Sarcophaga; species Sarcophaga peregrina. Next base: position 14,000,619 of record CM025792.1, on the reverse strand, counting down.
CAAAGCAAGTAAAATAATACGTATTTTTCTAAAACATCCTAAAATGTCTGAAAGAAAAGTGGCTCAAAAACTTGGATTCTCTGAGATCTTTGTCGGAAAAAAATTTTATACGCAAAAGAATTCAACTATTATTTACTTTAATTTTTTTTTATAAAACCAGCACTCAGGGGATGACCCCTACTCATGAAGTGCATTATACAGGTTTTAGGAAAGGTGGAAAGAGGGAAGATGCCAACGGTAAGGAAACGAGTTGCTGCTGGTGATTATAAAATGGCCAGTGCTATACCTTCACCATTAGACAGTCTACAGCAATCGTCCGCAAGAAGGCCGCAGTTTTTCACACTACTTATGTTGTGTGTGTTAATTTTATACAGAAGTGGCGGGACCTACAGTTTAAAGTCGACTCCGAACGACAGATTTTTGAGAAACAAGAAGAGAAAGAGAAGAAATCGCCCAAAAAAATACTTTTTGTATTTTTATTTTTGATGTCTGGACTGGGACTCGAACCCTAGCTTTACGTATAATAAGCCAGCACACTACCTACTAGACCACGGCGACCCCGTGAAATATAAAACGAAAAAAATCCGCCACTTGGTTTTATTTCTATAACGAAAAGTGTAAGTCCAGTGTTTTTTGTGCGCACTCCTTAATTAGATTATTTGGAAGACAATTCTTGGAGTTTTACTAACGCATTGTTGATAACAATGATGATTGCAATAAAAAAAAAATAGTAGAAAACTATCTTTCAAGCTCAATAGACGAGACTAAGCCATTCTATAGCTTTTGATTTTACAATCAATGGCGATGTAGGAAAAGTAAAAAACTATGAATTTTAATTGTATTTGAGGCATTAGGGTGGGTTTTCTGCCATTTATTCAGCCTATCTTTATGAGATTAGTTGCCCAAACCATAAGATAAGTGGGACAATTATGTTGCAACAAAAAAATTTAAATTTAATTCAAATACTGATTAGCCAAGATAACAAGGACTACATACTTATCTTATATCAAAATCCATATGCAATGCCGCTTGCCTCCTTAATGTTTGGGTTTGCCACAAGTTGCAACCTTTTTTTTTTTTTTGGTGTTTTTCTTTCTTTCTTTCTTTGTGTTCTATTCTTTATACAATTTGTTGTAACTGCTGCATAATCTTGTCTTATTTTGTTTAGCATCTTTTGCTATCAGCCTCATATCTGTGTTTATTAAAGGAGATTTTGTGTTTTTGTTTTTCTAAAATCTTGTTGGCAAAACATGCGCTTAAAAAGGGAAAAAATAGAGATTCTCCTCTGGCTTTCCTTGAAAGGAAAATAAAGTATTTACCGCTAAAGGTATTAAAACCACTGTGTGTGTGTGTGTTAGTGGGTTTATTTGTTAAACATAAACGTGTAATCGTCTTTTAAAATTACCAGATTAAATAGGATTACTTAACCTAAATAAAGATTTTGCTTTGGGTTACTTAAATGTTGCAGCATTATTCTGTGTGTGTTGCAGCATTGATTTAGAAACATCTTTGTTTAAGGTTTTAAGTACATATTGTTGTTGTAAAGATTTAAAGAAAGAGAGAGACACCTTAAGGCCATGCAAGATGTTTTCAACAGCAGTGATATTAGCAAGCGATCCATAGCTAAGAAAAAGAACTGCTTAGGCTTCAAACATTAATAGAATATGAAGGATTTTAAATTGATTAAAAAGGAAATTCAGATTAAACTAACGACACCAGCTATAAATAACGTATAGATTTTAATACCACCAGCAAACCTAATTTTCAAAAACCATGCCTTACCATCATCATTATGCCGTAAATGAGATTTTTCCTAAAATACCACAAAATCCTTTTGTCATCACAATTAATTAATGTTTTAGTAAAATCCTTGATTATTTTAAAACTAAAACAATAATTGGAATACTTAAGGAGTGCGCACAAAAAAAAAACTGGACTTATACTTTTCGTTATAGAAATAAAACTAAGTGGCGGATTTTTTTCATTTTATATTTCAATTAAAGTAAATAATATTTGAATTCTTTTGTTTATAAAATTTTTTTTCTGACCAAGGTCTCAGACCATCAAACTTTTTGAGCCACTTTTCTTCCAGACATGTAAGGTTTTTTAGAAAATCGGCAAATCCTTTTGTGCAAGCAATCTTATCTTGGACTAATCAGTATTTGAATTTAATTTAAATTTTTGTTGTAATATAATTGTCCCACTTATCCTTATGGTTTGGGCAACTAATCTCATAAAGATAGGCTGACTAAATGGAAGGAAACCCTAATGCCTCAAATACAATTAAAATTCATAGTTTTTTTTTACTTGTCTTATATCGCCATTGATTAGAAAATTAAAAGCTATAGAATGGCTTAGTCTCGTCTATTGAGCTTGAAAGATAGTTTCCTACTATTTTTTTTTTTTTTATTGCAATCATCATTGTTATCAACAATGCGTTAGTAAGAGTCCAAGAATTGACTTCCAAATAATCTAATTAAGGAGTGCGCACAAAAAAAAAACTGGACTTACACTTTCAGTTATAGAAATAAAACTAAGTGGGCGGATTTTTTTCGTTTTATAATTCAATTATAGTAAAGAATATTTGAATTCTTTTTTTCATTTTTTCCTGACCAAGGTCTCAGACCATCCTAATTTTTAAGCCACTTTTCTTCCAGACATGTAAGGTTTTTTAGAAAATCGGCAAATCCTTTTTTTCTTCCACTTCCACGCTTTCTCTCAATACTCAAAGACTCTTTATATTGTTTTATTCTTACCTTACAAACTGGTTAACAATTGCGAACCTAGCAATCGTTTTTTGTAAGTGGCGTGGTTTTTCATTGAAAATTTCAATTCATTTTTATTCGACATTCTTGTTGGGTGCCCCCATTTTCAAAAAACTAATTTTGCTATTGCAATGACATTTAGCTTGTGGATTTTGAAACCGATGACTAACAAAAATAATGTAACGGTATTTATTTCTTTCCAATTATGATAAAAGTTATAAGCTTAAAAGTATGCCCATTTTTTTTTGTGCGCACTCCTTTCATCATTACTACAATAAATAGATTCATATGGTATAAGTATGTACATCAGTTTGGAATTCCCACTTATTCTGTATAAATATGTTTGTATAGTAATCGTATCGCTAGTTGTCACAATACATTTGTACAAAATGGATTAAACTTGTATTTAATGGATTTTAATTAACACAACAACAACAACAACAAAAATAAATACACTGTCAAGTTCTAACCCAATACGTTTGTTCGTTTGTTCAATGGAGGACATTGTATGCCAAGTGATGCGTTTGAGTACATATTGCTTGGGACTAAAATGAGTAGGTTGGTACACATTTTTCAAAACATTGAAAACAAAGATAAAATAATATTCAAAGCATGTTTGTATGCATCATAAAGAACAGAATACGATTTGAATCGAATATTTGAATTGAATATTATATTCCCTACTATATCCTTCTAAGGGCGTTTTGTTTCGGATTTCTTAATTACTAAAACTAAATTCTTTGATTCCTTATCGCTATGCCCAAAAAATAAGTTATTTGTTCTAGTTTCTTTCCCATGATATCTATTTCATTGGAGTATGCTAGTGGCCTGATATACAGTGGTGGCTTTATAATTAGAAACGACTTCGCAACATGTATGTTTGTTAATTTATTTTCTAAACGTCCAGGTATTCCTTGTTTTGAACAACATCAGCAAGTCTTTTCGACAAACTTTGTATCAAATGTTGGCATGTTTGTATCGATATGTTGTGCCAGCTTTGTTGCGCTAGCTGAAACAATTCATCTTTAATTCGAGGGTTTTTGTCCTTAAGATCTCTTTTGACAATTATTTGAAATACCAGAAAGGAAGCCTAGATCCAGAAAAACCATTCCAGCAGAAGACAGAATTATTTGAAGGGTCAGCAAGAGAAACTTTTTCCAGCCTTCTCGTGGAATAAAGACTGAATTTGGGCAGAAATATCTACACGAACATTAAGAAGGCATTTACAGGAGTCGTGACTTAGAGGATGCATCGCATGTGTCAAACAAAAAAAAAATTTTTTAAAAGCAGTTACAGTTTGGAATGGAAATGCTTAAAAAAGATCCGCATTTCTGGAAGAGTTCTCTGGAACGACGAATCCAAATTTAATTTGTTCTAATCTGATGGGAAAACTTGTGTAAGACGTCCTCCAAAGAAAGCCCTTGGTTCTAAGTACACAGGTATACAATTTATAATGAGTTACAAAGTTTTGAAAATAAATTAGCAGACATACATGTTAACAGACATACATGCTAAATCGTTTCTAATTCTAACGCCACCACTGTATATAGCCGCCGTTGTCTAGTGTGCTACGATTCAAAACCCAAGTTAAATATCTTAAAAAAAAAAACAAACTTAGAATTGGAATTTTCTAGGAAAAATTCTGAAAGTAAATTAAATTGCAATGAAAAGTTTCTCGACAAAAAAATCTATCGTTCGGATTCGATTTTAAACTTTAGGTTTCGCCACTTATGGATAAAATTAATGCACATAACATAAGTGGTTTGATAAACTAGGGCTTAATCCTGACGGAAGGGTTGCAATGATCAATTATGTACCTGTATGTAGTTACAAGACCGATGGAAAATAACTCCTAACGGCTGCTTTCTTCCCTGGAGTATATTCTCGGCACCCCTTATAATAGATTAAGTCCAGCTTATATTTATTTTAAATGTCGCTTTAACATAATATTTTATATTCGATATCTATAAATGATCTTTTGGATTATCCACTGTCGAAACTTATAAGGAGCTAATTCAGAACAACTGAAACACATGAAAATCAGTTGAAATAGCATAGAATTTGTCTCAAGCCTAAACAGAAAATGGCTCACCCCTTTGATCTCTTCTGTTAGGCTTTTACTTCTTATTTAATTAGTTATTACAACTACTTAGTTAGGATTACATCCTAGCTTCTTACACCACCCATGTTGCGTGTGTTAATTTTATACATGACGGGGACCTACAGTTCATTGTCGTCTCCGAACGGTAGATTTTTGAGAAACTTTTCATAGCAATTTTATTTAATGAAGGAATATTTTTTAATTTTTGTTACGTTTAAGAGGTTTGGATTTGGATTTGAACCACGACCCCACGTCTAATACCTAGCAGCGACTTCTAACACAAAAGACCATAAAAAGTGTAAATCGTTGTCGTTCAGCTGTCTGTCTATTCATGATAAGTATGATCATGAATGGTTTGCTTTCTGCAAAAGAAGAACTCAAAGAGAACTACAGCACCATAGGGAATATCCAAAATAATTCAGAGATATCCTGATATGCATTAGTTAAACCTAAGGCAAACATTACGTGTCTGGAAATCATACGTGAATTCTATTCTATTTATGATAAGTATGATCATGTATGGTCTGATTTCTGCAAAAGAAGAGCTAAAAGAGAACTATAGCGCAACAGATCACGGAAACATCCTACAGAAGCTATAAGGAATATCCAAAATACTTCAGAGATATCTCGGCATGCATTAGAAAATCTTAGGCAAAATTTACGTTTCTGGAAAACCTGAAAACTCTCTTCACTTTTAATTTTGTGCAACAACACCACAAATGCTCATCTGTCTTGGATACATCTTATGGAATTGGTTGCAATAAGCATGATTGCCTTTTTCTAAACGCATTCTTGGGACCAAGCATTCCAATATTACTCTCAGTGTAGTGATGTATGTCAACGCATGGTCTTTCCCTCGAAATCTTGATACCTGTTTCAGGAGATAACCATTTTACAAGGCAGTTTTGTTGAAAGTAGCAAAGGGAAGATATTGGATTTTGTTTTATCAAAAAACGAACCTTAAATCACACCCTAGCTGCATGTACGTCACCCTAATCTTTTTCCGTCCATGTATGTACATTTGTTTATGCGTAAATTTACAAGGTGAGATAAACGAGCTTAAAATCCGTTTAATTTAATTCAAAACATTATTAGTGTAGTCATGCAAAGGAATTTTTAAAAACACTAAAATTTTATTAATATTTTAATAAATTTATTTCGCTACAATTAAAATACGCTACGGGATACAAGACTGTGATTAACATTAAATAAGTAATTGGAAATGCTTTTTTAAATTTTTTTGAAAAAAGTTGAAAAGATCGAAAACCAATTTATGGCAATTTTTGACGATATTCCTAATGCTTATATACGACGGTTTATACATTTAGTGATTCCGTAGCTGGGGGTCTAGCAATGCTCTCAGCTGCAAAATATCCTCTATCTTAAGTGTCAATTATTTAGGGAAATGTGCAAGGAATTGCCAAGATTGTAAGGAAGCTATAAGTGAGTGGTAACATCACAGAAGAGGCCAGATATATCTTACATATTTAATTGGTCATTACAACCCTTATTCGGGATTACATCCTAGCTTCTCACACCACCAATATGGTGTGGGGTAATTTTATTCATGAATGGTAGAACCCACAATTTAAAATCGACTCCAAACGGGAGATATTTGAGAAAATTTTGATCAAAGAAAAACTTTTTTCATATCCCGTTTTGTTCAAGATATTAAAGCTAGTGTCTGAACCCTAAATGGACACCTTGCTAACGACTTCTGCAGAAGTTGCAGAGATGAGGAAGAGAAGGAGACTGTCTCTCACCTATTGGGTATATGCCCGGCTCTTTGGCAAAGGTGAAGAAAGTACTTGAGGATTGACATTGGCAGCCTGAATAGCTTCATTAGCAGCTCTGAATGGTTTCGAGACTAAAGGATAGTGAATAACTGTGGTAGCACAATGGTCCCAATGCAACTTAAGTCAGTTCATTTGAGAATTTTTCTTGTATGGGCGGCCACCTACCTACCTAAATGTTTTGCTATCTTTTGTTATATTTATTTCACTATTACCAGACTGTTCTTTAGTAATAGTATGAGTTTAGAAAAGTATCTTACGTAGACATCGGACCTGCGGAGGGAAATGAAGCCAGTAGCCACGGTATCCACGCATCCATACCGAGTTTCTTTACGGTCGCGTGAAAAAGAATGCAGGTAATCTACAAAAAAATCCAAGTCTTTGCCAAAAAACTCAAGTCATTGCCAAAAAATGCAAGCCATCAACCAAAAGAATGCAACTCATTAACCAAAAACATGCAAATCATCTACTAACAAAATGGAAGTCATCTACCAAAGAAACACAACTTGCGGAAATCACAACATTTTATTGTATATTAACTCAATGCGAATTATTAACATTTTTAAGTCCAATGAACTAAAATTTCATTTTTATACGTATTTACACAGATCACTTTATTATATCTCCGATTCCACGTAACGTACGACTATAAAGAAACCTGTTTTGGATTCTTAGAGACTATGGCTATGCAATCCATTAGGTCCATTTTTCCCACTAGGTCCACTTTTTACCCGATTTTGCCAATGTTATTCATTTGAAGAAAACAATTAGCTTCGTTGTCTGTAGTATCTCCGGCCCCAATTAAAGCTCGATTCTAAAAAAAACCGTTCTTGAATCCTTGACACTATGATTATACAGCCTACAGGTTAATTTTTTCATGAGGTCCATTTTTTTTTTAATCCGATTTTACTTTTTTGGCGCATTTAAAGAACCAATTAGTTTCGTCGCCTATATCTTGGGTGTCAAGTAAAGCTCGACCGTAAGAAAAACTGTTTTGAAATCCTTGATGTCATGGCTATCCAGCCCTCTAGGTTTATTTTTCCCATGAGGTCCATATTTTATAAGATTTTACTTTTTTTGCGCATTTGAATAAGACGATCAGTTTCGTCGCCTATATCTCCGGTCTCAAGTAAAGCTCGACCGTAAGAAAAACTGTTTTGAAATCCTTGATACCATAGCTGTCCAGGCCACTAGGTTCACTTTTCCCACTAGGTCCATATTTTATCTGGTTTTGCCTTTGTTGCTCATTCCAAGATATTAATTAACTTCGTCGCCTATATCGTCGGACCCAAGTAAAGCTCAACCGTAAGAAAAACTGGTCTGATTTTACCCTTTTTGCGCATTTGAATAAGAAGATTAGTTTCGTCGCCCATATCTCGGATGTCAAGTAAATCTCGACCGTAAGAAAAACTGTTTTGAAATCCTTGATACCATGGCTATCCAGCCCACTAGGTTCACTTTTCCCACTAGGTCCATATTTTATTGGTTTTGCCTTTGTTGATTATTCTAAGATATGAATTAACTTCGTCACCTATATCGGCGGAGCCAATTAGCACAAGGCCTTAAGCAGACCTATTTTCGAATTCTTAAGGCTATAGCTATGGACCTACAAGGGTCCAATTTCCCCATCGAGTATAAACGTTTTTGCCATTGTTGCCTATTCTATATCACCGATCCCAAGTAAAGCTTTATTGCAAGGAAAACTGTTTTGTAATCCTTGATACTATGGTGATCCAGTCCACTAGATCCATTTTTCTCTATTAGGTCCATATTTTTATGACACAAGGAAACCGAACGAAATATCTTTTAAAAAATTTTAGTTGAAACAGCTGAATTTTAGGCTGACATATACTAGCTCATAACGTCGACATCTATCTGCCAATGTTAAGAGATTTATTTTTAAAAATGATTTTTTTATTTGTAATGAAAATAAAAATAAATCTTTTGTTATTAATAAATAATAATTTACCAAATGATTGTATAGATTTAATTAATATTAATTTACTAAATCCAATACTATTTATTTACATACAAATTTACATACATAATGAAATGTTGCAATTAAAAAATTTATTCATCCTTTTTGTGTTTTTGTTTTTGTGATTATTGGGAATTTGTTATTATTATTGTTTCATTTGTGTATTATTAGTAATTAAATAAATACAATTATAGATTTTGGATTACATATTACTTTCATATATTATTTGTATTAAACCATGTATTAGTTAATTTAGGTCAAATTTGAATAAATATTCCACAACATAATGGAAAACCAACCACATTGAACCACAAGGAATTTTTACTTTCGAAAAATATTAAACGCCTTTTATTCGTTGGATAGATGGGTAGATTAGATTATTTAATCTAAATGAACAGCCGTCCATATAAGCATACCTGATTTGGTCAAATACTATATTCGAATTCAACGTTAAACTGAAGAACCCGGCTCACATGGCGTGAGAAACGAGAGCTGTAATAACCAAAGATGTATGTCAACCTGGAAATAAAGCCTATGACAACAGATGCTACTATGATCTCAATAGGCAATTAAGCAGCAGAAACCTCTCTCGTACGACAAAACTAATACTCTATAAGACGCTCATCCCACCCGTACTTCTTTATGTCGCAGAGGCATGGACCATATTAAACACTGATGCAGTAGCCTTCAGAGCATTCAAGAGAAAAGTTCTACGTAGACCTTCGGTCCAGTGTGAGATGACGATAATCTCCGCATCCGATTCAACAGTGAGCTTTATGAGCTCCTCAACGACGACATTCTTTGCGTTGGAAGGTCCAAATCGAGGAAGGACTTGGTGTGACCAAGTACTATAGGCGCGCAAGAAACAGAGGCTCCTGGAAGAATATGTTGCGGTAGGGCGAAATCCGTTGATCTGGCCTATTAAGTAAGTAAGTAAGTGAGTATGCCTCAGCAGTATTTTAGCAAAAACTCTGACAATAAATAAAATTGCCATGAAAAAGTTTCTCCAGTTTAAACTGTAGATCCTGCCACTAATGGATAAAATTTAGACACAGAATGTAAGCGGGGTGAAAAGCTAGATCATTATCCTGGCTAAAGAGCTGTAATGATCAATTATGTATATATGCATGTAATGATGTATGTAAAGGGTTTTCTAAGGGAGGTATTAGCTATACATACATACATAATTGGCCATTACAACCCTTCAGTCAGGATTACGACCTAGCTTCTCACACCACTTATGAAGTGTGCGTTAATTTTATACATGAGTGGCGGGACCTACAGTTTAAAGTCGACTCCGAACGACAGATTTTTGAGAAGCTTTTCATGGCAATTTTTACTCTCAGAGTCCTTGCCAGAAATTTGCTGAGAGGAAGTCGCCGAAGAAATATTTTTCGTTTTGATGTCTGACCTGGGATACAAACCCGGGTCTTTTGTCTAATAAGCCAACACACTACCCACTAGACCACGGCGACTTCAAAGCTATAAATACTACAAAAACCTCAAAGGGTGGTCTTTCACCTATAAAAACCAAAACATAATTGGGTTAAGCACGGATGTTGGAACTAAAGCTGAAATTTTGCAGAGCCCAAATTAAAGCAGAGTTCTATTCCTTCGAAAGTTATGTTCTATTGATCTTGGAAGGGTGGTGTAAAAGATAGGACATAGCAATACCATCTGACAGTCAGTCTACCTGGGGAAAAGGAAAATAAAGTTAATATCTACAGGGATTCAGGTCAAATGTGATCTTGGAACTGAAGCTGAAATTTTTGGTACCAAATTGAAGTAGAGTTCTATGCCTTCGACAGTTGTGCTCAATTGATCTTGGAAGGGTGGTGTAAAAGATAGGACATAGCAATACCATCTGACAGCCAGACTACCTGGGGAAAGGGAAAATAATGTTAACCTCTATAGAGCCTCAGGTCAAATGAGAACTCTGGGCACTTAACAAACAAAATGGTGGCTGTCTTGAGTCAATCATAGATTCTGTTACGATGAGAATAAATCATCGAAACACATTCTTTAAACCTGCAAAGTATACATGCATTGCAGGAAGAAACACCCAAGCGCCTAATCAGTTACTAGGCAGAGAACTATCGTTGTTGATACTGAACATCATTATTAAATTTGCCAGTGGGCTTGAAGAAGGCATTATAAGATCGCCTTACAAAGTGTGTGAGAAACAGAATAGATCGAGTTGTAAGGTCGTAAAATTAAGATCATCTGCTAATGGGAGAAGTTCTTTATAGACACGACAATTTATTGTCCTTTGAAGTTATAAAGCATTTAGGCGTCATGAAAACTTTTTATTGATAATTTAGAACTGATAATTCAAATTGGTCTTTGAATAAAACAGGCGAAGTTATCATATCACTATTATGGTAGAATGACGCTATAATTCGGGCGATCGTAATGAGAATCCATAATATCCAATGGATACATAAATCCATAATCAGGGAGACCTGAGCAAGCTAATAAACGTACTCACTGGACACTACACATTACATGTATATCTAAACCGTATTGGTGTAGTAGAGAATGATAAGTAGAGGACATACTGTGAAACTTCGAAACGATGAAAAACATTTTGTGTCATTGCCCAGCTTACGTAAGCTTGAGATCCCAATATTTTGGGTGATGGGCTTAGATGGGACATATTCGAGAGCATTGGATTGGAAGAAGTTATTTTCTACAAATTGTCTATAGAAAATAAGCTGAGCGCACAACAAGTCTGCATATAAGACGCTTGGTAAGTCTCCTCTCCTTCAATCTATCTATCTCCCTATCTACCTACTCTCTCCCTAACTAACTCCGTATGGAAATATGGAAAATGTTTTACCCATAAATTAGCTTTACAGGCCAATTACGATTCATGGAAAATTATTGGGCCACCCTCTTAAAACAATCTAGTAATATTTTTCCCTCTCATACATGGTTTCAATTAATATTGGAAAAAAAAAATAATTATTTCCGTTAACAATAAAAGGAAATGAAACGAAAAGACCACCACCAACTCCATATTAAGTCCATGCGTGTATAGATAGCATTTGATTCCTTATTTAAAACAAAAAGGAACCACAAGCATAAGAAAAAATATGTCAAACTAACACATGATTCCAGCAATCAGGATATGTGGCATGTTGACAAGCAGCCCATAAATATTCATACAAAAACAACAGTAGCCTATCCCATTTGGGGCATAACAGGTGGACTTGGCAAGCAAGAAAAATTTAAATTATTTATAATGACATGCTACAGTGGCACAGCAAACCACAGAATTACCAGAGCAATGTAAAACAAAAGAGAATACAAAAGAAGAACGGGGCCATACAAATTGATTTCTAATTAGTTGCACACACACACAAACAGTAAGTGTAACAGCCCACAAAAACCAAAACTTTACTGCTGCTGCTACCCGAATGGTGTCCTGAAAACCGAGCTGTAGTTAAAGAAACCATCAAGTGAAGCAAAGCATAGGAATCAACCAATAATTCTCTCAAAAGATGAAATTTGAGATTTTCTTATAACCGAACGTTGAACAACAGCCTGGTGTCGCACGTCGTCAACACATTTTTTTTGTTGTTTTTTTCTTCAGCATAATTTTAGTTTCTCTTTTTTTCTCTCTCTCGTTTGTGTTTTTGGGCCTACTTGCTTGCTAAGGCAATGATATATTTTCTTAAGATTGGAGGAGTAATTGAAACTGAAATGCCAAGAGAGAATAAGTAGCAAAATTAGAAGCAGCATACCAATGGCATGCCATACATTGAACGACGTTTAATGATGATATAGAACATGAGTTTTTATTGTTCCCTTTGCCAGTAGCAGCCATATGCACACATACGTTATAGTTTCCATATACTTTTTTTTCTTTCTTCATCACATATTTTTAGTGCATAATTTTTGTAGCAGATTAAGTTACATTTTATGCTACTACACTCCAACGTATGCATGTACATACATATGTAACATACTCGTATTGTATGAATAGTTTTTAAAAGGACATTAGCAAAGCAGTCTAAATGTGTCACATGTGATGAATGTTCATGTTAATACACTTTAAATACTTGTACGTGGTGTACTCCTACAGAATAAATAACAAAAAAAAAATGAAATCCCTGAAAAGGCACACAAAAAAAATCTTATACATTCGGAGTCACTCAGTCATGGCATGGTAAGGGAATACGGCTTATAATCTATTGATAACATATGGTACTTATAAGGTGTTTAAAAGAAAATATTTTTTTTTCCTTAAAGATTAATTAACATTATTAAACAGATGAGATTTCAATTCAACAGGATTTGTGAAAAAATGTTTCGTGACATGTGTCAAAGGAAATCAAAAAAAACAGGATCACTTTTAGTTTTAGCAGTTAAAACTACCGATATGTTTAAGTTAATATTCGATTTTAGTTAATCAGAAGTCATTTAAAAGAGTTTGTGCAAGATTCTTCTAGGTTATAAAGGCTCTCTCAGTAAGATCACACTTTTTCAATTTAAAAGAAAAACACGCATTGTGTAAAATAGTTGTGAATTTTTTATTGCATAACATACATACCAGAGATCAGCAACAAATCATTTTTCTGCTACTCACAAGCAATGCAATTTTGAGTGTAAGTGAATCAACAGAATTAAAATTCAACTACTCTGATTCATTCGTACTCGCTACAAGATTGATTTATAAGTTTCAGTAGCAATGAGTATGAGTACAACGTTGACATCAAACTCACAACATTCGAAATATGTTTGATTCATACCCCTCCTCATTCTGATTCAAAAATTTAGAAAAATACTTGTAATATTTATAAGTGATTCGAATCATTCATCAAAATTTACAGCGTTTGCTGTTGTTGCATATACAAACAAAGAAGAAAGGAAAGACAATGACAACAAGAAAAGCATACACACAATCTTCTTGTGAGTACAGTAGTGTTCGTACGCGAATCACACTTATTTTGTGATTCATGTAAATGTTAAGTAGAGACGAGTCGTAGTCAATAACATCATGCGTATTGTTAAGTATGAGTACGACGAGTACTTCCAACTTTGAATATGATATCAAAATAAATCTGAATGCGTACAAGTATCAGAAATTATAAGTATGACTTGAATCTACTCATCGTTTTGAATACTCGTTGCTGATCTCTGATACATACATAATTGGTCATTACAATCCTTTAATCCCCTTATATTGTGTGTATGAATTTTTTCAATAGGTGGCGTGGAACTAAAGTTTAAAGTCGGCTTTAAAAGACAGTTTTTTTTGTGGAACATTTTCATGACAATTTTGTTTACTTTCTGAATTTTTGCCGTTGAAATATTTTTTCATAATTTAATTTTTTGGATGTGTCTAAGCTGGAGTTTGAACCTCAGCTTCACATCTTATAAATCTCGACCTCACACGCTACCTACTTAGCTACGGCGGCTTTGATTTTCGGAATTAGTTATTCGTATAAACATAAGGCTTCACAAAATACGTAGTCTAGTAGGCAGTGTGTTGGCTTCTTAGACAAGAAAACCTATGGTTCAAATCCGTGCGCAGACATCTCACTGAAAACGAAAATGAAACATATTTCTTTCGACGAAATTAGTTATGTAAATCTTTCATGTTTATATACATTATTTATGTTTATATACATTATTTATGTTTATATACATTATTCATGTAAATATTCATTATTCATGTTTATATACATTATTAATGTTTATATACATTATTCATGTAAACATTCATTATTCATGTAAATATTCATTATTCGTGTTTATATACATTATTCATGTTTATATACATTATTCATGTTTATATACATTATTCATGTTTATTTGAAGTTTTAGGGCATACGATGAATTTAATAATTTTTTTAAAGTCCAGATCAACAATTGCTTTAAATTGGCCAAGAACCAGAATCTTCCCCACACGTTTTGAGTTGTGTTTGTAATACTAACTTCGTATGTCCCTTCATTCATTTGCCCTTTTATAAGCGTAATCTCTATTTAAATCCCTCGCAGTTGTAGCCTTTTTATACTTAAACAACATATCAAGATGATCTTTACTTCCTAAAGACAATTTTGGGAGTTACACAAAAAAGGCTGTAAAGCACTAGGAGCTATATAGGGAATATAGCCTTAGGGGCTGTCATTAATTAATTTTTTATTTATATTGTCCTTCGATTAAGTTCTTATACGGCGTTAAAGGCCTAATTAATCTTGAATTGTGAATGGGTTTGAAGGAGCTCCGGTAAAGAATCTCTGAACTTCAACATGGATGGCATAACACCTCCAGCTCTTGTTACAACTTTAAGGTTTTGCTTTTTACTGACATAAAAGACCCTGCTAGTGAAGTTGGATCTGAATTCTGTTCAGTCTTTGTAGTACAAACGTCAAAGTGATTATCAGTTAGATAGAAGATGCTGTATAGAATACTTTTTTTCTTTCACAGTTCATGGAATTTCACATAAGTCCTACGCATTTGGTTCAATAATACAGCGAGCAGTCAGCAATAATTTCCAAAAATTAAGCCCTATCTCCCTTAATCTATTTTCAACTTATCACTGAATTTATCTAAGATATTCGAATATGCAGGTTGGTATTAAAATTACTGGATTACAGAATCCACAACAATAACTGCGTAGCTATGTACAAAAATATCAATTGCCTTTAAGACAGACGGATGAGATATGCTATATTTTGATGGCGTATACAGTCGCCTCTGTTCAATAGATAATGTGCTTGCTTATTAAACGTGAGGTCATGGTTCAAACCGCTAGTAAAACATCTCAAACAAAGCGAAATATGAAAACATATTTTTTCGGCGACTGCCTCTTAGCAGATTTCTGACCAAAATTTTGAGAGTAAAGAAAAATTGCCATGAATAATTTCTCAAAACTCTGTCGTACAGGACCAACCTTAAACTGTAGGTACCGCCTCTAATACTATGTTCAGACAGGCACTTTTATTGCGTAAAACGCCATTGTTGAGCTCAATGTTTCATATAAAGTTTCAATAAATTATTGTGAAATAAATATGCAAATTGCTATAATATTGAGTAAAACTTTAAATACAGCACTGTCATAAGTACGTTAAGTGAGGACATTACAATTTTCTGAACACTTTCAATTGATATTTGACAACTCAAATGTCAACAACTACAAACAAAAAACAAAAAAAAAACGACATAACAAAAAAACAAAACAAAAACAATGTTGTTGAAACAACCAGTTGTTTTGTTTACCACTGTCAAATAAGTATTGAGTATATTATGTGTCTGAACACTTAAAATATTGTACTCTAATAAAGGAGTGCCACACACAACATAAGTGGTGTGATAAGCTAGGTCGTAGCCTTGACTGAAGGGTTGTATTTTCTTTTTGGAAAAACAAACATTAATTCTATAGATTGCGATACAATTTTCATTTATTTTAGATGACAGTGGTCTCTTCATACTTAAATTATACTACGATGATGTAGTATTATCATATCACAGTATGCCAGCTACCAATGCTTTATAAACATCCATCACTATGCCTATAAATGAATGTGGGTGTTCTTTACTAAAAGAAAACTTTTGAAATAAACATTTTAAATAGGGCAGAGCAATGCATTAAAATCTATTTCATGAATAATCCTTCAAATGGTAGACAGTTTGTTGATTTAGCGGTTGTATTACATTAAAAAATTTATGTTTAAAAACACATGCCGCGGAGCTATGCTAATTGATGGGAGACGCCAAGGAAATTTATTTTAAGAAATTCATAAACTTTCATGCTTTAATTTTATGTGAAATTAAATCAACTAAATATGTTAACCTTTTACGATTGTCAACTAATTTGAGTTTGAAGACAAAAGAAAAAAACGTATTAATTTAAACGGCCATAACCGCCATACCCGCCATACCTTTAACAATCATTATAGAAGTGCCCTTTCCTTTCTAAACACTCCATACATATTCTCTTAGTGCTAAACGGAAGCATTTTTTTCCCCTTCAATATTTGCATGACAAAACGTTTCCGTAAATTTTTTTTAGTAACTCCAGACGAGACATAATTGGGTCATTTAAATTCCATTTTGGTTGCATGTTTCAGCATATATGTATTTGCTTATAAGCATTTTTAAACAAAAACAACGAAAATATTTATTTAAATAAACATACAATTAAAAACTAAATGATATTTGTATATCTGTGTGAACTTTACATTTACAAATAAACAAATTGACTGGCATACACACAGTTTTACTCACGCATCACATGCGAAAAGTGTCAACATTATACACATCCTTGATTCAAATTTATTTTTTATAAGTTTTTTACCTTTACACACACACACACACATACCATCATCATCCTGTAGTATGGCCATTTACTGTAGAGATACCTATGTACATACACAACAGCAATCATCATCGCCATTATCAGCCATAAAACGGAAGGAAACTTTTTAACAGGGTTTGGCAAACGGAACAAATAAAACTAGAGGTGTTCGTTATTCTTTTCTTTGCTTTTCGTTGTTATTACTATGAAGGAGTGTTTTCTACGGATTTCAGTTTATTTTTTTCTAATTTGTTTTCAAAATGTAAATTTTCAGTTGAGCAACTTAGGCAGGATTAAGTACTATCCTAAGAAAAAGGGCCTTTTTCCAATTTATGTTCAAGTTTACTTAAAAAGGAAAACAAATTAGAATAAATAATATGAAATCCTAAAATGCACTCCTTCTTAGTTAACGTTTTAATATTTGAATTTTAGTAGAAATAGATACACAATCTTAAGGCCAATTTACATGGTACGTCTTACTTACGTATGGTAAGCCAGAGAGAATATTTTATAGAATTCGATCCGTACTTTAAAAATCAGAGTAAAACTCTTACGACAGATTTTTTTTGCGTTTACACGATTACTAAAATTCTAAAGTAAATTAAAACGATTGCATTCCCAATCTACTAAAGAGTGAAGGTTTTAAAAAAAATTTAGAAAGCAAAATAGGACTACTTTCACTAACAAATTTATATCATATTTTCTCTCCTTATCGTACACTCTTACTATACCAGTACTTATGGATGTGGAATGTGGATGATATTTTTCGCTCTTTTCTACACAAAAACTTGGCCTATCATTCCAATTGTTTAACAGTTTAAGTTTCCCTTTAGCAATGAGTGAGATCTTTATTCAAAGTTCACTTATACCATCCAAAATTAGGATTGTGACCGTCTGGGATAAAAGATCCTTAGACCCTAAAATTTATTTTTATTGATAAGCATTCAATAAGTATTGACCTACCAGGATGTACTTATAACTTGCAACAACAAATAAAATGTATGGCCCGGCAATGCACTTATATATAGTCGAAAACATCCAACCGACAAGGATCCGTATGAGATGAGAATTCATTCCACCATGTGATCTTGTCATTCAAATTTCATATGTACAGGGTGGCTGATATGTATTGCAACCAACTTCAGGTTGTTGTCAATTATAAACCGCTAGTCTGACAGCTGGCAGATTTATTCCAGTGACAGTTCATTTTATTATTTACAAGCTTACAAAACCATTTTGATCTATTGCAGTCAGAAAAAAAAGTTATTCGTGATGGAATTCAAGCGTTATTGCTTTATATTTGGCTAGAAAACCACAGGTGGCTAACGTTAGAGCCCTCCAGCATTTAAATGTGAATAAATCTTTTATTGCTCGTACCATTGTTCGTTACCGGGATACTGGCAGTGTTGCATCGCGTCCAAAAAATGGACGAAATCCACGCAGCAGTGGTAGAAAAATTGCTCAAGAGCTGAACATATCGCGAGAACGGATGCAACACATATTGAAAAATGAGCTTGGACTAAAGCCATTGAAGTTCCAAAAAGTGCCTGGGGCATTTTGGAAAGTAAGGTTCTCACTAAAAAATACGAAAGTGTCGCCGGGAAAGGGCCAAAATATGCAGAGCCACTTTCGTGCAGCCTGTGACGGCTTTGTCGGCCGTTTGAAGGCCAGAATTCGTACCAAAGGTGGCCAAATCGAACAAATCTAAACTGATTCTAAAATTTGATGTTATTTCCAACATTTTTTGCTTTTGAACAATAAAATTAAAAAAATAGCGCTTTACTTTGTTGTTTTACATATCAGCCACCATCTGCTGTTGTAATGTGTCTCCCACTTTTTCTAACATTCTCTAATTGATAGCATGCAGTCCTCTGATTTCCATTCCGACAATGATGCTGCTTGCCAAGCACTTTGGTATGGATATCTGGTTCCAGATAGTACGGTAATCGCTTTTTCGCATTCTGTGATATGTATGCAGGAGACTCAAAGATCGTTTGTAATAAATCACACCGAGGAGTCGAACATTTTTCAATGTAAAAAGTTTTCCCATTTTTATGCAGGTTCTTTGTTTAGGCATTCTTCTAACCATCTGGATATTAAGGGGGTCTACACACCTTCTATTTAATGCCCCAATGAGGAAGAAAAGCATCGATAATCATCTAAGTCGTACACTTTCAGGTTCTTCGTGTCCAGATCGTGTATATAGGTCTTCTGCTATCCATTTGGATATTACAGAACCTACACATCCTCTAGTTAATATCGTAATAAGGGATTTATCATTTTCGTTCTCCTTATCAAGAAAAGTGTCGATAATCATTTCCTCACATTCAAGAATTCCTTAATGGATCACACTAAGCAGAAGTCTCATCTCATTATATCTGCCAGGCCTTTCCAATATCCCTATCGTATGAGCCATAAACTTCTTGAGAACTTTCCGTTTTCATATCAACGACTCCGTCCTACAACATTCTAAGTTGAAAAACTGTATTTTGAGTTATGAGCTCTCAAAGTTTTCACGGGTCATACGACTATGTATGCATTCTAAATAGATTTTTTCCTATAACTTCGGAACGGATGGGCGCATCTTAATCAAATGTCGACAGTATTTAAATTAGAGAACATAGAATTTAAAAATGCTAGAACATTAAAAACATTCTAAGTAGACGTAGAACTTTATAGAATGGATGCTTCGATATGTCACTTAAAGCCATAGTCTTTTCAAGTCTTCAAATGAAAGGCAGGATATACAATTCAAACTCGAGCCCGATTGACAGGTTTTTTTGAATAACTTTGCATGGCAATTTTATTTACTCTGAGAGCTGAGAGGAAGTCGCCAAAGGAATATTTCGTTTTGTAGGAGATGCCTGACCTAGGATTTTAACCGAGGCCCCATCTCTAATGAGTCAACACACTACCTACCAGACTAAGGCGGCTTTATTAAGGCCCTTTTTTAGGTGTTCCTACGCTTATATTTCAAAATTTTAGTCTCTTCTCATCTTGGGCCATGTACTCTATGTTCGTTCAAGTGCAAAAGTATCCATAAGTTTAGAAAATGTATATACGTATGTATGTATGTGCCTGGAAGGCGGTTTTATAACCTGACATGTTTATAAAGTATCTCTCTTACAGTTTTCGAAAAAAATTGACAAAAGAAAAAAAATGTTGAAATCGGCGAAAAGAACGAAATTTTTTTCAAGTTGTAATAAAAGCCAACAATAGAGGAATCATGTCTGTCAGTGCTTTAAAAGCGACACGTACAATAGCAAGGAAACAATGGAAACAAAAAAAAAAAGAAAAGGCGCACACGTTGGTAATGGTGGTGTAAACGCGAAATGTCTTAACAATTTAAAATTTTATTTTTTTTTTATTTCCCTTTAGCCCTTCCTACTACCCCTTATTTTAAACACTATCATTTCCATAAAAGCCATTTTCCATATCGTTGTGTTGTACGCCTGCCACATAACTTACACTACCTTTATCAAATGTTCGGCACGCATACACGCATATCCTTGGTAGACTTTAACATATTGCCCCCAAACAGCAAAACAATGGCACGTCAATTACAACACCGAAAAAATAAATAGCAGCAGGGGGCAAATGTCTGTTATGTGGCGCTATTTTTTTTTTTTTTTGTCAGTTTTTCATTTCGTTTTTTTTTTTTTGCTCTTTTTCGTTTTCTTCTGTCTTGTTAGGTGGAGCACATTGCGTGTGCCCATCACTAGTGGGTTAAAATAGATTGCTAGAGTCGACTGTTTTTAGAGCGTTTTATTATCCACATAACGATGATGGGGAGAAAAAAAGCATTATTCGACATGGTTTGTTTGTATTTTTGTTTGCTCTCTTGTCTATTTGTTTGTTTGCCTATGTCAAGAAAAAAAAATAGAACATTTCGTTTCATTTCGTTTGCGTTCATCAGGTTTTATTTATTTCTTCTATTTATTTTCTGTTAAGCTTAAAAACATATTTTTCACGCATACGATGCATACCTTTATACGGAAAATGTATCACTTACTGCCTGTACTTGTCTGTACATCACAAGTAACACACGTCACACGTTGATAAACGGTGTGTTTAGATAAACAAAAAACAAAAGAAAATTATAAAATTAAAGCCTCAGTAATTGTAAAATATCGCATGACCCAACTTCTAACAACTCACGCCTATTTCAAAAAGCAACTACGTGGGTGGTTTGCAAAGCTACTGAATGAAAATTTACGAAAAAAAAAAAAAGAAAAAATGGTGCCACATTACTCCGATCTTATGATCTACCATACTATCCGTAAATTTTATAGCGTATCTATTAGGGATGCCAATCGGGAAATCCCGAATCCCAAAATCCCGGGATTTTTGGGATTCACAAAATCCCGAATCCCGGGATTTTTAAAAACTAGTCCCGTGATTTTTCGGGATTTTCGGGATTGTGAATTCATATGTATTTTGACCCTACAAAAGGTCCTGAAAAAAATTCTTAATCACTTGACATCACTCTTGGAACACACTTGAGGAAAACCCTAATTCCATTGATAAAAAATTATTTGATGGCATCAAAGAATGCAAAAGCCCTATAGAACGAATTAATAGGGTAACTGATTTAGATACTCAACTGTCTACGAAATAGATTTCTTACAGATGGTCGAGGTGAATATTTATATTTTACCAACAAATGTTGATTCCGAGAAGTGTTTTTAAACGGCAGGGTATGTTGACAGCAAAATTTACAAAATCCCAAATCCCGGGATATTTAAAATCGATCCCGTTTGGCATCCCTAGTATCTATGCTTCAAGACGCTGATTTATGCAAACAAAGGCAATTCCCTGTCCACGACTAGATATATCACTCATGGGATTCCTAGTAAAGGTGATAACTCATTCTAACCATCGCAGATTCTACAATAAAAATTGGGGTTAATATTACATACATGCATGCATAATTGATCATTACAACCCTTCAATCAGGATTATTGACCTAGCTACTCACACCACTTATGTCATGACTGTTTAATTTTATACATGAATGGCGGGACCTACAGATTTAAGTTGACTCCGAAGAACAGATTTTTCCGAGAAACTTTTCATGGCAATTTTATTTACTCTCAGAGTTTTTGCCAGAAATCCGCTGATAGGATTTTTGATATTTGGCCTGGGGCTCAAACCCTGGCTTTACGTCTAATAAGCCAACACACTACCTACAGCACTACGGCGACTTTGTCGATTACTAACCTTAAATAATTGCAGAATAGTTTGATGCATGAATCAAATCTCCTCTTATTGTAATTACCCAACAAAAGTTTATAAAGCCACAAGCTAGTTTTGTTTGATAAGAGCTGCCTCTCCGTCACGATCTTCTTCCACGTGTGGTGGCGGGAAGGGAATACTACCACAGTGACCACCATACTTGTCGTAAAATTCGACTAAAAATGCTGCTACCAGTCAGGAACTATTTGTGGTTCAACTGCAACAGTCTGGTCTTGCTTGGCTGCGAAGCCTGACCAGATGTCTTAATCTGGAACCATGGGTGCTGGGAGCCTCAGGGACTTGTTCCTGCCCAGCAATAGTGAGGACCCCTCGGGGAGCACGTGGTGGCTGTGGTTTAGACCCAAATCGCGGGGAGTGCGCAAGTACGGTGTGACGGTACATTCTTAACGTAATTGAAAGAGTTTAGATAGTCTCCGACCTCTAAACATGAGGGGTCGTGACTTCGAATTGGTACCTACTTTCTGGCTGTAGCTAATGTTTACAGCATAACAGTAGGGGCGCTGGTCTAAGCATTATTTTCACCCAGTGCGAAGAGCACCATGGGATTAGGTCCCCTGGACAGTTACGCATGTAAAACACAGACATCGTTGTCACTATCTTCTGTTTCGCTTAGGACGGTCTTCTTAACATATCTTACCACTCCACTCTTACTACTCCCTCCACACATGCTAAACCGATTATTCATTTTATTAAACTCTTGAAACCCAGAAGCGGTTAACCTTAATGTATTCAGCTTCTCTAGACAGCAGATTTCTTCTAGTTAGCCTCTTTAGAGTACATATATAACGCTCTTTCGGATAGTAGTCCCGTCCTTTCCGCTTTCTTTCAAAGCCAAATTGACTACATTTTTCAATTGTATAGGCTTTCATATATAGTCGCGAGTTTCCATATGAAAACTAGGACCAATAAATCCCTCTTCCTTCCAGTCTCTTACAATATTCTATTGGCTAATGTACCATGAACTACTTATTCACTGTTAAACAAATGGAAACGCAAATGAAGTCTTCTTTCAAACTTGGATAGATTAACTCAAATGATGATTAACAGAGGGACAAGGCTATTTGAGTGAATGATCACATTATAATCGTCTGCAGCATAGAGAACAGAAGGAAAACACACATTTTGTTGGAATGATTCTGAGTTGGTTGGTTTAACCATGATGATCAAAATGATTCAAAGCGATTAATCAAATGCTATAAAAAGCTTACGATTAATTTTAAAACTGATCTACTGATTTTCCCCTTTTTTATTTGTTCTTATTTATTTGCCTACAATGGCATCCTTTATTTTTCATATTCCCTCTGATAAAGTCATATGATATCACTTCTACAAATATTCAATTACAGTGTATGAGTATGTAATCATTACACACACAACAACAACATCTCATACTCATACAAGTTGTTATTTGACGTCATTGTAAATTACTGCTTTTATTATTATTGTCAACATATTATCCTGCTTCCCTTTTTCACCTCAACTCTTTCCTTTCGAAAGGGAATCTTTTCAAACCAGTCTATACGTAATAAGGCTTATAGGTGGGGATGACGATGACGATAATGATAACAATATGGCTAATGTCTGTACCAATAATACTCATGCTGCTGTCATACATACATGGTTGTTGCTGCGCTGATGCTGATGTTGAAAGTATGTTATGCTGTTAACGCTGTTGTTAAAATAACGTGTTACAATGTGATAAATTCGTTAAATAATTATCTAATGTGGTTAACAATAACACTTTGTGTTAAAATAATTAGTTAAAAATTTTTTCTAAAAGCCAACAAAACAAAAGCGAAATAATAAAAGTTAAAATATTTACTGTGCTGTATATGGATGTATGAGTCATTTTATATCTAAGTGAAATTGTTATAAATATGAAACTTAAAAAAATAACTATTATATATATAAGTACATATATAATGCAAATTTTTCCAATAAATTGTCGATAGATTATGTTATCGATTTATTATGTTGTCCATTAAGTATATTATCGATAAATTATGTTATTGAGAAATTATGTTTCCAATAAATTATGTTATCGATAGATTATGTTATCGATAGATTATGTTATCGATAAATTATGTTATCGATAGATTATGTTATCGATAGATTATGTTATCGATAGATTATGTTATCGATAGATTATGTTATCGATAGATTATGTTATCGATAAATTACGTTATCTATAAATTATGTTATCGATAAATTATGTTATATATAAATTGTTTATTGATAAATTATGTTACCGATAAATTATGTTATCGATAAATTATGTTATCGATAAATTATGTTATCTATAAATTATGTTACCGATAAATTATGTTATCGATAATTTCTGTTATCGATAAATTAATATATATATTTAATGTAAAATGATCCCCAAATTGTATTACGAAAAATTTCCACATAATTTAAGAGGCTTCTAATAAGATTATAAATTTTGAGAAAGACCATAATTAGTTTAATACGTTGCGTTTGAAATTTATGGACGCGTGACTTAGGCATGCGGTAGAGAGGAACTAATCACAACGGAGTAAAGTTCGTGTCTGAAATTAGCAATAATCTTAGCAAAGCTGTATATTAAGAATACACAGATAATAAGAAGACACTTGACTTCCTGATGGAAGCCCAGTTTCCTCATGATCTAGGCTAATTCGAATGAATTTCAATCTCCAAGAAAGACTAATACGGTAAAACTGTACTAAGGGATTGTCAAAAGTAAACGAGGGGCACCACATAAGTTGAAATTAGCGGCATTTTAAAAAAACTTGTTAGCCTATCAATATCAGACTTAGTTCAGAAGGGCATGGTATATAACGGTATTAAGAACTAGAACCCTGTTGACATTGGCAGTGCATTTAAAATGTGGATAAGAAATTGATCAATCCAGTTGACAAATAATAGGGTAGAGAGCAGAAAATAATGTTAATTTCTGAAGTAATAAGGTCTTAAGGAAGAGAACGTCCAAAAACTAAATTAGAAAGATTATTTTAAAGAAAATCACCGAACTGGGCTTATTCATAGCAGGCAACAAGAAGCCGATGGCACGACCATATAAAGGGAGTATATTTCTGCTGAATTTTATATTTTTCTAGAAGGTAGATATATAGGCTTTTCTATCAAGCGTTTCCTATCTTTAAATGTAAATAAAGCAAAGTATGTTTAAGATTTCAACCCAATAGCTGAAGCGCATTCGAAATGTCTAATTTTCCCTGACTCCGATGCATAAATCAGGCTCAATTTGACAGCAATGGGTTATAATGGGTTTGAGTATCGGTGTAATTGTAGTTTATAGGTATACAATTGCAATTTAAGAAAACTCTACTAGAAAACGGCTAACAAGGTCAAATGGATTGCTCTCTATTTGGCTAATTCACAGCAACTCAACGTTAGATGACTATTCTCTCAAATAGCTCATATAGTGGCATAAGAGGTAGCTACATAGCCCTGGCCTGATAAAACCACATGCCATTGCTGTCGACATTGCTCAATTCAGGTCAAAATAAAGTTCATAAAGATCAACCTACAATGCTTGCCGTTTACGCCACTAGCTCAAAATTCACACAAAATAAATACTTTTTCGGAATGCATTGGACGCTCTTGGATTTCATGTGTATTGGTATCGTCCTAAATTCAGCAAGTTTATTTGTTTAAATACCCACTCATTTAGATATGGGCCACATTGCTGAAAATGATTTTTCGATAGCAATCAGGGTCAGTTACCAACAGTTTCAGAGCACTAAAGCGAAAACATAACGTTCCTTACGTTCGTCCATGACGATAAAGCAGAACAGACTGGATAAATGACAACTAACTTGGCGGATGTAGCTTCAACAAGATGGTCGCTACTAGCAATATTAGAAGGTGGCTGCTGTGCCAACATTTCTAATTTTATTTTGCAGACGAAAAGCGCTATCTGACAAGTTGCAACGCGTTATTGGAACCTTATCATTGATGTTTAGCAGATTAATTTAGGGAACGTTACGGTTGCTCATAAATAAGGGCCAATGACAAAAATAATGGCAGAAAGGGTATTGGGTGCCACTTAAAATGATAGATGCATGGACTCAAGAAGTTCATAGAATGCAACAATGTATTGAAGTGTTGACGATTTGGTTCAACATTAAACACAATAAATTAATAAAGAATATGGCCAACTTGGTGCCATAAACGATGTTTATTTGGCTACAAGAATTGTTTTATGAACTGAATTTTATAGAGGCTCCATGAAAAGAAATATTTTTTCGTTTCTACAGTCAAACCCGGTTATAACGAACTCCATGGGACCAGAAAAAATAGTTATAGGCAAAGTTCGTAATAAACGGGGTGAAGTCATAGAAGAAAATATAAAATAAAAAGAATTTTTTTCATTTATTAAATACCAAAAATATGTGTTAATTCTTTTTATCTAGCAGCTGATTAAAGATACTGAGTTATAATTTAATGCTGCCATATTAAATAAAAGCAAAGACTATTGCCACACTTCAAAATTTTTTTCTAAGGGCTCGTTATAAAAAAGGTAAACTGTATGAAATTTAATTACTGGGACCATTTAAAATAGTTCATTTTAACCGAGAATTCGTTATAAACGAGTTTGACTGTATTTAAAAATAAAATTGGATTTATTTTATCCCTAAAACATTAAAAAAAAAATAAACACACTTTATTTAAGACTTTAACCGAATACCATTTGAAATAATATACGCGTTTCCTTTTGAATTCTAAAATAACATGAAACATAACAAGGATGTATGCTTGCTCAGAGACATTAATGACTGACTACCTGTCACATCAAACAATAAAAATGAAGAAAAAAATATTTTTTCATACCCCCAAAAGGCATTTTGCCATAGGTAGCAGACCTTTTCTTTACATATCATTTTGCTCAACAGACGATTGCTTTAGAAGAATAAATATTTTGCCACAAATAAAACCTCCTACTATGGCCACAATTCAACGTACATATAACACACACAAGAACAGGAAAACAAAAAACTTTTCTTTTAACAGGAGAAAACAAAATACCGTCTTCATATCTAATCAAATAGAACTGAAAAGTTCTTCTTTATAGCAGCACCTGTACTGAAAGTATCGCATTACATCACGGGAAGAGGACACATGAAATATTTTCAAGCACTTAAATCACGGATTCAACACATTTTTTAATGGAGACTTTAATGCATTTCCGTGTGTCTTTCTTTATCTTTATTTTAAAGTGTATTAGAAATGTTTATATTGATTAACAGAGAAGAGAGAGGGAGAGAGAGGGAAATAATGTAAAAAACACTGGCAATCACAATTAGAGTAGCAAAGAACGTGCAACATATTTAATGTACTCTTCTGTAGCATGTCGTCTGGTGTAAATTAAAGCTTAAAAATTTCTTTACTGTCATCCATGTACACATATGTGTACCTCAGCTACGATTTAACATAAAATCTTATATAAAAAATTAACACTCCAAAGCATCGAAAATAACAACAACAACAACAAGAACAAAAACAAAAAATCTTGCAACCAATCTATGTACCATTCCAACAGTCTAGAGTCGTATATCACCTTTCAACATCATCTAAAAGAAAAAAGAACGCGAATGTTGTTCATTCACGTGTTCATATAGAACACAATAGTCCATAAGATGTACAGAAAAACAAAATCAACAAAAGCAGCAGCATCCAAACAACAACAACAACAAAATAATAAAGTTGCATGAAGTATTGAATATGTGTAGGAGAAAAGCAGAAGAACAGCAACAACAAAAAAAACGAAATCGAATTCAACAAATTGAATGAAACATACACTGTGCCACAGATATGTACAATACTGAAACTGACAAGAGCACAACAACAGCCACACACACACACACACAGCATCTTTAGTAGCAGTAGCAGCTTTAACAATACAAAACAGCATTTGAATCAATGGCAACAGCAACAGAAGCATCCTTGTTAAACCACAAGTGAAAGAGAAGAAAAAACCGCGCAAAATAAAAACAAAAAATAAAAATCTGAAACTTTTTCGTGCAAAATTAAGCAAATAGGGTGGAGTATTAGAAGGTGTTAGTTAAGGACTCAGAAGACAACAGCAGACAGGGCAGTAAAAATTGCCATTAAATGCTTGCCTACATAAAGGCAAGGGTTTCTCTAAAGCAGTGGCAGATATATCCGCCAAGAAGACATTCGCGTGTTTTCTCAACGGCATTCTGAGACACAAAACTCCTGCTCCTATACACAAAATAGTCCCTCTTTTGAAAGAGTTATATAGCTTCCAAATTGCCCCATTAATATTTGGTTCATAAGTCACATTGTGAAGCACATTCCAAAAGGCAAGGATTGCTCCATGGGCATTCTGGGACGACAAACTGCTTCTGCCTCAAAATCTGTTCTTGACCTCATTCGCATACCACAAAACAATGCCGTTTTTAAGCTACTCCATTAATTTTTGTTACTAAATCTCTTCGCAAACACTTGGCAATTTAATGGAGTCTACTGACACTGTCCAGGAAACAGAACAAAACAAAGTAGTTCTCCTTTTAAGAAAGTATCTAAAGCTTTGATTTTTCCATTCATTTTTGTTTTTAAGTCACGTTGCGAAGCACTTTCCAAAAGACAGTTGAGAAAGAACCTGACAGCCATTTACGAGTTTACAAATTCCAAATTGGTTTTCAATGTCACGTGCAGCGGATATAATTCAAACAGAGCTTTCAGCTCCCCTACACGAAGCTACTGTTATTCCAACTTACGCTATTCTCTGTATCTTGCAAAATTCCTATTGCTCTTTTTTCGGATTCATTCTGCCTGCCTAAACAATTGCATTATTCAACCGCTACATAATTCCTAGGCTTCTTCCCCAGGAGTTCCTTGCAAGATTTCTGCACAACATTAAGGCATATCTGACCTTTCCTGTGATATTCCTATAAATTTTACCTCCATTTCCTGTGATATTCCCTCACTTTAGAGGCGTATGGTCTTCTATTTAGAATCTTTCTCCTTCTTGTAAAGGCCTACTGTCTTGTACGAACAACTATCGATCGCAAGACCCTTTTGAATGATGTCCCAGAGAATCTGTTCAAATTCCTCTCACGATCAAGGTTATATAATCTGCATATCCTTGACAGTCAATTACTGCCTCAAGGTAGTTTTGTCAGGAGTTCATTTATAACAGACTTCACATCACATGAGGAAAAGAAACCATTCTTTGAGCATGCCATAGTTGTGTGGATTTTTATTATCTCACAATGATTCTGTTTTACAGGAACCTTTGCAGTGAATTGAAGTATTTAACAAGACAAATATTTTTTTTTTTTTGGCTATTAAGTTTGCTAGATTACGTATATGAAAGAATTTCAACTGATACACAAACTGGTATGCCTGCTAATAATCTCTTATAATGAATTTGATTAGGTTAAGTTAGCGGGTAGCTTGCCATTCACAAGCAAATTATTTCGCTGGCCCGTATAGCCCATTGTGTTACCCAGTGTAAGGTTAGGCCCCTGGTCATGATCCGGTAGTGCTGGATTCAAATTACCCCGTGCTGCGGATAAAACCAATCGGTTCCTTAAGTGGTATCTTTGCCATAATAGCCAGATTTCCAAAAATTCTGGCACATAGAAACCGATAAGGTCTGCCTTGAGATCTTGCGTATAGAGCACTCAGCTTTAATGATCTAACTTTTCTGTTTCTTTTACATCCTGGCACCTTGTTCAGTAATTTTGATGGGGCAGCGAAACTGCCTGTTTGAGTGGGAACTACTTCTTAGTTTTCCATTAGTGATATCTTTGCCATATTGACCAGATTTTCAAAAATTCGGCCACATAGAAACCGATGAGGTCTGCCTTGAGATCTTGTGTATAGAGCACTCAGCTTTAATGATCTTCCTTTTCTGTTTCTTCCACATCCTGGCACCTTCTTCAGTAATTTTGATGGGGCAGCGAAACTGCCCGTGTTTGAGTGGGAACTACTTCTTGGTTTTCCATTAGTGGTATCTTTGGCATAATGACCAGATTTTCAAAAATTCAGGCACATAGAAACCGATGAGGTCTGCCTTGAGATCTTGTGTGTAGAGCACTCAGCTTTAATGATCTACCTTTTCTGTTTCTTCCACATCCTGACACCTTTTTCAGTAATTTTGAGGGGGCAGCAAAACTGGCTATTTGAATGCGAACTGTTCTCTTGTCGTACTCAAGTAATTCCTTGGTTTTCGTAGCATCCACTGCTGGACATAGCAGTTCTGAAATTCAGTAGCCAAATCTAACATACACCTTTTCGTTTCCTTGTATGCCACGATGACCTAGAACCCAGTAGAAATTCGACGCATACGGTGTAGAGAATGTATGCAATTCATGATGCCCTTTGATTTGACGAGGATCCCAGCACTTTTATTGCTGCTTGGCTGGTTGCAATCATACGGGCAGCTTATTCAATAGCACACTATCTCCGCCTGAAATACGTTAGCGTGGTAGGTAGGCAATATTACCCCTTCAACCGCTTATGGGAATAGACTCAACATTCCATTTTTGATCCCTCGGTGAAGATAGTTATATCGCAATCAGCAATCCATTTTTCCCATGTGGAAGTGTAAGTTCTTATGTTCGTCTGAAAACAGTTTCTAATACCATGTAGTCGGAGCTAAAACCTGAGTGATTCGGTTCTACTGCTTACAGTATTGAAGCATGCCCTATCGTACATAGCCTAAACATATCTGAGTACTTAAGCCTCAGTAAAGTTCGAGCAGCCATGTTTTGCAGGGAGATATCCAGTGGTTGTAGAGAAAAGATGAACATCCGTAATGGCCAAACATGTCAATCTCTATTCATTGTTGAGCATGAATTTGATTCAATTTTTACTTACGTAAAGTTTTTCTATTTATAAATAAACATTCTCCATCAGAGAACCCTATTTTATTATAATAAAAATAACATTCAAAATATTTTTATATACTGATGCAGAAAACCCCCCCCAAAAAAATAAGAAAAAAAAGAATTTGAAAATAAAAAATTTCGCGCGCGTTTTATCTTTCAACAAAGTTGGGCGTTATTCGAAGGAGGTCCTTACCACAAGGCACATGCACATTTCAACCACAATATATCCACCTATTTCCGATCTCTTATTATATTCAGACACTTTCAAGCACTCACAGACACAACACTAATATAAATACAATAAAATCAACCACAGCAACAACAACAAAAAACTACTTGACACGTTGCTAAAATGATACATGAGTTCAATTTTTGTTCTTCTTTTTCCTTCTCTTTTTCCGTTTTCTTTTCGGTTGTGGCAAAAAGAACAAAAAAAAGTATCAAATTTAATACCTGGTTACGTACTACATGTGGATGTTGTTCGACTGGAAGTGTTTATGTGTCTGTCTATCCGAGTTAAAGATGTAATTTTTAGATACAATGTATGTATACATCTATTAGATATTAAATTGCATATCTACAGGATATAAGTTTCAAATTTAATGCAACTGTAAAGGTATGTTTCATGTTACTCGCAAAAGGCAAATTATAAAGGACAATATTTTTAGTAACTTAAGAAGTTTTTGTGTTTGGATTTGAAAAAGGAGAAATATGGCATTGAGAAAACAAAACGAACAAAGGCTTTAACTATGAATAATTTTAGATTATTCTCCACATTAATTGAAGGGTATGATGGTATCCTTATAAGAAAGTACATATCGAAAACGATTTTATAGATAGTTGACTCAAAGACATTATATCTCTGACAATCTTAGCTGCCAGATTTGACGATTTTTCGTCATTTTTGACGATTTTCATTCAAGACGATTTATGCCCGTATTTTGACGATTTTTAGCAATTAAAGATTTCCATCATTATAAGAAAGTACATATCAAAAACGATTTTATAGATAGTTGACTCAAAGACATTATATCTTTGACAACAATAGTTGCCAGATTTGACGATTTATCGTAATTTTGATGATTTTGAGCTTTAAAAATATCATTTTAACGACATGACGATTTATGACCGTATTTTGACGATTTTTAGCAATTAAAGATTTCCATCATTAAAGGCTTCCAAATTTGGCGATTTATCGTCATTTTTGACGATTTTGAGCTCCAAAAATGTCATTTTAACGACATGACGATTTATGCCCGTATTTTGACGATTTTTGGCAATTAAAGATTACCATCATTATGAGAAAGTATATATCGAAAACGATTTTATAGGTAGTTGACTCAAAGACATTATATCTCTGACAATTATAGCTGCCAGATTTGACGATTTATCGTAATTTTTTCCGATTTTGAGCTCCAAAAATGTTATTTTAACGACATGACGATTTATGCCCGTATTTTGACGATTTTTAGCAATTAAAGATTTCCATCATTATAAGAAAGTACATATTGAAACCGATTTTATAGGTAGTTGACTCAAAGACATTATATCTCTGACAATCATATCACACAGATTTGACGATTTTTCGTCATTTTGACGATTCTGAGCTCCAAAAATGTCATTTTAACGACATGACGATTTATGCTCGTATTTTGACGATTTTTAGCAATTAAAGATTTCCATCATTATAAGAAAGTACATATCGAAAACGATTTTATAAGTAGTTGACTCTAAGACATTCTATCTTGACAATCATAGCTGCCAGATTTGGCGATTTATCGTAATTTTTTACGATTTTGAGCTCCAAAAATGTCATTTTAACGACATGACGATTTATGCCCGTATATTATATTTACCAATTAAAAATTTCCATCATTTAAGGCTTCCTTAAGCTTTCTATAACAAGCTGTAGAGTATTATATTTTTAAGTTATTTTCGAATACCTGTGATTATTTTTCTGTATTTTATACAGAATTGTAAAAATTCGATTATAGCTTCTAACATTACCATCGTCAAGTGCCATTTTTATTTTTTTTTTTCATACGACCAACACTCAAGGTTTGGCATTGTTTTTAGAACAAGGAAAATATATTATAGGAATGAAGAAAGAGGGAGCAAGGTGAATATTTTTATACCATATGCAACAGGAAAGAGCTCTACAGGGAGGCAGTTCCACATACGAATATTTCGTCTAACAAACGAACTTTGTCCGTAATGCAGTGTGCGATATACTGACCAATCGACCACATACGGATGTGCTGGCCGAGGAAGACAAGTGTAACGTAGGAAAACATGATTTTCATAAACTACACCTCTTATTTCGCTCGAGCAATATCCTTTGTAGAAGCGATAGAACAGTTAGTTAGAGCCCTCCAGCATTTAAATGTGAATAAATCTTTTATTTCTCGAACCATTGCTTCTTAAAGTAATACAGGCAGTGTTGCATCGCATAACAACACTACAAATGGTCCGAAAAGTAAAGGCCAGATTTGATCGAAATCCACGCCGCAGTGGTAGAAAAATTGCTCGTGAGCTGAACACATCGCGAGAACGAATGCAACACATATTGAAAAATGAGCTTGGACTAAAGCCATTGGACAAAAAAGTTAGACTGGAAAGAGCCAAGGAATTACTTCGCTTGCACGAAAGTGGCCAGTTACCGAATTTAGTTTTCTGCGATTAGAAGCCATTCCAAATTGAGCAGTTTGTGAACTAACAAAATGATCGGATTGGCTTGCCAAAGAGGTCAGCTGAAAATTTACACCTGCGATTGGGCACCAGAACTCAAGCGTCACCGACGGTAATGGTGTGGGCCGCCGTAACGGCTGATGGTCGCTCCCCTCTCGCATTCATCGACTGTGGAGTCAAAATAAATGCCGAATATTATCGGGAAAATGTCTTAAAGACGGGCAGACAAACATTTCGGCCAAAGACCATAGACTTTTCAACAGGACTTAGCACTACCGCACTTAGCAGGCGTCAATCAAGAATGGCTTAAAAAGGAGGTTTCTCGCTTCATTTCTACCGCACAATGGCCACCAAAATCTCGGGTTCTCAATCCACTGGACTTTTGCGCCTCGGGCATTTTGGAGAGTAAGGTTCTCACTAAAAAAAATACCAAAGTGTCGATTATCTCAAGACGGCGCTTTGCCGGGAATGGGTCAAAATACCGCAGAGCCACTTTCGTGCAGCCTGTGATGGCTTCGTCGGCCGTTTGAAGGTCATAATTCGTAGCAAAGGTGACCAATTCGAACAAGTCTAAACTGATTTTAAAATTTGATGTTTTTTTCCAACATATTTTGCTTTTGAACAATAAAATTAAAAAAATACTTTGTTGTATTATATAACAGCCACCCTGTAGTTTCTCTCAGCTCCTATATTCTGTGTGCTAATCTTACCCATCTAAGGCAGAATCTACAGTTTGACATCGAGTTTGAAAGATAGATTTGAAAAGTTTGTCATGGTAATTTTATTTTCTGCCAGAGACTTTGCAACAAACAGCTGAGAATCTGGCGACGTAGGCAATATTTGTTTATATTTCTGTTTTTGAGACCTCAGAGTAATGTTTTGAACTCTCTAACTCTCGTCTAATACGCCTACAGACTAGATACCATACAATAGCTACTAAGTATGTG
Source organism: Sarcophaga peregrina (assembly GCA_014635995.1). NCBI lineage: Eukaryota > Metazoa > Arthropoda > Insecta > Diptera > Sarcophagidae > Sarcophaga > Sarcophaga peregrina. Next base: position 13,965,925 of record CM025792.1, on the reverse strand, counting down.
CATGGTTGCTCTGTAGCAATTTATTTGCATTGTAGAAGGAGTTCTGATAAGTCAATGGGACTGGATAACCTGTAATATACCTGATAATGCTGATACCTAATATAAAAAGAGTTTTTAAAAATCTAACCAAGAAATTGAGATTTATAGCATCAAATCGATTTAAGTGCATAAAGGCTAACGTAAAACAAAAAAGTCCTTACGATACATTGAGAGGGAGGTGTATAGAACTATAAATTTTGATCTCCCCACCAACAAATTTAAAACAATACACGTATTTTTTTGCTTTCTGTTGCATATTTTTCTCCATTGGATGTAAAAAGTGTGTAAAAGATTTCTTTTTTTTGATGAATTTGGTTCAATTTGGTACTTTTTCTGTATGTCTTGTTCGTTTTTCCTCTTTTTTTTTACGTTACGCCAATAAAAAGTTTATCGTAATATTTTTTTTAGCCCTCCACCAACGTTTGGTTAACATGGAAAGGAATGAACAAAAAAAAAATCCGATGTTTACCTGCATCTGTTGTCGGTTTTATTATAACAACCAGCCATATACGATAAAATAGTAATCGATCTCTTGTTTTTACAACGTTATCGGTTGCTTACTTTTTTTCTTCGCTCTTTGCAAAGTTGTGGTTTATTTACATCCGTTATTGAAATTGTAGTATTGATGACAAATATTGAAAAAAATAACAACTAAAACAAAACCAGCAATATTAAAAGGAAAATAAAAATAATTTTCATTTTTTTTTAAACAAAAGCAAAAACAAGAAAACAATTGTTGTGTACTTGCAGATGCGAATTTATATCCGGCACTTGTACCTACAGGATTTACATTTCAACTTCCGAAAAACTGTAGACGGCCACAGGTAAAAAAAAATGAGAAACGAATAGACAACCTTAAGCAAGCGTGATATAGTGGGGATAGTGGTGAACATGTTGAAGGAAATAAAATTAAAGTGTATGTGGCAAATATAAACATTGATGTACGAAGTATTCAATTTCCATGATGGATTTCAATAAATATTTTCAATCTGAATTAAAGATTAATGGTCAACAGATAAAACGACCATCCCTATAAGATTTAACGATTATTGTTGTATTTGTTATTGTAATAAAAATATTCGATTACAACCGATTACCCTATGGGATTTAATATTTTCATATTTAATGAATACTGAAAAAAGGAAAGATTGGTGTTAGGAAGGCATCTTGACTTACTCGGTTGTTCCTTACATACATAATTGGTCATTACAACCCTTCAGCTAGGATTATTGACCTAATATCTTCCATCACTTATGTTGTGTATGTTAATTTTATACATAAGTGGCGGGACCTACAGTTTAAAGTCGACTTCGAATGAAAGATTTAATTTTTTTGAAACTTTTCATGGCAATTTTATTTATTCTTAGGGTTTTTGCAGAAATCTGCTGAGAGGAAAATCGCCGAAGAAATACTTTTTGTATTTTGTTTTGATGTCTGGCCTCTAGCTCGAACCCTGGCTTTACGTCTAATAAGCCAACACCCTACCTACTAGACTACGGCGACTTCTTCCCTTTAGTCAATATTGCAAATTAGCTTCTGACACAATCCTTGTTGTGTACGTCAATTATATCCATGAGTGGCGGGACCTGCAGTTTACGGCGACTTCTTCCCTTTAGTCAGTATTGCAACCTAAGGAGTGCGCACAAAAAAAAATGGGCCTACTGTTAAGCTTATAACTTTTATCATAATTGAAAAAAATGAATACCGCTACATTGTTTTTGTTAGTCATCTGTTTCAAAATCCATGGGCTAAATTTCATTGCAATAGCAAAATAGTTTTTGCAAATATGCACCCAACAAGGATGTCATAAAAAATAATTTAAATTTTCAATGAAAAACGGCACCGCTTACAAAAAACAATTGCTAGGTGTGCAGGCGTTAACCAAAAAAAAACAGTTTCTAAGATAAGAATAAAACAATATAAGGAGGCTTTAAGTATTGAGAGAAAGCGTGGATGTGGAAGAAAAAAAAGATTTGCCTACCAAAACAAAGCAAGTAAAATAATACGTATTTTTCTAAAACACCCTAACGTGTCTGGAAGAATACGGCTCAAACTGTTGGATGCTCTGAGACCTTGTAGTCAAAAAAAAATTTTATACACAAAAGAATTCAAATATTATTTACTTTAATTGAAATTAAAACAAAAAAATCCGCACACTTAGTTTTATTTCTATAACGAAAAGTGTAAGTCCAGTTTTTTTTTGTGCGCACTCCATAGCTTCTGACACAACCCTTGTTGTGTACGTTAATTTTTGTACATGAGCGGTGGGCCTTGCAGTTTGACGTCGACTCGATTTAAGAAACTTTGCATTGCTAATTCTATTTATCCTTAGAATACCGAACCTTAACCTGCCGGAAACAAAATCGCTGTATGCAAGAGTGTGCAAGAGAATTCAAGGCACTCAACTACATGTCGCTCGGCATTTTTCAGACCTTAATTTAAGTCTTGAGACTCGACCCATACAAAATTCAACTGACCCAAGAACTAAAGGTAAACGAGCATAGACAACGATGTGGCTTTATTGAATCGTAGCTGAAGAATTAGGCAAGGAGCTGAATATTCATCATCTACCATTTTAAGTGACGAGGCAGATTTCTTGATAAACGGGTACGTGATTGAAAAAATTGTAAAATCTCGAACGGTATCAAACCACTTGACTTAAATATTGATTTCTATGCCAGTAGTAGTCTACTGGTTAGATTTTTAATCTGGGAGTGTGCTAACGGACCAGATCAAAATCTCTAGTAAACAACCTTAAATTATGAATTTGAGGACTTAAGGGAAGAATACAAGTCAGAAATATTATTGAAATGATTTTTTTAAAACAAAAAGGAAGATAGCAAAACGTCATTTCTGTATCTCTTTCAAAGTTTTGTGTTTCAGCAACAATATTCGCTTTGGTAAGCACTTAGTCCTGTTGTTAGTTTTTAATGAAAGCGAATAAAATTAATGAATAAAACGATTAAGCACCATGCAGTCTAATATTTGGTAAGCATTAAAGACCTTCTAATACATTTTCAAATATTTTATGATATTCTTTGTATTACAAATAGACGCCTGGAGTTTCCAAGAAAACCCTGAGGATGCCTTTTGCCATTACCTTTGACCAGAACTAATTATTCTATTGTTCATTGGCTTTTGCAACACCTTAAATATATAAGGCCATGCCATAATGACCAGGTGACAAGATTTTCTTTCTAAACAATAAACACAAAATAATATTTTTGGCAGTTATTTTGTAAAGGACAATTGTTGTCCTTTAAAGTAAAATTGTACGCAAAAGATTTAAAAACTTTTTAAACTGAACGAAAAGGAAAAAATGGGAAAAGTAAGAAAAAAGAAATCTTTTGTTATTCACAATGACAAATGCCGAAAATCAATTGAAAAGAAAATTACAAAACAAAAGCATAAACTAAAAACACATACAATTGATATCCTTTTTCCTTTTGACACACACACTCCGATATTACTACTCTACTACACTGAGAATATAAATGAATATGTATTTTTCACAATCTATACGAAAGTCATTTAAGGCATGTTAAGGAAAAATTACATGTCATTTTGGGGAAAACAATTACCAACAAAAAAAAAAACAACAATAACAACAAATTGTAACAATACCACTAAAGGCGTTCACTAATTGTTGTTCAATTCGAGAATAAATTTTTCTTAATCGTTATGCAGTCATTTAGAATAAGTCACTATTACAACAACAACAACAACTACATCTTTTGAAAAAGTTCTTTTTTAACCAGTGTGTATAACGTTCCTTTGTATTGCGGAAAAACCTTTTTGATTTTGCAGTTTTTAAAAATACCCTACAGCATCAGTTTTCTGATCGAAAATTTTTATGGCGGTAATGCCATAGCCATAGAAGCCTAGGTTTGCCCTATGCAGGCATATCAAACTCGATATTGTTTCTTATTTTATACCCAACCACCTTCCTTATCGGAAGTCGGTGAAGAAAACGACCTTGTTTGTGTTGGAAAGACTAAATCGAGGAGGCCATGTCATCGATTGGTGCGACCAACTGGCGTAGGCACACAAGAAGCAAAAGCGCCTGGAAGGATGTATTTAGGCAGGCCGAAATTCATTAATCGGGGTTGTTAATGACCAACTAAGCACGTTGTGAATACATCGACCATAGCTCCAATACAGCTTCCTCATCAATTTGGACTCGTAAAAGCCAAGTACTTAAATGGTGGCCTGATTGTCATGTTTTATGACTATGTTCTGACCTATATACCTCCTCTCCAAGTTGAATTGCGTACATCTTTCGATAACCTACATTAGGTCTTGCTCCAGGAACTATTTGGGGTTCAACTGGTAGCAGTCTGGTCTTGCTTGGCTGCGAAGCTTGACCAGAGGTATTTAATCTGGTACCACGGGTGTTAGGAACCCCAGAGACTTGTCTCTGCCTGGCAATTGGTGAGGCCCCCTTTTAGGAACACGTGGTAGTTGTGGTTTGGATCTAAATCGCGGGTAGTGCGCGAGTACTGTGTGGCGTTACGCTCTTAATGCATTGAAGAAGTTTAGATGGTCTCCGACCCCTAAACAAGAGAAAAGTCATGCCGAAATAGCGTGACTTCGAATTGGTACCCCACATATGGTGATGTAATGCGTGATGCGATTGCATTCACCCGCATGTTGGTGACGTGATGCATGACAAACATGTATCGCCCATATGTAATGATGTTGCATGTAGCACGGCACGTTGACGCATCATTGTATGTGGGGACGTTGGTGGACGCATCGTATTCACCATGTGTCTTCTGGCATACGTGAGAAATGCTTCGACAGCAGTGCTCGCGCAAATTAGAATTCATTAGCTCCTGCTCCTGTTCCAAGATCCATTCTAATCCCTTCTGTACAGCACAAAACAGTTTTCTATTAAAATACTATGCCGCCACCAGATTGATGTTAAAGTTTAGTCACGAGCCACTTTAGATTTGTGTCCCATTAAACTAACCTTAGTTTCCGAGGATGTAATTTTCACCAGCAAAAGCAACCGACTTAAATCCACCAAAGGTACCAGTACTGATGTATGTTGGGTATGGTTAGGCCCCTGGTATTTTAACTTTTCGTAGCCTCTGTATCCACCTCTCGATAAAATAAGCCTTTGCGGTATGCTCCACGTCATTACTGCTCTTTCAATACTCTTCCATTTCCTTAAATTTGCTGTCCTTTCGGTCTGCAGTGTTATTTTCAATTATTTTCCTTCTTATGCTGTTTTTCATATGGAACATCAAGTGTAGTCTCCCTAGAGAGGGACCCTAACGAGATCTCAAACGTACGTTGCGAGAGAAAATTAGATGGAATCGTCTAAGAGTTTTGTAAGACCTGCGGCTTAACCGAGAGAATCGGTTAAAGAGTGAACATCTTATAGTGTAGTAGAGGAGAGTGCAGAATAGTCATAAAAATTATCGTGAACCTAGGTAGGGAAGCTCTTAGAGCTCTAATAGGAATTCTGACAGAACATGCCGCACTGAGGGCGAATACCAGTTTGTGTTATATAGACAACGCGGTTTTTTGCAGAACATTATGCACTGGTTGGTTATTAAAACCCTTAAATATATCTTCTCACACCAATTATATTGTGTGTGTTAATTTCATCCATAAGCAGTGGGACCTACAGTTTAAATTCTACTCAGAAAGACCAATTTTTTGAAAAACTTTTCACGGCAATTTTATTAACTGCCAGACTTTTTGCTAGAAATCTCCTGCAAGCAAGTCACCAAGATTTTGTTGGAGATGTCAGACCTGTGGTTTGGACCGCGGCCTAGCGTCTAATAACTCAACAGACCACCTACAAAACTACGGCGACTTCAAACAGTTAAATAACAGCTTGAAAATGCGCACCAGATCCTCTCAAGCATAAATGCTCAGTTAAATATCATAATAGCTGATTACGGAAGGAGTCATGTTTTTCACAAATAATATTTTTGGAGTGGAATTAGAGCCCAAAAAGAAAATGTGGATCTATGGTTTCCACTACCTAATTTGGTATTTGATTAAAGGAAACTGTAGAACTTTCGAAATTCGTCTACTTTTGTTCCCCGAAAACTAAAACAATCATTTGACCCCAAATAACTAAATTGAAAACCAACGATAGTAAATCGAATTAATTTTGTATGAGTTTCTTTCTCTTTTTTTCCTCCTCTCCCTGTAACCTAAAATATTGGCCAGTTTTGTGTGCAGTTCTGTGAACTTTTATTACAATTGTCGTAGTTGTAGTTGTAAAACATTTTGTTAAATACACCTTAGAGCGACCAAAAAAATGTTCCATTTACAATTGTATTCAACTAACGCATACAACTACATGCGGTAGTAGTTTTAACGTTAAAAGACCTCACTCAGAAGGTGTGTCCTGTGTAGATTTGTATGAAAAGGACTGATTTTTCTTAGCTTTTGTACAAGTGGCCAAATAAATTCTAATTGTTGTTCAGGTTACAAAAGAAAATTGTTTTTGCCAAATTCAATTGAATTCGTATTGGTTTGTTAATCAAATCTTGATGACTTGTAATTTCTTTCACTCTCTCTCTCTCTCTCCTTTATCTTTTCTTTTCGATTCTTTTCATTTCATTTTGTTGCAATAAAACTGACTTATTGGGTTTTGCTAAAGTCATACTACAATGAAATCGTTCAAAAGGTGTTTTCCTTCTCCTTTTTTGTTTCTGAATCAGGCCATGTTAGTTTCTTATAACACTGAACCGTTGTTGTTTAAATTCTTTAATTGCCTTACAACAGATAATTAATGACTTTAAAGGTTTCCTTTTTGTTCGGAAAACATCAAGCTACTGGCGCTTGATTTCAAAAGAGAAAACAAAAAGAATTTTAATGCTAAAAACTGTATGAAATGTTAAGAAGAAGGCCGTATTAAAATCATGAAAGGTCACACCTTGACTTTCGTTATGCTGCTTTGTAGTTAATCAGTAAAACCTACTATATTCGCTTAAAGATTTTCGTAAGGTTAAATAAGAATTCCTGGAATTTATTTAAGGCTATAGTTGCTGTAGTCTAGTAGGTAGCAGAGATCAGCAACGAGTATTCAAAATGATGAGTAGATTCGAGTCATATTTATAATGTTTGTTACTCATACGCATTTATACTTATTTTAATATGATGCTCATACTACTCATACCCAATGTTGGAAGTACTCGCCGCATTCATAATTAACAATACACATGATGTTGTTGACTTCGACTCGTCTCTACTTAACATTTACACGAAGCACAAAATAAGTATGATTCGCGTACGAATACTCCAATACTCACAAGAAGTTTGTTTGTATGCTTTGCTTGTTGTCTTTGTCTTTCCTTTCTTCTTTGTTTGTATATGCAACAACAACAAAGGCTGTAAATTTTGATGAATGATTTGAATCACTCGAATCACTTATAAGTATTATAAGGATTTTTGCCAAATTTATGAATCAGAATGAGTAGGCGTGTGAATCAAACATATTTCGAATATTGTGAGTTTGATGTCAACGTTATACTCATACTCATTGCAACTTATACTTATAAATTAAAGTAGTAGCAAGTACGAATAAATCAGAGTAGTTGAATTTCAATTCTATTGATGCACTCATATTCAAAATTGCATGAGTGCTTATGAGTAGCGAAAAAACGATTCATTGCTGATCTCTGGTAAGTAGTATGTTGGCTTATGAGACGTGAGGCCACGGCTCAAACCTTCCGGCAAACATCTCCAACATGGCGAAATATGAGAAAATATTACTGCGGCTACTTTCTCGCTCAACAGATTTAAAGCAAAAACTTAAAAGGTAAAACAAAATTGCCATGAAAAGCTTCTTAAAAATCTTATGAATAAAATTAACACACACAACATAAATGCTATGAGAAGCAAGGTCGTAGTACTGACTAAAAGGTTGTTGTAATTATCAATGAACGATGAAGATCATTTTTGTTTTGTTGGATACGTTAAAAAGCAAAATTCTCCTCTTTGGTGACCACACTTGGTCTTACAGAATACAGTTCACCTATTATGAGTGACTGTTTTGTGCGGCTGTAAAGCAGAGGCATCATTGGCCCATATTTCTTTGAAAATGACGACGGCACAGCCAATACGGCCAATGGACACACCTACCGCACCCATGATAAACGATTTTTTCCCACGGTCTTCATGACGCTGATGAGAACGCTATTTGGTTTCAACAGGATGATGCCAAATTGGCCGCCAAAAAGCTGCGATTTATAACCGTTGGACCATATTCTTTGGGATGCCGTTAAAGAACAGTGTTATGCCGACAAACCAGAGACAATTGAGCATTTGAAGGCCAAGATGAACCAATGCCGAGATATGATGCGAATAAGTGCACCAAAATTGGTGCGATCAAATGAGTTACTGTGAGGCCAGCAGCGGCAATCATATGAATGTAATAATATTCCTTCTCTAACCGGGACAATTATACTTCACCACAGGAAAATAAATTTGGAAAAATTGCAGAATTTCTATCAGATTAAAGGTACCACAGACATCATTTCTGTATTTTGCGAAGCTAGGATCAAATTTCACTTTTTAAGTCATAGTCATCATAAAGTTATTAAAATTTAAATTATAATTACAACAAAAGTATTTAGAAAAATTGTTTTTCTAAAATTATTTTCCAGTTGTCGGAAATATTAATTTATTTCACATCAAAAAAAAAACTCTTTTCAATTCCATAAAAATTTCAAACAATTAACTCACAGATGGGCAATAGGAAAAATAACTTGAATGAGAAATGCTGGAAACAATATAAGCAATTTGCAAAATTAATTTAAACTAAAAAAAAGCAAAAAACATTTTAAAAAATCATTGGAATGCATAAAATATTATAAAAATAGAGAGTGGAAGTGTAAAAACTATTCAAATACCACGAAATCGAAACAAATTCTAGTTGGTAGATATGGCCTGCCCCCTTAAGTATTGCAACAGGATTTATTTATTCGCATATAAATTCTTTAAATTACAAACATTTCAATGGAAACAAAAAAGGACAAAACAAAAAAGAAAATGAAGTTGAATCCAATTGTATTCACACATGGGTACCAGGTACAATAACATGCAGTGAATGACATTCTAATAGATTTGGTCAGCCTACCTGTCGCACCAACAAAAGCATGCATAAAAACACAACAATTCAATGAATGTGTTCGAGTTTAAAGAGAGCACACGAAAGAATTTTTTTTTTTTAAATTTTGCATACCTAAGGGGGCAAATTACAACGTCCTAATGCAACCACATGCAGATCAACGACACTTCTATATCTCCTTCAAAAGCTTGGCCTTCAGCAACAATATTCCCTTTCATAAGCACATTACTTGGTCCTGATGCTAGTTTTTAAAGGAAGCGAATAAAATTAATGAATAAAACGAATGAACACCATGTATTCCAATGTTCGGTAAGCATTAAAGCCATTCTAATATATTTTCAAATATATTTTTTGATGTTCTTTGTATTACAAATAGCTGCCTGGAGGTTCCAGCAAAAACTTAAGGAAGCGTTTTGCCATTACCTTTGACCAGAACTAATTCTTCTATTGTTCATTGGTTTTTGCAACACCCTTAAATGTATTAGCCATGCAATAATGACCGGTGACAAGATTTTCTTTCTGAACAATTTTGTTTTTTTTTTTTATATTAAACCTGCACTCAGGGGATGACCCCTACTCATGCAATGCATTGTGCAGGTTTAGAAAAGGTGGAAGGAGGGAAGATGAGAACGGTAAGGAAACGAGTTACTGTTGGTAAGTATAAAATGGCCAGTGCTATACATTCACCATTATGTTGTGTGTGTTAATTTTATACAGAAGAGGCGGGACCTACAGTTTAAAGTCGACTCGGAACAACTGATTGCCATAAAACAATATTTTTAGGAGTTCTTTTGTAAAGGACAATTGTCGTTTAAAGAAAAATTGTATGAAAATAATTTAAAAACTTTTTAAACTGAACAACACATATAAGGAGTGCGCACCAAAAAAAAAAATGGACTTACTTTTAAGCTTATAACTTTTATCATAATTGAAAAAAATGAATACCGTTACATTGTTTCAAATCCACAAGCTAAATTCCATTACAATAGCAAAATTAGTTTTTTGACAATGGACACCCAACAAGAATGTCGTAAAAAAATTAATTGAAATTTTCAATGAAAAACCGCGCCGCTTACAAAAAACGATTGCTAGGTTCGCAGGTGTTAACCAAAAAACAGTTTGTAGCATAAGAATAAAACAATATAAGGAGTCTTTGAGTACTGAGAGAAAGTGTGAAAGTGGAAGAAAAAAAGGATTTGCCGACCAAATCAAAGCAAGTAAAATACTACGTATTTTTCTAAAACTCGCTAAAATGTCTGGAAGAAAAGTGGCTCAAAAAGTTGGATGCTCTGAGACTTTTGTCAGAAAAAAATTTTATACACAAAAGAATTCAAATATTCTTTACTTTAATTCAAATATAAAACGAAAAAAATCCGCTACTTAGGTTCATTTCAATAACGAAAAGTGTAAGTCCAGTTTTTTTTTTGTGCGCACTCCTTAGTACTTGCCGTTGATAGACTCCGTCTGGCTAATGCCGGTAGTCAAACATCCACACCAAACTGTGACTTATTCGATATGCTTTGGACGCTGTTGGTACTCGTATCAATTGATAACGTGCCAAATTCGATAACCATATTTGAGCCCATATAAATATATTCATCTAGAAATCAAACTCAGCCGATTCAGACCAAAAGAAGTTGATACAGAGAATCGATAGTGCTCGCTGTTGACAGTGAAAGACTAGACCAAATTCACACCAAATAGTTACTTTATCGGCAGCCGATAAGATGCTCTTGGATCTCACGTACATACATACATAATTGGTCATTACAACCTTTCAGTCAGGATTATTAACCTAATTTCTCACACTACTTATGTTGTGTGTGTTAATTTTATACATAAGTGGCGGGACCTACAGTTTAAAGTTGACACCGAACGACAGATTTTTAAGAATCTTTTCATGGCAATTTTATTGGCTCTTAAAGTTGTTGCCAGAAATCTGCTGAGCAGAAATCGTCGAAAAAATACTTTTTGTATTTTCCCAAATCGTCCCAAATTCGACAATTTTGTGTGTTTACGTACCTATTCATTCAAGATATGGAACTGATCGCTGACGATGATTTCTCGATTAAAATTAGGTTCAGTTTCCAACTGTATTAGAACCCATTTAACGAACGCAAGTAGTTGCCTATGGTCGCTCATGGTAATTTAGCAAAACAGACAGAATAAATGACAACTTATTGGACAGATGTCGACAAAGTCGCCATAGTGTAATGGGTAGTGTGAGGCTATGGTTTAAACTCCAGGTCAGACATCTAGATCAAAGCGAAATATGAAAAAAATATGTTCTAGGCGATTTTTTCTCAGCAGATTTCAGCTCTGAGACTAAATAAAATTGCTATGAAAAGATTTTCAAAATCAAAAACACATCGACTTTAAACACATAAATGGTGTGAGAAGCTAGGTTACAATCCTTACTGAAGGGTTAAAATGACCAATTAAGCAATTTTATGTATGTATAAGGTAACATCAGTAGTCAAGGTTCGGAAGTCCTTGTTGGAACGCTATTGATCAAAAAACTCTTGGCATTGAATTAAACGCTGTTTTCTTGCTATCAACTGTAAATTTTTCTTCGCGTACAGTCTTTTTAAATAGCAAATACTTTGCATACTTATAAGAGATTTTACAATGGTTTATGTTTTCTGTTTTTTTTTTTTTTTTGGCAAGTGTATGTATGCAGTTAAGGAAACAAGTGATACTGGCTAAAATCCACATGTAAATTTTGTTTTTGTTTTCTTTTGTACCTTTTCTCTCTTCCACACTTGCACCAATTTACATGTGCCCATAAATGCTTAAAAACACTCCCAAAATACATACAGAGATCTGGTATTTTTGGGTACCTTAATACGTCGAACGAATATGCCGAATTTCAGTGTAATGCACTATTTTTATATGCGAAAGTGAACACTTGGTTTTATTTTGTATACATGACATGTAAATTTTAACCATGAAGGTATTGGCCATGGAACGGATAGTTGGATAGTTATTGTTGTTGTTTGGATTTTCTGTTTTTTCGTATTGTAAATACCGCGTCATGTTGTTATTGTTGGATTTTTTTGGATGTTACCATTATATTTTTTTGTTTATTGTTGTTGTTGTTGTTGTTATTGTTTTCGTTTGTGTTTTTCAGTTTTTATTATCTGTTGACCACCTGCAGGATTATTCATATAATCCAACAAAATGGGTGAAGAAAAAAAGATGAGAATACGAATTAATAGAGAATAACAATACCGTCGGTACAAGTATTTTGGAGGAGATTAGTGGCACTTGAATTTAATATAGAAGACCTTAAACAAGAAAATTCACACAACGAAGGTTCAATCTATGGTCTACATTATCGATTTTATGTAGAAATAATTAAAGATTTGCAGTTAAAATACTCTTTTCAAATCAAAAGTGTTAAATAAATAAAAAGAAATGTACTTACCGAAGAGAATATTGCGGCTGTAGTTTCACGACTTCGAGAAGATGTCGAAAAGCAGAAGAGTCTGTACAGAGAGGCCTTTATCGTTTGATTAAGTGAAGAGTATTATGCTAATGTGCTTATAAAACTCTGCTATACAAAAAATTGAAGGCAAACAATTATCGTTTGTGTTACATTTTCGCTATTCTGGTTCATTTGAAACTGGCGAAAAATAAGCAGTTTTAGCAAAGCTTTGTGTTGAGCGTATATGTGTAAATCAGAAATTCCACTATTTTGTATGGCATTTCTTTACCCTTTAACAGGTGATATTGAAACAATAGTATGCTGATAATGAAGCATTCTTAAAAATTGTTTTTTAACGATAAATTTAATTTTAGCATATCGTTGTACACTTGGCCAGCAGATGGGGTTTAAAATTTATAAACGAATCCTTTCAATAGTATCCAAGCATAACATCCTTTATCTTGCACCTTTAAAGAAAAAAAAAGAAAATAATTGTGAGTGTTTCTACCACTTTATCAAAGTGTCGATGTTTTTTGGTTTTTTTTTTGGCAAATAATTTTTATTAACAGGCAGAAAATTTCTACAAGCAAAGGACAAGCGAAAAGCCAATTTAAATCTTATTTAAATTTTGCATACAGCCTTTACACACTTAAATATGGAAACCAACAAAAAAGGAAAAGAAGAAACATCTGCCCAAAAATTCTTTTGTATGAAAGAACGAAACAAAAAAGTTTTATTGTCAGAGCCTTTGTTTCTTGGGCAGGTTTTAACAAAAAGCCAATTTGCCACCTTTTCAAAGGGAAAAACAATAAGAAAAGAACATAAAAATACTTCACTTTTATTGCCAGTTTTTGTTTAATTTTAAAGGAATTTATTTTCTCTCTTACACCTTTTCCTTCAACTGACTTTTGATGCTACAATAAGAAATTTTGTAAAGACCAGGAAACAAATGAAATCAATATTCCATTTAACATCTACGAGTCAAATGCCAAAAAACATCATTTATTTACAATATATTTGTAATTCTCTACTCTGAGTAGAGAAAGAGAAAGCGCAGCATTCATCCAACTATCCTTATGTTTTTCAAAGGTGTTTCCCTTTACCAAATTGTCTTTGTCCAGGCTAAAGGCCTACAGTTTTGATTTGAGTTTGTGTGTGTATGAAAAATCATTAAATATGTCCATCCATCAATCTTCTATTTTCAACTTCTTTAGACAGTTTTTTCCCATTCTTTTCGTTTAACAAAAGTTAAAAATGACATCTTTAGGCAACGCCTTCTTCTTTTTATAATTTCATGCCGTCACTCATTACTAAAGAGGACATCAATTTCATTTAAATTACTTGAGCAAATTTCTTTTTTACACCATTATTGACGATATCTTTTATTGTTGCCACAAATAGCCATTGGTTGGCTGGTTATAATGAGACATACAAGTGTAAGTATTATAGTCAATAGACAACAAATTAATCTTTTATCCTTGAGGAATTGGTTTTTAAGACACTCGAAATAAATAAAGAAAATAATTGTGAGTGTTTCTACCACTTTATCAAAGTGTCGATGTTTTTTGGTTTTTTTTTTGGCAAATAATTTTTATTAACAGGCAGAAAATTTCTACAAGCAAAGGACAAGCGAAAAGCCAATTTAAATCTTATTTAAATTTTGCATACAGCCTTTACACACTTAAATATGGAAACCAACAAAAAAGGAAAAGAAGAAACATCTGCCCAAAAATTCTTTTGTATGAAAGAACGAAACAAAAAAGTTTTATTGTCAGAGCCTTTGTTTCTTGGGCAGGTTTTAACAAAAAGCCAATTTGCCACCTTTTCAAAGGGAAAAACAATAAGAAAAGAACATAAAAATACTTCACTTTTATTGCCAGTTTTTGTTTAATTTTAAAGGAATTTATTTTCTCTCTTACACCTTTTCCTTCAACTGACTTTTGATGCTACAATAAGAAATTTTGTAAAGACCAGGAAACAAATGAAATCAATATTCCATTTAACATCTACGAGTCAAATGCCAAAAAACATCATTTATTTACAATATATTTGTAATTCTCTACTGTGAGTAGAGAAAGAGAGAGTGCAGCATTCATCAAACTATCCTTATGTTTTTCAAAGGTGTTTCCCTTTACCAAATTGTCTTTGTCCAGGCTAAAGGCCTACAGTTTTGATTTGAGTTTGTGTGTGTATATGAAAAATCATTAAATATGTCCATCCATCAATCTTCTATTTTCAACTTCTTTAGACAGTTTTTTTCCCATTCTTTTCGTTTAACAAAAGTTAAAAATGACATCTTTAGGCAACGCCTTCTTCTTTTTATAATTTCATGCCGTCACTCATTACTAAAGAGGACATCAATTTGAGCAAATTTCTTTTTTACACCATTATTGACGATATCTTTTATTGTTGCCACAAATAGCCATTGGTTGGCTGGTTATAATGAGACATACAAGTGTAAGTATTATAGTCAATAGACAACAAATTAATCTTTTATCCTTGAGGAATTGGTTTTTAAGACACTCGAAATAAATAAAGAAAAAAATTCCTTTGTTAACTTAACTTTATGCTCAAAAGTGTCCTAATCAATTAAAGATTGATTTGATTTTCTTGTCGGTGTTTTTAGAAAATACCTTAAGTCCTGAGGATAAGCATATTGTGAGACCCTTCGAACAGCATACCTAACTTGGTTCCTTTAACAACCGATTGCACATCCAATACCGACAGTACTCATTTCATCATCCAATTATATAAGGTCTTTAATAAAGTGCTTCCGGCTTTCTGAAGTCCACCCTGCAGACTGGCCCTCTTAACCGAACAACCATTAGTCATCTTCCTCCAAAACGTGCTTGTAAAACCTGCATGGAGTGTTAAGTTCTCAAATATGTTTAAGCCATGTACATGCATCAACACTGCTTGAAGTAGAAGCGAATCACACGGGTAGTCTTGCCTCGAAATCGTCTTGTCTCTACAACCATTAGATATCTTCATCCAAACCATGGCTGCTAGAACTGCACTGAGACTTAAGCTCTCACATATGTTTAGAACATTTACGGTAGTTCATGCTGCATGAAGTAGCATCGAATATCCGAATTTTAGAAGCGACTACATGATACCAAAGACTGTTCTCGGACGAGCATATAATACCCACAGTCCCATATACAAAGAAGTGGTTGCTGAAGCTGTTTTGGGTAAAGTGCTATAACTATATTTACCGATGGCTCAAAAATGTAATGTGGAAGTGGATCTGGCACAGAACGGATCATGTAAATTACCTAGCCAGTCAAGCATATTTCAAGCGGAGATTTTTGCAGTTTAACAAGCTGCACGTATGAAGTTCTTTGAACTGCATAGCAAAGCAGCAATCAAAGCGCTGAGATTCCACCTCGTCAAATCAAAGGGCATCACGAGTTGCACGGACTCTCTACGCCTTATACGTCACAACAACACACGCGTGTCGGCTATATTTCAGGCCACTAAGACATAAAAGGAAACGAAAGGGCGGATGAACTGGCACAAAAGGAACCGGAGATACCCGATAAAATAATGATAGAGGAATAATATGTGCCACTACAAGAATACATTTCCCAAATTGAATAAATTGCTGGAATTCAACAATCCGCAAGTGATCCAACATATCTGGCAGGGAATTTTTAATGACTCTGGCTATAATCTGTGTACACCTAACGCCGTCCTTCTTAATGCCCACATACATAAGTAATTCCTCTCAAAAGAAATTGGTATTCATAGACCTATACTGCTCGCCGTTGACTGTGATGGCCTGGCCAAAGAATTCCTCAAATACCACGCCAACATCAGCACCAAACAATGCCTTTTCTTGTTGCTTGGGACACCTTTGGATGTCATGTTCCCAATCATCTAGAAAACGAGCTCACCGCTGAAGAAGATTTTTCATTTAAAATTTGTCCGGTTCGTTGATCGAACAGAACACCCATTTTGCTAAAGATTTTATTATTTGCACATATTGTTGAATGCTGTATCCATCCATAGTGATTTGTCAAAACAGACTGAATAAATGACAACCTGTTGGAAGATTAGATAGCACCTTGCTATTCTATCCGAAACACAATTTACAAGTCATGTTCTATCAGTAAACATAGGGTCCCCAAGAATCTTTCGCCATCTTCCAGCCTCAAGGCAATTTTATTTGATCTCAAAGTTTTTGCCACAAATCTGCTGACAGGAAGTCGCCGAAGAAATATTTTTTATATTTATTTCGTACGAGAAGTTTGGACTGGGGTTAGAACAGTGGCCTTACATCTAATAACTCAACAAACTACATACTATACTACGGATTTCATTGATCTTAAATAGATGAAGTCGCCGTAGTCTAGTAGGTAGTGTGCTGGCTTATTAGACGTGAAGGGTTCCAGTCCCAGGCCAGACTTCAAAACAAAATACAAAAAGTATTTCTTCGGCGATTTTCCTCTCAGCAGATTTCTAACAAAAACTCTGAGAGTAAATAAAAATGTCCATGAAAAGTTTCTCGAAAATCTGTCGTTCGGAGTCGACTTTAAACTGTAAGTCCCGCCGCTTATGAATAAAAATTAACGCATGCAACATAAGTGGTGTGAGAAACTAGGTTAATAATGCTGACTGAAGGGTTGTAATGACCAACTATGTATGAATGCAAATAGACAATGTGAAGATGATTGGATCACAGAAGTTTATGTGAACAGAAAAACTCATTCGTGCCTCGTGTCAAGCATGGTCCCTTCGCTTCACTCATATCCCGCTGGTTGTATGTAAAATTTCAAAAATTCTTCTATTCCTTTACTTTCTGCTGAGAATATTCTGAGCTTTTAAATACTACACATTATTTTTAATGATAATCTTAAAAGGATTTAAGCTGTCGCCAAAAACCACTTGACTAAAATTAATTGTTTCTATTCAAATCCAAACGATTAAAAGCAACATGATATAAATTTAATTAAAATATTAAACAAATACAACAATTTTATCCTGCTCACCCTTTTGACACTATCACGTTACTCATCTGCATTATAATCACTTTACGTTGAGCATTATCATGAACCAACCGACACAGTCACTTATTATTTCTTAATAATTGCTTATGAATTTTAAACTGGAACTGTAATAATGTTCACACGAACATTTTCATTCTTATTAATGCTGGGGCAGTGTTGTTAAACCATCCAAAAATATATACTTGAGTTCACTGATGAACAAAAAAAATGGAAAAAAGGGAAAGAAAAGGAACAAAACATGCCAAATTTAACTACTGGGGTGTTTAAGACATACTTAAGGGGTCATTTTAAGCATTCACTGTCAGAATGACTGACTGACTAACTGACTAACTGACTGACTGAACTTCAACAATGTCTCAACTACAGGTGCAAACGCGCATAACTTCACGGTTATCATAGGCCACGTCTGACTGCTTATTAATTCATTCTGAATCCAAAGTAACTGAAAATATTAAAAACAACGATAACAACAACTCTAAAGTCATCCAAACAATGGAATCAATTGAGCAGACAACCATCCTAAATGTAGGCATCATCGTAATTATTAACATGGCCAACAATACAACAACATTGTCGTCATTATTAAACAAAAAGATGCGAAAGAATATTAAAAAAGAAAAAACAAAAACAAAATATAATAAATAGCAATAAAAACAACAACAGTAACTGTAATAAGCATCAACAGAATTAACATTAACTTGTCTGTTTAGCCCATTCATACATTCGCAGCTTAAATTCGTTTCACGCACAGTGGGCCTTATTATTGTTAATAAATGTAGAGTAGAAGTTAAAAAAAAATTCTAATACATTGTCAGCATGTCACTTATTTTCTTGCAAGTACCAGTGTTGCAACCTGTTCATTACAAAGCCGACTAAGCTCTCTGGCTTGGGTACCTATCAGCGTAATCTTCCCGGATATTACAGTTATTGCCTCTTCGAATACTATCACACTAGCATGCAGTGGAGTTTCACATATGGAATAAGGAGTCCATAACCAAAAAAAAATTATTAGTCAAATAAAAAGGTTGCCCCAGGAGTCTGATTGGTACAGTCTGACCTGTTACACTATATGGTCTCAATCAGTTGAGATCTCATGTGATAGTGGTTAAGCTATTCGGCTATTTTTGAGTCCATCTACTGAAGCAAAGGATTTCTTGTACTACAAAGAATATACTCTGACTACCTTTCCTTTCCTTTCATAGACGATGCTTTCAATTAAATTGAATTGGAGTAGGCGTTAGTCGTTACACATGTGGATATTAATGATGGTGAATGATTTTCGTCTGCAGCACGATGCTATTCCGCGAATATGACCCACTTGTTTATATGGGCAACTTGAACACATAAAACGTCTTGTTAGCATAAAGTGATGCAGATATTGTTTGAAGTACCCATTACCGGAAAGGATCTGTGTGCGGCAATAAGTCACTTCATCGTTGGGCCTTGTGTTTCATTTATTACCACAATGCAAGCTATGCAGGCATTGTTGGAAGTACCCATTACCGGAAAGGATCCGTATACGGCAATAAATCACTTCATCGTGAGGCCTTCTGTTTCATTTATTACCACAGTGCATTAGAACGTAAGTCTACCTACTGCGATGTGTTTCCTACGTTCTCTGATATTTTCTAATACATTGACAGCATTTCGCTTATTTTCTTGCAAGTGCCAGTGTTGCATCCTGTCTATTACAAAGCCGACTAAGCTCTCTCGCTTGAATCTTCCCGGCGTAGTCTTCCTGGATATTATAGCTATTGCCTCTTCGAATGCTATCCTGGAGATTCTCAATGTAATTCGCCTATGAATTTGTGTTAATTGCAGCATGCAGTTGAGTTTCGGATATGGTAATAAGGATACTATAACCAATAAAATTATCACTTCTGTTTTCTGCGCTTTTAATTCATTTATTCGATTTGCATCGTCTGCTTCCAAAATGCAACTTGTAGAACTACCGCGATACATAAATCCGCTTTCGGTCCTAATTTTACAATGAAACAAAAGTGAGTGTGATAATGGGAGAGCTTCATTCAAGTACTGACTGACGGATCCAAATCACGCGAAAAAGCCCGATGAGGTATAGCGCCGAACACATGTTATATTGTTGCTATTATTCCACTAGTACTCATACATACATAGTTGGTCAGTCAGGATTATTTACCTAGTTTCTCACACTGCTTATGCTGTGTGTGTTAATTTTATACATAAGTGGAGTGACATACAGTTTAAAGTCGACTTCGAACGACAAATTTTTGAGAAACTTTTCATGGCAATTTTATTTACTCTCAGAGTTTTTGCCAGAAATCTGCTGAGAGAAAGTCGCCGAAAAATTATTTTCATTCTGATGTCTGACCTGTGATTCGAACTTGGGCCTTTCGTCTTATAAGCCAACACACTACCTACTAGACCACGACGACTTCATTATTAAATTTTTTTATTTTTGCACTATATCGCGTACAGATATACGCTTATTTACGAACAGTATAGCCACCGTTAGGATTCAAACCCTAGCTCAGACATTCCCAATAAAAACGAAAATAAAAAAATATTTCTCCGTCGACTACCTCTTACCTACCAGCTTTCTTGCAAAAACTCTGAGAGTAAATAAAATTGCCATGAAAAGTTTCCAAAAAATCTGTCGTTCGGGGTCGGCTTTAAACTGAAAGTCACTCCATGTAGGTATAGCGGCCATTGTATCCTTAAAGAGTGTGTAAACCACATCTAAGAAGTCTAGTCGGGTATTTCTGATGCTGTGGAAGATACGGCGATTACCCTCGTATAGGTCCTTTTCCATACGGTGACATTAAGGGTTATAACAAAGCTGGGAACTTAGAAAGGCTGGTACAACAAAAAATGGAAGTAAATTCAAATGAGTTTGGCTTTTTTCAGCAGAAGGGCAAACAAATGATTACAAACTTTACTAATTTGCAAAATGAAGATGGATGAATGGACCTACTTGTATAGAGGTTGGACCAATCTAAACCACTATCCTAGCCAGAGTCCAATTTAGGCACCTCATGGCATTTATAAGAAGACGCTAACGTCTAGGTGAACACGCCAGGAGACTGGGAATACCTGACAAGCAACTTCCTTAATAAATTGGAAGAAGAGAAGACCAAAAACCTAGCTTTTGGGAACCTGAACCGATAGATTCTTGAGCATGGAGAATTTACTCACAGAATGTGTCAAGGATTAACAATGGAATCCTCGCCTTCATAGAATTAAAAGAAATGTTAAGAAATGCCAGCCAGGAGTTATAGTTATCTGACGGAATATATATCATCGGTACTATAATGTTAGTTATGCAAAGGCTGTCAATTTTTATTTAGTTGGGTTATCCCAACCAAACATGTGAGTGATGAACACCATTAATGACTTTTGCTCCACTGTGCGTTTCAGAAAAATTTGTTGTCTTTTAAAAATATTTCGTTGATTCTACAATTTCATTTGAATTCATTTTTTGGGTCCATCAAGCGTATCCGAAAATGAACAAGAAGAAGAGGAAAAAGTAAAACGATGAAAAGAATATGTTTTGTTACTGATACGATTATAAATATTTTGTTGGTCTGAAGTAATGGTGTGGAGTGGTTGGATTTTCCTTTATGACTTTATGAAATTTCGTTTGTTGCAGGTGGTTTTTTTTTATACAGTTTCTGTCGGTCCGTTTATTAAAACATGTTTTTGGTCTTCATTTCCATTCCGTGCGATTTATTGTACCTTTTGTTTAATGTCCAATGATGATGTCTTCAATTTAGTCTGTATGGTGGACTGGCGATTAACTAAAGAAATCTTTTGTTTTTATTATTTTTTTTTTCGTAACAGGGACAGGTGGATTTTGTGACTGGATTAACAAATAATTGTTAAGGATTACATTTAAAGGTTTTAAGCATATTTTTTGGTTTCTGTTTTATTTCTTTTTAATGGCATTGCATGTAAAAGTTACATTTTATAAGAGCTTAATAAAGACGCCAGCTTTTGAAGGTAATTACTGTGTTCTTTCCTCCTTTTGCTTTAAATATTGGCATCTTTTTGGGTACAGGCTTTTAAGTTTTGAACTTGGGTGGCTGAATTGAATATTTTTTTTTTGCAAAGAAACTCTTGCAAATGATAGTCCAGAGTTTGCTCTTTCCAACCGTAGCAGTAGGATAGCCTTACTAATTTTGAGAGTTGAGATTTTTAATTTTGAAAAAAATCGTTTTTTGGCCATAAATATTTGAAAATTCTCAAAAAGATCAGTGGCCATTGGGGAACATATAAGAAATAGTACTCTGTACACACTATATGCAAATGATTGTCCAAAGGGATAGTCTAACCGTAGTAATGGGATAGCCTTACTAATTTTGAGAGTTGAGATTTTCAATTTTAAAAAAATAAATTTTTGGCCATGAATATTTGAAAATTCTCTAGAAGATCAGTGGCCATTTGGGAACATATAAGAAATAGTACACTGTACACGCTATATGCAAATGGTAGTCCAAAGGATTCTCTTTACAACCTTAGTAATGGGACAGCCTTACTAATTTTGAAAGTTGAGGTTTTAATTTAAAAAAGACCGATTTTGGCCATAAATATTTGAAAATTCTCTAGAAGGTGGGTGGCCATTTGGGAACATATAAGAATTAGTATACTATACAGACTATATGCAAATGATAGTCCAGAGGATTCTCTTTCCAACCTTAGTAATGGGATAGCCTTACTAATTTTGAGAGTTGAGATTGTCAATTTTAAAAAATCAATTTTTGGCCATAAATATTTGAAATTCTCTAGAAGATCAGTGGTCATTTGGGAACATATAAAAAATAGTACACTATACAGGCCATATGCAAATGATTGTCCAGAGAGTGCTCTTTCCAAACGTAGTAATGGGATAGCCTTACTAATTTTCAGAGTTGAGATTTTCAATTTTAGAAAAAAATCAATTTTAGCCAAAAATATTTCAAAATTCTCTAAAAGATCAGTGGCCATTTGGGAACATATAAGAAATAATACACTGACTATATGCAAATGATAGCCCAGAGGGTGCTCCTTCCAACCGTAGTAGTGGGATAGCCTTGCTAGGTTTGAAAGTTGAGATTTTAAATTTTAAAAAAATCAATTTTTGCCCATGAATATATGAAAATTCTCTAGATCAATGGTCATTTGGGAACATATATAGTATAGTACACTATACAGGCTATATACAAATGATAATCCAGAGAGTGCTCTTTCCAAACGTAGTAATGGGATAGCCTTACTAATTTTGAAAGTTGAGATTTCCAATTTTAGAAAAATCGATTTTTGGCTGCAGTGGGATAGCCGGTCATGTGCCCGCGAGTGAGTTATCATGTTCGCCAGCAAAAACTACAAAGTACCACTTTCATTCCCCTTAAGGATTCCTAAATGTCTCCTAATGTATCCATAACTGCTGTCTCCATGGATTGTCAATTAGGCATTATAGTTATCTGATGGAATAGATACCATCGGTAGTAAAATGGGACCTTATAAGTAAACTCTGCAACGGCTTAGTTGGGTTATCCCAACCTAAAGCGGCCAGTATGCGTGTTGCTTAAAATTTAATGGCAGTCGTTTTAGTTTACCATGCGTTCTTAAGTATTTTCAGTATGAATGATGTGAGTCTAATAATTCTTGAAAATGTTGGTCTTGTGATTACTTTTTTCTACAACCTTGAAATGAGTTCCTGGGTTGATTTCTCTCAGCCTTTGAAATTTACCCAAAAGCCAGTCTACTAAGACGTATTCGAGTACTTATTAGGTACAGTAACAATGCTATGCCAGGGAAAATTAAACCATTCTTGCAATTTTGTATTGTAATTTCGCCGTATAGCCTATAGCCTATTGCATAGTGAATTGTCTTATTAGACCAGAGCTCGTGGTTCAACTCCCAACTTGAACAAAACAAAGTGCGAACAAATATTTCTCCAACAACTTCCACTCAAGCAGACTTCTTGTAAAAGCTGTGTGAATTAATAAAATTACCATGAAAAATTTCTGAAAAATTTGTCATGCAGAGTAAATTTTAAACTACAGGTCCTGCCACTCATGAATAAAATTAACACTCACAACATTGGTGGTGTAGGAAGCTAGGTTGTAATCCTGACGAAAGGGTTGTAGTGACCCATTATATATGTATGTATGTGCACTCACATTATTTTCATTTATATTGGCCAGCATTGTCAGTCAATAATATATTCACATATCGCCACTGAAATCAAATTGATTTGTGAATAATTTCTCTGGAAATCAACAAAGTGTGAATATTGTACCTGGACATGATATACAAATAAAATTTATGGATTTTAATACGCTTTACGCATCAATACCTTAAAAAGGTATTTTAATTACAAGCATATACTCACATAAGAAACAAAAAAAAATCAGAAAAATTCATATTTTTATGACTCGCAAGTCAAAGAGAAAAATAATACTCGTGACATACACTACAGTATACGAGTGATTTGTTTGTTGTTTTATTTTATTGCCATATCGTTTTTTGTCTACTCTATTATCATGGTAGATGGATGGATGATGGACTCTTGGTTGGCCTTTGATATGCTAAATTTTGTATAAAAAATATATTTTAAAAAACCATTTGGTACCGACTATAAAAATTTATGGGTATGTATGTACGTACTCACAGTCATATACGTACTCTATCGTATCCATATGCAAAAATTCTTATGCATTGAAAACAAAGAGCAACAAAAAAAAGAAAAAAAAGTATCAAATGCTTTTAGCCATAAAGCAAAACGAAAAAAAAAACGGCAATGGAATGACTGACTGACTTGGTTAAAACGAAATGTTAAAAAAATGGTTCATTAAACTGAACATCATACCGCTTGACGTGTATGTTGGCTGAGTGAAACGAAAACAACGGGAAAAAAAACAGCAACCATCAACAGCTCTTTTAAACTAACGGTTTGTGATTTTTGAGTGCATTTAGATGCAATCCATTTACATTTACAGTTAACACCTTTTGTATAACACTTGTTCTGCCAATACCCTCTTTCTCTGCCTTCCTCTCTCACTTGCTCCATACAAACAGCCTTCATTTCGAAAGCGTTAACATCATAACTAGATTTTCTTTTTATTTTTTTGCATTTGTTGTTCTTGTTATTGTAATAGTCTTTATGGTTAAAATCTGCTCGTCATAGTCATGTTGTCAATAAATTTGTAACAAATTGAATGCCATATTGGCTTCTAATAGTTCAAGAGTTGCTATCTTGTCGGCATTATCAGGGACTTAATATAATAACCAAAAAAAAAAAAGTAATAAGAGACATGAAATCACATGAACCAGAGGACAAGTGAACAGAACCATTGTCAATATCAAATTGATGTTGAAATAAGCCGATTACTAAATGCGTTCTAATGCAAATTAAGCCGCCTTATTGGAAATAATATCGTTGATCTTTGGAAACAAAAATTCAATCAGCAGACTGAGTCCTTCCAACGCCAACAACATTATTCTCTATGCCGACATTTTCTAATCATCACATTACCAAGGCAGCTTAGCCACTAGATGTTAATACGACATGTCATTGAAGATCTCATTCAGCTCTTTGTCAACTCGTACTTGACTTTTCTATAAAATACACTCGAGACTGCTCCATCAGTGCTTACTAGCGCCTAAGTCTCTGCACCATAAAGAAGTACGGGGAGTATGAGTGACTTGCAAAGAATTAACTTCTGTGTGCTAGAGAGGTCACTGTTACTCAATTTTCTCTTGAGAGCATAAGAGCACCTATTGGCAGTCGTGTTCTCCGAACCGACATCATTTTTGTTGGTAACGAGACGTCAAGACAAATAAATTCACTGACAACATCGAAAGAATAATTATCGATCATGTTCTGGAATCCAATAAGACGCAACTCCGTACTGGTCGACATCGTATACTTCATTTTACAATTAAACAATACTTGATCATATAAACATTGTTTAGGTCCACTTAGAATCAAGCATTGTATCGAATCATATTCTTATAATGTTGATAATAATAATAATAACAAACATTGTATCGAATCATGTTCTGTTCAATATGCTGATAATTAAAATAAGCAACATTGTATCGAATTATATTGCATTCAACATGTTGAATTAAAAAGAAAATAAACATAACGACTTTAATATGTTAATAATTAAAATATTAAACATTGTATCGAATCATATTCTCTTCGACATGTTGATAATAAAAAATAATAAACATTGTACAGAATCATATTCTCCTAAACATATTGATATTAAAATTATAAAACATTGTATCGAATCATATTCCCCTTAAAATGTTAATAATAAAAAATAATAAACATTGCATAGGATCATATTCGTTTCAACATGTTGATATTAAAATTATTAAACATTGTATCGAATCATATTCGCACTTAACATGTAGATAATAAAAAATTATAAACATTGTATAGAATCATATTCGTTTCAACATGTTGATATTAAAAATAACAAACATTGTATATCATCATAACATTGCACTTCAACTTGTTGTTAATTAAAATATTAAACATTGCATCGAATCATATACTCTTAGGCATATTGCTATTAAAATAACAAACGTTGTTTAGAATTATATTCTCTTCGACATGTTGATATTAAAATAACAAACATTGTCTTGAATTATGTTCTTGTCAATATGTTGATCGAATCGAATTATATTTTCTTCAACATGTTGATAATTAAAATATACACGGAGCTAGATATTGATCAACATTTATTTTGTACAAAGGTAAAAAGTTTGATAGACTACCTTTCAATAGTACTAAAGTCAGAAATAACAGAAATAAATAGCATATTCATGCAACTGGACACTTTTTTACAATTATTTGAATAAATAAAACGGGGGGCACCCCCACTTACTCATAGTATCAGGAAAAATCCTGTGAGTATAATGAGGACATTGCTGGTGTGAAACCTCAAGGTTCAGGAAGCTTTAGCCTAGCAATGTATTTATATGAAAAGGAGACACAAACCTTGTAAAACAAAGATGCTTTAGAGCAACCATTTGTTACCCAGATTTCACAAAAATAAAATAAAAAGTAAAACCAGAAAAGAACTGAAATTCTAAATGATCTAAAGACTAGGTTTTATTACATACAATTCGATCATCAGCATGAGTATTATAGCTGGGAACCTATGTCGCCATTGACTAGAAGATAATGAGCTGTGTGATTAGACAATAGGCTGTGGTTCAACAGGAGTTGAGTTGAACAAAAGGAATATAAAGTTGCCGTGAAAAGTTTCTCAAATTTGTTGCCAACGTTAAACCCTACTTATTGATAAAATTGACACACCCCACATGAGCGGTGTAAGAAACTAAGTTGTAAACCATATTAAGGGGTTGTAATGAGCAATTAATTAACTAAGTTAGTAATTAACACGTTGACTGTAGCGGCAATTTTCAAAAAACTAGCCAAAAAACGACAATTTGATTTTTCACATTAGTGAGTATGATATAACTCGTAGTTTGGCTCCCTTAAAGAGAACCGAACCTACGAGTCAATGTGTTAAAACTGAAAACTACAAAGTCACCGTAGTTTAGTAGAGAGTGTATTAACTTTTTATATGTGAGAATACAGTTAAAAACCCAGGTCTAACATCTGCAACAAAACTAAACACGAAAAAATATCTCTTTGCCGGCTTACTCTCAGCAATCTTCTACCAAATCTAGAAGGGGAAAAAATTGCCATGAAAAGTGTCTCAAAAAATCTGTCGTTGGGAGTCAAGTTTAAACTGTAGGTAATGGCACTCATTGATAAAACTAACAAACTGACATCGTTGATGGGAGAAACTATTCTGTAAACCTGAATTAAGGGGTTGTAAAAGCAATTATATACATATCTATGTATGTATGTATGTGGTATAATAAATATATTTTTAATTAATTATTCTCCTAGAGCTTATTTAAATAAACGCCACTTCTAATGAAAATAATTAAATTCCATTGAAATTGCCTTAAAATATCGATACTTTATATAAATTTTTCCTAGAAAAGTGCAATGAAAATAAATTCTTAGAACTTATACGGGATATAGGGTGCATATTATGCCACCTATGATGCATTCGCAGTATTTTTATTCTCTTTTTTTTGGTTTTGAATTTCATATTGAAAATGATTGAAACCTTTTGTATAAAATAAAAGCAACTACAACAGCAGCAGCAGCAGCATCATCACCACCGCCAATATTCCGAACTTAATAAACTACAAAATCAAATGAATGGGAAATACTCAATTCACAATTTTAACAATGAAAAAAAAAGAAGAAGGTGATGTACAATAAAAAATAAAATAAAAATTGAAAGAGGAATTTAGCGTATAAGTAGGGGCATTGAAAGGAAAACAATTAAACTTTGTTTTAAACGTAAGTTAAATAGGATACAAGGTATTGATTTATAACAAAATTACAAATTTTTATTTTTAACTTTTCTAACCCCCCCTCTTAAGTAAGTTCTTATTACGTCTCTGCTGCTAAACATGCTAATTGTCATACAAACAGCACAAAAGATAAATTTGCGTTTTGAATAAAAAAAAAAAAGAACTTAATTGGCTAAAACTAATTGTTAACAGTTGTGTTGATTAGTTTTCAAAATTAAGAATAAATTGCTTTTTCCTTCAAAAGTAATAAAAAAAATAAAAATTAAAACCGAGAAACTTAAAAACAAAATTTTTTTTTATTCAA
Source organism: Sarcophaga peregrina (assembly GCA_014635995.1). NCBI lineage: Eukaryota > Metazoa > Arthropoda > Insecta > Diptera > Sarcophagidae > Sarcophaga > Sarcophaga peregrina. The sequence goes on along the minus strand of CM025792.1, from coordinate 13,937,672 downwards.
ATTTAAGGTAATAATTTTACTGCAAAATTTTTAAAGAAAAAATTTAATTTCGTTCACTTAATTTTCCGCTTGTTCCTGGCTTTGATGGGCCTTATGCTTATGGCCACCATGCAAAAATCCATGCAATAAATGCTTATTCAAAAAATAACCATTATTTTGGCTATGACGATCTCTTAACTTATTACACTTGTGATTATCGACACGTAACTCAGCTGGACAGCCATTAATGAATTCACCCCAAACGCAATGATGGAATTCCATAGGAGCACTGCTGCATTGTTGTTCGCTTTGTGGCTCTTTAGCCTCTACTTGGGCCAAGCATTTGTCAACATAATCTACATAAGCAGCCTTCTTCCAATCACTGTCTTTTACAAAATGTTCACTGTAACGTTTAAGTATAGCTTCACGATCCAATTTGCCACTTTCGTCCAATACGTTTACAGCACGTGCAAAGCATTCAGTCTCACAGATGATCAGCTGTTTGATTCTGTTCATTTTTTCACAATCGAAAGGATCAAAGTTTTCAACATCGGCTGAATAGAAAATGAAAAGAAAATGGAATTCAAAAAGTAATATTGCGGTACCGGAATCCTATCAAGAAGGCTGTTCTACGAAGATTTATCTTAAAGATTTCCTAGATTTTACTTTTTTTTTTGCAAATGTATTAACAAAGTACAAAGAAATATTTTTGAAAACATTTTTTATTAAACTTTTTACTTAAAACTGCTTTAGATTTTCATTTATTCCTCACTTTGTTGACCTTTGAGCTCATGGTTAACATGCAAGAAGCTTTTAAATAAATACGTATTCAAAGATTTAGCATTACTTTGACCAAGACGCTTCCTTAACTTATTGCATTTAAGGCTACTAACACGCATATCAGCTGGACAGCCATTGATAAATTCACCCCAAATGCAATGGCGAAACTCTACAATTGCACTGCTGCATTGTTGTTGTTGCGTTTGGGATTTTTTAGCCTCTATTTGTGCTATACATTTATCGACATAACCCTCATATACAGCTTGTTTCCAACCATTATCATATACAAAATCTTCATTGGCACGTTGAAGAATGGCTTCACGATTTAATTTGCCACTTTTGTCGAGTATATTTATTGCACGGGCAAAACATTCACTCTCACAGATAATCAACTGTTTGATTCTGTTCATTTTTTCACAATCGAAGGGATCAAAGTTTTCAACATCGGCTGGAAAAGCAAAAACAAATTACTTGAAGATAACATCCAACTTCAATAAATTGAAGCATCTTCCCAATGTGAAGCCGCCGTGGTCTAGTGAGTAGTGTGTTGGCTTATTAGACAAAAGGCCCGAGTTCGAATTCCAGGTCTGACATCAAAACGAAAAATATTTCTTCAGCGACTTCCTCTCAGCAGATTTCTGGGGAAGACTCTGAGAGTAAAAATTGCCATGAAAAACTTCTCAAAAATCTGTCGTTCGGAGTCGACTTTAAACTGTAGGTCCCGCCACTCATGTATAAAATTAACGCACACAACATAAGTGGTGTGAGAAGCTAGGTTGTAATCCTGACTGAAGGGTTGTAATGGCCAATTATGTATGTATGTATCGTCCCAATGTGACATGTGATTTCTTACCGCTACTATAACGGCCTTAGCTCTAAGGAGATAAAGGGAATTGTTACCGAAAACCTTGTATTCTTACGTAAAAATCATTTTTGTCGCAGGACGCATCTGCATTACAGACAGAATTCGTTCTTTAGCCGGACTATCCGTATATGGAACTTCCTACGTGCAGAGATATTTCCAGCCACTTAAATATATCTCTGAGATAAGGTTTTAACTTTGTATTCGCGTTTAATAAATTGACCACTACCTACTTGATTAATAATGTACAAATTGATTTAAAATTTGCTCTTATATGACATAAAGTCGAAGGATAACTTTAAAGAAGGTACCCCCCATAGGGGGTCATAGTTTTATCTGTCCTTAGCTCAATACAATACATAGTCCCCCAGGACTTTTAACCAATAACGAACTTAAATCAGTTTATTATGTGAATATCATAATATTCCTTAGGGAAGTGAATCTGAAACGATTATGTATGATAGTTCAAGCACTGGGTTCTACCAAGATGGCCTAGTAAGTACTCGGATAAAACGAATTTTGTTGACTAAAAACGAAGGTTGTACGTTATCAACACGAAGGAGCGCAAATATTTGCAATAAAAAGACTGCATTGCATTGGTTTAATGCCTTTTTGCGGAAACTATATGAAAAACAACCTCTTTAATTGAGAAAATATCAAAATTTTTTGATCAAAGTGGTTGGTCAAATTGGTTGGTTAATGAAAACTTAGGTCCTGATTGTTGAAAAAACACGGGCACACTTACGATTTAAATGGCTAAACATTTTGAAACAAAACCTTTTTCCCAACTGTCACTCTATAATACTCACAATTATTGGCTCTCAATTTTAAAGCACATTCTTTCTTAACTTCCTTCATTTGTTTAACATGTTCTGGATCGAATGTGTCGCCCGAACAACAGGTGAAACCATTTTTCCATTCACCATGACGACCCGAACATTCTTTCTTTTCATTGGGCACTACTTCAGCATCACGTTTTTGACGCAATGTATTATCAACAACTTCTTCGTTTAACAATTGAAATTCATTAAATAAAAATTGATCTGCAATAAAATGAATGTAATTTAAATAATAAATTACAACACCTATGAATATAATCACTTACTATAATCGAAATCTGAGAAATCGTAAGCCTTAGCTGCTACCAAAGCCACCAATAGTAATGTTAACAATTTCAACATTTTTCTTTTTATGGTTAAGCACTACCAAACACTTGAGATTCTAAGCCGTGAATGAGTTTATTTACAACGAAAACTTGAATTTATAGCCAGTTTACTAGTGGGGGATTTTAATGATTAATTGCAGCACACCGTCTCACAGATCTATTTCGAGCTTTAAACATGAAATTCATTTCAAGTTCTTCCCCCCCACACCCATTTACAAAACCAAACTGCCATAAAGCTACGTAGAATAAAATCAAATTGTTATTGTTTATTTTTCTATTGTTATTGTTGTTGTTGTTGTTGTTGTTGTCTATTTTGTTCTAATTTTTTGTTTATTTGATTTTCAAATTAATTTTTTGTTTGGTTTCTTTATTTCTTGCTATTCACAATTTCTTTTTGTATCCACCTCCTTTTTTTTTGTGCCACTATTCATGTTACACTTTCAAAATCTTGAAAAAGAGTTTGTTTTTATTCATAATAAAATACTGCTTTGACTTGTTTCAACTCTAAAGAAAAAAAGAAATTAGAAAACAAATTATAATGATCGCATCAAATTGATCATTACTTGCAGAAAATGCAAACCGTACACTCAAAAGAAAAGATGGGTTTAATGGGTTTAATGACCTCGGAATTACAGCTGGACAACAACAAGAAACCTACCTCCTGCGAACTTCATTCTATCCAGTGAAAAACTTTAATCAAAGTGCTGGAATGCCACTTCGTCAAATAAAAGGACATCAGGAGTTTCATAGACAACACCACTGCTGTGTCCAACGCCACTGTGGCCTAGAGGAAAACGAAAAGCCAGACAAACGGGCACGTTAAGGGTCGGAAATATCCGCGGAAGGAATAATAGAGGGGATACATGCGCCATAATACCATGGAATTCAACAAACCGTATATGATGAAGTCGAAATAGTCTAGTAGGTAGTGTATTGGCTTATTAGACGTAAAGCCAGGGTCCGAGCCCTAGGCCCGACATCCAAAACAAAATACAAAAAATTTTTCTTCAGCGATTTTTTCTCAGCAGATATCTGGCAAAAACTCTGAGCAAGAAAAAAACCTGCCATGAAAAGTTTCTCAAAAAATAATCTGTCGTTCGGAGTCAACTTTAAACTGTAGGTCCCACCACTTATGTGTTAAATTTATACATAAGTGGTGTGAAAAACTAGGTCAATAATCCTGACTGAAGGGTTGTAATGACCAATTATGTATGTATGTATGTATATGGTCCAACATACATGGCTATCGAATTTCAAAACTGTAGTGTCCAAGCAGTGGACAGCAGGAAAAACAAAGAACTACTTGAGTTCGACAAGAGAACGGTTTACATTCTAACAAGAAATCTAATAAGACACCTCGCTATTGACAATTTCGTTGACCAGGGTTACTGCAGAAACTTTTAAAATACTTCAAAACAGACATCATTGGTTCAAACATCTCGACATAGTAGTGAACGTGAGACAAAGGAAATGTATTCCAAGCATAAAAGACTGAACTCACGTGTTAATTTTATGTCAAGTTGTGTGCGTTAATTTTGTACAAGAGTGTTTGGACGTTTAGTTTAAAGTCGACTCCGAACCACAGATTTTTTTAGCAAACTTTTCATGACAGAGTTTTTGCTAAAAATCTGCAAAGAGGAAGTCGCCGAAGAAGTATTTTCTTTTTTTGGAGATGTCTGTCATGGGGTTTGAACCGTGGCCAAACTTTTAATAGTTCAATACAATATCTACGGCGAGTATTCATCATTATCTGTAACAATCATCATTAATATTCAATTGTATATACAAGGTGGCTGATATGTATTGAAACCACCTTCAGGTTGTTATTATTTATAAACAGCTCGTCTGACAGATGACAGATTTATTCCAGTGACAGTTCGTTTTATTATTTACAAGGTTAGAGAAGCATTTTGATCTGTTGCATTCAGAAAAAAAGTTATTCGTGAAGGAATTCAAGCGTGATAGTGTGATTGCTTTATATTTGGCCGGAAAACCGCAGGTGGGTATCGTTAGAGCCTTCCAGCATTTCAATGTGAATAAATCTTTTGTTTCTCGTACCATTGCTCGTTACCATGATACTGGCAGTGTTACATCGCGTCCAAAAAGTGAGCAAAAAAAAAAACGGTAACAACACCAGAAATGATCCGAAAAATGAAGGCCAGATTTGCACGAAATCCACGCCGCAGTGGTAGCAAAATTGCTTGTGAGCTGAACATATCGCGAGAACGGATGCAACACATATTGAAAAATGAGCTTGGACTGAAGCCGTTGAAGTTCCAAAAAGTGCAAGAGCTCACCGATGGGCAAAAAAAAGTTAGACTGCAAAAAGCAAAGGAGTTACTTCGCTTGCACGAAAGCGGCACGTTATCGAATTTGATTTTCTCCGATGTGGAGCCATTTCAAATTGAGCAGTTTGTGAACAAACAAAATAATTGGGTTTACTTGCCAAAGAGGACAGATGAAAATTTACACTTGCGATTGGCCACCAGAACTCAAGAGCCGCCGATGGTAATGGTGTGGGCCGCCGTAACGGCCGATGGTCGCTCCCCGCTCGTATTCATTGACTGTGGGGTCAAAATAAATGCCGAATATTATCGGGAAAATGTCTTAAAGACAGTATTGAAGCCCTGGACAGACAAATATTTCGGCCGCAGAGCATAGACATTCCAACAGGACTCATCGCCACCGCACTCAGCACGCGTCAATCAAGAATGGCTTAAAAAGAGGGTCCTCGCTTCATTTCTACCGCACAATGGCCACCAAAATCTCCGGATCTCAATCCGTTGGACTTTTGCGCCTGGAGTATTTTGGAGAGAAAGGTTCTTACTAAAAAATACCAAAGTATCGATCATCTCAAGATGGCGCTTCGCCGGGAATGGGCCAAAATACCGCAGAGCCACTTTCGTGCAGCCTGTGATGACTTTGTCGGCCGTTTGAAGGTCATAATTCATACCAAACGCGGCCAATTCGAACAAATCTAAACTGATTCTAAAATTTGATGTTATTTCCAACATTTTTTGCTTTACTTTGTTGCATTATATATCAGCCACCCTGTAATATAGTATATTTCTCTAAGTGTAAATAAATTCATATAATATATTATAAAATATATTATATTTTAATTTAACAAAATTATTCTATACTAAATACACAACACCTAAAAATCCCTAATAATTCAAAAACATTAAAAAAAACAATTTTTTTTTTTAATATTTTACAATAAATTACATTAAAAATAAATTTTAATTATAGCCAAAACAAACTACAATTAATATTTACCTTAAGCAAACAAATTGATAATTAATATTATCGTATACATATGTATGTATTTTTAACATAATTTTTTTCTATGTTTTTGTAAAAAAGAAATTTTCGAATATTAAAAAGCAATTTTAATAAAATTTAATTTTGTTAAAATTTGTTATTTGAATTATGTAAATTAAGTTTTTAATGGAAATTTATCTACTATTAATTAATGCTTGTCCCGTCCGCTATTAATTCACTCATTTAATTTTTTTTATTTTTATATTTTCTAAACATTTACGTGATTTAAATAAAAACAAACAAAAATTCACAAATTTTTCCATTTTTAGTTTAGCTTTTTAACTGCAACCAGGGGATAACCCTTGACTGGTATTACATATTCATAATCATTTCTCTTCTAATATTATATCACTTTTAAATAATTCACAAAAGTGCTGCAGTCTTTACAGTCACAGCTTTTATTACGTCAAATAGAGATAATATTTTTACTTCCCTACTTGGATCGAGTCTTTTGACGACGCACAAAACAATTTAATAATTCCAGGAAACTTTACATTTACAGTAAGACCCCGCTTAACGCTGGGGATACGTTCCAATAAGTTCCAGCGCTAAACGAAACAGCGTTAAAAGAGGCAACTTAACACGTACTTATGTATACGCCAAGCAAAGTTAATGACAACTAATAAATCAACTGTGATGCAGGAAAGATGCGTTCGTACTGTGATTATGAAAATATTAGGAAATTAGGAAAATATAGTTGGAATCTATACATTGTATTCACCGTTGCTATATAGCGCACCGCTTTTGGTTAGTGCATGACCATTTCATTTGTAACCGCGTAAGCGTTAAGCGGTGCAGCTTTAAGCGGGGCCTTACTGCACATAATTAATTAATAAGTTGGTGCACCAACCTTATAAAATCTTTTGAATGGAAATATCATCTGAGGAATTGTCTTCACTAAGGTCTGAATGATATTTAAGGACAATTTGATTTGGTTGTATAAAAGTCAAAACAAATATTTATCTAAAATATTTACATACATACATAATGCGTCCCATTAGTTAGAATTACAATGTAGCTTCTCACAACACTTATGTTGTGTGCATTAATCTTATACAGATGTAGATAAAGTCGACTCTGGGCGACATATTTTTTACGAAACTTTTCACGGCAATGTTTAATTTACTCTCAAAATTTTTGCTAGAAATTTTCTGAAAGTAAGTCGACGAATAAATATTTATCATGACCTGGGGTTTGAACCGTGGCCTCACGTCTAGGAAGTCAACACAATACACAACGACTGTTTCTCTCTGTCTTTCTCTGTCTCTCTCTGTATTTCTCTGTCTCTCTCTGTCCTTCTCTGTATCTCTCTGTCTCTCTCTGTCAGTGATGCCAACTCTTAGTACACCAAACGCGTGAATAAAAATGAAAAACGGGCTACAAAGGGCTAAATTGAAAAAAATTACGTTTTTAGTAGAAAACAATTTAATTTTTTTCAAAAAAGCGCAAAAAGGAGGCTAAAATTAAAAAGTCTTTTTAGATAAAGAAACCACAATTTTTAAACAAAACAATTTATTAATAGATATTATTGCTCTTGAGATCATTTTACATTCAATAGAATTAAGATACTAGATTAGTTTCAAATAGAATTTACATTACAATCTTTCAAAGTTGGTCATTGTTACATACGATTTGTACTTCTTGGTCATCCTCTTCTTCATTCATAAATCACTTTATATATGGTATTAAGACTTGTCTCTGTCAAGTGTTCTATGGAAGCAAATGATAAATGAATTGCAGTATATAAAGATAGCGCAGCCTGACATTTCTTTTCCACCTAATTATTATATAAACACAATTTTAAACTTTCAGCAAAGTTTATGTTTCCTGGTACTTTTGGTAATTCTATGTAAATGTCAGAGAAGAGATCAAGAAATAGAAGAAAAAAATTCTGCCACATTGACTTACAATTCGACATTGCCAGAGAAACATAAGATAATATTGTCCTACAGAGTTAAAGGAAAAACGAGCTAAAAGGGCTAAACAAAAATACTGAAAAGCGCTGAAATTGCGCGTTTTTTAGTTTAGGGCTAAAAATTTTTTTTCGCGTTAAAGGTACTTCAAAAAGGGCTAAATCTAGCCCGAAAAGGGCTAAGTTGGCATCACTGCTCTCTGTATCTCTCTCTCTGGTTGGATTACAATAAGAGCAAATATTTTTAGAAGTTCAAACACTATCATCTATCGACATAGACGAGAACTCAATCAGCAAAATATTTTCACCTTTCTTCAAAGATCATTCTTTCTAGATACCGCCATCTGGCTACCCTATCTTTACAGAATTTCATTCTGTAGAACAATCAAGCATTTTACTGGAATAAATTGGATTAACGCAACTAAACCGAAAGAAATTTGCAGAAAGCAAGTCGCCGAAGGAATATTTTTCATGTCTGACCTTGGGTTTGAACCGTGGCCTCACGTCTAGCAAGTCAACTCAACTACATCTCTCTCTGCCTCTCTCTATCTCTCTCTGTCTCTATGTCTATCTGTCTCTATGTCTCTCTGTCTCTATGTCTCTATGTCTCTCTGCCTCTATGCCTCTCTGCCTCTCTCTGTCTCCCTCTGACCAGTGATGCCAACTCTTCGGACACCAAACGCGTGAAAAAAATGAAAAACGGGCTAAAAAGGGCTAAATTGAAAAAATTACGTTTTTAGTACAATACAATTTCATTTTTTTCAAAAAAGCGTATAAAGGGGGCTAAAATTAAAAAAGTCTTTTCAGATAAAACCACCATAATTTTTAAACAAAATAATTTATTAATCGATATTATTGCTCTTGAGATCATTTTACATTCAATAGAATTAAGATACTAGATTAGTTTCAAATAGAATTTACATTACAATCTTTCAAAGTTTGTCATTGTTAAACACGATTTGTACTCCTTAGTCATCCTCTTCTTCATTCTTAAATCGCTTTCTATATGGTATTGAGACTTGGCTCTGTCAAGTGTTCTGTGGAAGCAAATGGTGAATGAATTGCAGTATATAACGATAGCACAGCCTGATATTTCTTTTCCACCTAATTATTAGGTAAACACAATTTTGAACTTTCAGCAAAGCTTGTGTTTCCCGGTACTTTTGGTAATTCTATGTAAATAACAAAGAAGAAAACAAAAAATAGAAAAAAAAGTTCTGCCACATTGGTTTACAATTCGTCATTGCCAGAGAAAACGTACGATAATATTTCCATACAGAGTTAAAGGTGCGTTTAAATTCTCATGAAATTACCAGTTTTCAATTTTATACAAGAGTGGTGGAACGTACAGTTTAAAGTGGACTTTGAACAACAGAGTTTTTAGCAAACTTTTCATGACAGAGTTTTTGCTAAAAATCTGCAAAGAGGAAGTCGCCGAAGAAACATTTTCTTATATATTTCGTTTTTTTGGAGATGTCTGTCATGGGGTTTGAACCGTGGCCAAACTTTTAATAGTTCAATACAATATCTACGGCGAGTATTCATCATTATCTGTAACAATCATCATTAATATTCAATTGTGGCTGATATGTATTGCAACCACCTTCAGGTTGTTATTATTTATAAACCGCTCGACTAACAGCTGACAGCTTTAATCCAGTGACAGTTCATTTTATTATTTACAAGCTTACAAAAGCATTTTGATCTATTGCTTTCAGAAAAAAAGTTATTCGTGATGGAATTCAAGTGTGATAGTGTGATTGCTTTATATTTGGCTGGAAAACCGGTAAAGCCCTCCAGCATTTAAATGTGAATAAATCTTTTGTTTCTCGTAGCGTGATACTAGAAGGTTTGCATTGCGTCCAAAAAGTGGACGAAAAAAAACGGTAACAACACCAGAAATGATCCGAACAGTGAAGGCCAGATTTGATCGAAATCTACGCCGCAGTGGTAGAAAAATTGCTCGTGAGCTGAACATATCGCGAGAACGGATGCAACACATATTGAAAAATGAGCTTGGACTGAAGCCATTGAGGTTCCAAAAAGTGCAAGAGCTCACCGATGGGCAAAAAAAAGTTAGACTGCAAAAAGCAAAGGAGTTACTTCGCTTGCACGAAAGCGGCACGTTATCGAATTTGATTTTCTCCGATGTGGAGCCATTTCAAATTGAGCAGTTTGTGAACAAACAAAATAATTGGGTTTACTTGCCAAAGAGGACAGATGAAAATTTACACTTGCGATTGGCCACCAAAACTCAAGAGCCGCCGATGGTAATGGTGTGGGCCGCCGTAACGGCCGATGGTCGCTCGTATTCATTTACTGTGGGGTCAAAATAAATGCCGAATATTATCGGGAAAATGTCTTAAAGACAATATTGAAGCCCTGGACAGACAAATATTTCGGCCGCAGAGCATAGACATTCCAACAGGACTCATCGCCACCGCACTCAGCACGCGTCAATCAAGAATGGCTTAAAAAGAGGGTCCTCGCTTCATTTCTACCGCACAATGGCCACCAAAATCTCCGGATCTCAATCCGTTGGACTTTTGCGCCTGGAGTATTTTGGAGAGAAAGGTTCTTACTAAAAAATACCAAAGTGTCGATCATCTCAAGATGGCGCTTCGCCAGGAATGGGCCAAAATACCGCAGAGCAACTTTCGTGCAGCCTATGATGGCTTTGTCGGCCGTTTGAAGGCCATAATTCGAACAAATCTAAACTAATTCTATCCTGATTTGATGTTATTACCAACATTTTTTGCTTTTGAACAATAAAATTAAAAAGAAAAAAAATTAAAAAAATTTTGCGTTTTACTTTGTTGCATTATAAATCAGCCACCCTGTAATATAGTATATTTCTCTGAGTGCAAATAAATTCATATATTATATTATAAAATATATTATATTTTAATTTAACAAAATTATCCTATACTAAATACACAACACCCAAAAATCCCTAATAATTCAAAATCATTAAAAAAAACAATTTTTTTTTAATATTTTACAATAAATTACATTAAAAATAAATTTTAATTATAGCCAAAACAAACTACAATTAATATTTACCTTAAACAAACAAATTGATAATTAATATTATCGTATACATATGTATGTATTTTTAACATAATTTTTTTCTATGTTTTTGTAAAAAAGAAATTTTGGAATATTAAAAAGCAATTTTAATAAAATTTAATTTTGTTAAAATTTGTTATTTGAATTATGTAAATTAAGTTTTTAATGGAAATTTATCTACTATTAATTAATGCCTGTCCCGTCCGCTATTAATTCACTCATTTAATTTTTTTTATTTTTATATTTTCAAAATATTTACGTGATTTAAATAAAAACAAACAAAAATTCACAAATTTTTCCATTTTTAGTTTAGCTTTTTAACTGCAACCAGGGGATAACCCTTGACTGGTATTACATATTCATAATCATTTCTCTTTTAATATTATTTCACTTTTAAATAATTCACAAAAGTGCATCAATCTTTACAGTCACAGCTTTTGTTACGTCAAATAGAGATAATATTTTTACTTCCCTACTTGGATCGAGTCTTTTGACGACGCACAATTTAATAATTCCAGGAAACTTTAAATTTACTGTAAGACCCCGCTTAACGGGGGGATACGTCCCAATAAGTTTCAGCGCTATTCGAAACAGCGTTAAATGAGGCAACTTAACACGTACTTATGTACATACCTAGCAACGTGCATGACTATTTCATTTGCAACCGCGTAATACTGAAACACCGTTAAGAGCTGCAGCGTTAAGCAGGGACTTACTGCACATAATTAATTAATAAGTTGGTGCACCAAACTTATAAAATCTTTTGAATGGTAATATCATCTGAGGAATTGTCTTTACTAATATTGTCTGAATAATATTTAAGGAGAATTCGATTTGGTTGGAAGGAAGTCAAAACAAATATTTATCTAAAATATTTACAGACATACATAATGCGTGATTACAAGTTCCTTCACACCACTTAAATTGTGTGCATTAGATAATGTCGACTCTGGTCGACATATTTTTTACGAAACTTTTCATGGAAATTTTTAAATTGCTCACAAAGATTTTGCAAGAAATTTGCAAAGAGCAAGTCGCCGAAGGAATATTTTTCATGTCTGACCTTGTGTTTGTACCGTGGCCTCACGTCTAACAAGTCAACACAACACAACTACCTCTCTCTCTGCCTCTCTCTGTTCCTCTCTGTCTCTCTCTGTCTCTCTATGTGAATCTCTGTCTCTCTATGTGTCTCTCTGGCTCTCTCTCTCCTTGTCTCTCTCTGTCTCTCTCTCTGGTAGGATTACATTAAGAACGAACATTTTTAGAAGTTCAAACAGAGAATTCAATCAGCAAATAATGTTCACCTTTCTTAAAAGATCATTCTTTCTAGACACTGCCATCTGGCTACCCTATCTTTACAGAATTTCTTTCTGTAAACTTTACAGTGTAAAGCAATCAACCGTTTTACTGAAATAAATTGGATTAATGCAACTAAACCGATAAGGGAACGGTTCGCACATTAACAGGAATTTTAGCGGGATACTGTGTTATTGGCAATTTCGATAACCAGCTTGGTCTTGTCCTACTAGAATTACCGCAGAAACTGTCCTGATATGGAAGAAACATAATGAGTGCATAACTTTTTAAGTGACATGCATACATAATTGGTCATTACAACCATTCAGTCAGGATTATTAATCTAGTTTCTCACACCACTTATGTTGTGTGCGTTAGTTTTATTCATAACTGGCGGGACCTACAGTTTAAAGTCGTCATCGAACGACAAATTTTTTTGAGAAACTTTTCATGGCAGGTTTATTTACACTCAGAGTTTTTGCCAGAAATCTGCGGAGAAAAAAATCGCCGTAGAAATACTTTTCATATTTTTGTTTTGATGTCTGACCTGGGACTCGAACCCTGGCTTTACGTCTAATAAGCCAACACACTACCTACTAGACTACGGCTACTTTATAAGTGATTGCTCTACATTTCAAAACAGGTGCCATCGGATTTTGGGTGACAGAACTTCTTTGAAGAGCTGGGCAATGGTGGCAAACATGTCAACTGGCCAATTTCATTCAGAGCTAAGGGTGGTTTAAAACAAGAACTAACCGAGCATGACAAGGGGACTTACTTCAGACTAGGTAACAGAATGGGCCATATCAACGGTATGCTACTTGCAAGTCTAACTTAACCAAAACCAAAAAAAATAAAATGCTCCTTAAAGGAAAGAAAAGTTATGTTAGGGTTATGTTAGGTACAAAATTACAAAAATTTCAGATTGAATACCCAAGACCACAGGATACAATTTTTTAAATCCTCTACTTTAGCATGCTTCTTACATGTCCCAAAACCAATTCTTTTAAAAATCCATTAAAAAAGACTTTGCAACAATTTCATTTTCTTGAACTTTAAGAAATAAAAAGGAATTCAAACAATGACAAAAAAAAATATTTTAATTTTAACTTTCATTAATGGCATGTATTTGAAAGAAACGAAACATCAATGCGTTATTAAATAAAATTTTTGTGAAAATAAACGTTTCTTTTCCCATTTCACTCACTTTTGTTTTGTTTTGTTTCAAAAACTGCTGCTTAATGTAGAATATTTAACAAGTTTTTATTCATAAAAGAATAAAACTGTGCTTTATGACAAATATAATCACTTTTTTTGTTTTTTTTGTTTGTTTGTCCTTAAAACAGAAATAAAATATTGTAGTGTGTGTGTGTGAGTATGAATATGTATATTTGCATGTGGATATGAATTATAAGGAAAACTTTATAAATTCAACTAGAATTTCAATTTGCAATTTAAAGAAAAACGAAAACAAAAAAAAACGTAGTGCAGAATTGAAAAGATAAAGAAAAAGCAAAAGAAACAACAACAATAAACTGAAAACAATTTTAAACCTGCACATTCACGCATTTACGCATACACACAGAGACACAACGAACAAACATACAAACAGACATACATACGCATCATAATCTATATGACATTCAAAACCAAGCGAACAATTTATTTTTTTTTGTTGAACTAAATTACTGATGAGCTCAGCTTAGATGAATTGATTATTTTTTTTAATTTATCAATATGTGCAAGCTCGATCAAGGTAGGAGAGGGCCACTAATATTTTGATAGCACACGATGTCTTGTTGGGAGCATGCGCCTAGGACAGCGACATCATGATCACACACATAATTGGTTATTACAACCCTTAAGTCAGGATTATTGACCTAGTTTATCACACTACTTGTGTTGTGTGTGTTAATTTTATACATAAGTGGCGGGACCTACAGTTTAAAGTCGACTCCGAACGACAGATTTTTTGAGAAACTATTCATGGCATTTTATTTACTCTCAGGGTTTTTACCAGAAATCTACTGAGAGAAATACTTTTTGTATTTTATTTTGATGCCTGGCCTGGGACACGAAACCTGGCTTTACGTCTAATAAGCCAGCACACTACCTACTAGATCATAATCATTATCATCTAACACAATGCCACGGATTATGACAGTTTGACAGCTTTTTTAACAAGGAGATTAGGATATCCAACCCGGTGAGGTATATTAGTGTTAGGCTGTAAAGAAAAATTTAGACAATAGTGCAACATAAGCCCACATATGCTAATCCATTATAGAAGGGCTTACGAAGTATTGTCACCAGGCTAAGAGGAATAAATCAACGAGAATTAAAAACCGTTTCGGCAGAATATAATTGGAAAACTGAAATACTCGGTCAACGACAGGATGACTAACGCATTAATTGCATCCAATTACATCAGCGAAGAGAGCTAGAAGTATCGGAAAGTCGTAGTTTATGTTGTTTTCAGAACGAGCGGCGTATTAATGCTCGCTTTAAGACCGACCTGAACGATGTCAAGGAATTTTTCTATGAGAACTTTAATATCTTTCGGCATGCTTAAGTTTTTCATAAGATCTGCAGTATCATGTAGGAAATTTCCAGAAGAAGATATGCCATCGTCCTAGCATGTAAAAAATAAAGTTGTTCAAGCTCGATATTGTTTGTTTATATGGAAGCACAACCATTACAATATTAATAAGCGAATCCGTATTGCATACAATGTTTTGTACCGCTGAACTTCTTATATGTTCATATCTCCGGATTCATATTATATTGTGTGTTGGCTTATTAGCCGGGTTTGAGGCCAGTAGTCAGATATCTCCATCAAAACAAAATATGAAAACTAATTCTTCAGCGACTGTCACTCAGGAGATTTTTGTCAAAAACTCTGAGAGTAAAATAAAATTGACATGAAGGTTAGGTTACAAGTACAGTACCCGGACGTCGAAATTGAACCGTTGTACAAATTGCCATTAAAGAGTTCCTCAAAAATCAATCGTTCAGAATCGATTTTAAATCTGTAGGTCCCACCACTTATGTATTAAATTAACACATACAACGTAAGTGGCGTGAGAAGCTAGTACGTAATCCTAGAGACTGCAGGGTTGTAATGATCAATTATATACATATGTATGCTTAACTTTTGTGCACTAATTTACTTTCAAATAATGTTCACTGGGTTATTGTCACTGTTAATGCGGGTTGCACTGGTACATGGGGACGTATGAATGTTAAATACTACTTAATGTTACACTCTCTTCCTGTTCTCATCACTGTATGTCTGGAATTGTATGTTTGTGTGTTTGTATTGCATTTTATTTTGCAACAGGAAAATTCAAGTGAAAAACATTGAACATGAGTGTTGATAGATGTCTTGAGGATGATAACGACAATGCCAGCAACAGCAACAGTAACAGCGACATCAACATCACCATCAGCATCACAAGCAACAACTTTTCTTATTCTTTTTTTTTTTTTTTGTTTTTGTAAATCCTACTTTACGCGTCGTTCTCTATGCGCTGTATGCGTGTTAAATTTCCATGCCTTTCTCTACTGTTTCTTCAATTGCAGCCAAAAAGAAAAGAAAGGGAAAATATCCAGATGTACTTGCAGACGGTTAAACAAACTTTTGCTACTTTCTTATAATTGAATTTCTTTTAAAGCAGATTCTTCTCTTTCTTTTACTTTCTTTCTTTCTTTTCCTTTATTTTCGTTCCTTTTTTTTGTTTCTTTTTTTGTATACTTAATTCGAAATCTTCTGTAAGTATAAAACAATCTATGTTGCATGGCATATAGGTTTGTATATTGTTTGCAAGTGTTGAATGTTTCTGTATATAAGGAGTGCGCACGAAAAAAAAAAAATTGGCCGACTTTTAAGCTTATAAGTTTTATCATAATTGAAAAAAAATAAATACCGTTACATTGTTTTTTTTAGTCATCTGTTTCAAAATCCACCCAAATGGGCACCCAACAAGAATGTCGTAAAACATAATTGAAATTTTCAAAGAAAAACCGCGCCACTTACAAAAACGATTGCTAGGCTCGCAGGTGTTAACGAAAAAACAGTTTCTAAGGTAAGAATAATACTATATAAGGAGTCTTTGGCCAGTCCCAGGCCAGACATCATAACAAAATACAAAGAGTATTTCCTCGGCGATTTTCTCTCAGCAGAGAGAGTAAATAAAATTGCAATGAAAAGTTTCTCAAAAATCTGTTGTTCGGAGTCGACTTTAAACTGTAGGTCCCGCCACTTATGTATAAAATTAACACACACAACATAAGTAGTGTGAGAAACTAGGTCAATCATCCTGACTGAAGAGTTGTAATAACCAATTATATATGTATGTAGGAGTCTTTGAGTATTGAGAAAAAGCTTGGAAGTGGAAGAAAAAATTTGCCGACCAAATCAAAGCAAGTAAAATAATACGTATTTTTCTAAAACTCCCTAACATGCCTGGAAGAAAAATGCGCTCAAAAAGTTGGATGCTCTGAGACTTTGTGGTCAGAAAAAAATTTTATACACAAAAGAATTCAAATATTATTTAGTCCACTTAGTTTTATTTCTATAACGAAAAGTGTAAGTCCAGTTTTTTTTATGCGCACTCCTTATATAAGTACGAATGTATGATGTTGTTGGGTAAATATTGTTTAAGTAGCAAAAACTTATGCATTTCTTTGTTGTTGTTGCCATTGTTGCTGCTTTTTCTATTTTCTTTTTTTTTAAGAAAGAAAAACACTTTAAGGGAAAGAAAAATTCGTTAAACTTTGTTATTTTGAATAATTCTTGGCAGAAAGAGGAATATAAGGGACACGGTGAAAATGACAGATTGAAAGAAATCAATTCAAATTAAAGATCATTATTAACATTGTTCAACAAAAAAAAAAATAGAGAAAAAAAAAACAAAATTTTCAAGTGACTTTAAGAAACAAAGGAAACCTAAACTAATTGCAGAATAAAGCTGGCTATTACAGCATTATTGGAAAATTCAGTAAAGGATGACAGAAAAAAAGATTTTAAAATCCTCCATTTTTCATGACAAGGACAAATAAAAGGCAGTCTTACCATCCTACTCAGACTCAAACCTCATTCTAAAATTATATCAAGGAATACAAAGTCTGTCGGCATGCCTTTCCATAGGAAAGTGGCTCTTAAGAACCGCAATTTTGCGATGGATGACAATGTAATTTTCGGACAGAAAACAATCAGTACTTTTGCTATCAAATTGCTGCTGTCAAAGATGTTGAGCTTTTCTGTGAAACCAGCAAAGAATACCTAATTTAAGCGAAGGAATTGGACAACCCTGTAACATTTCGAAGATTGTAGGCTCCACATCGGCTTTGCCCTGTTCACCAATAATATATAAAATCTCCGACAATATCCCTATGTGCTGGTAACCATACAATACAGGTGATTTGAATGCAGTAAGACCTCGCTTAACGTGAGGGTTCCGTTCCAATAAGTTCCAGCGCTAAACGAAACAGCGTTAAACGAGGCAACTTAGCACGACGGCGAAAATGAAAGTTGGAATCTTTATTCTGCACAGACTAACAAAAGATACATAGAATACACCGACGCTACATAGTGTACCGCTTTTGGTTGGTACATGGCCGTTTCATTTGTAAACATATACCGGGGAAATAGGGAAATCCCAATACTACCGCGTAATACTGAAACAACTTTAAGCGGGATATCGTTAAACGGGGTTTTACTGTACTTAAAGTGTTTAAAGCTCTATGTCTATTCTTAAGCAGTTTTCATACGCTTTTCTCTCCTTAACATTCCAACCGTATAAGGAAATTGATTCCAAACCCCCTAGTTTCGCCAAGACAATTAATACAATCAACATTTTCCGTCAGTGCAGTGCAGTTTAAATGTTAAACGATATGAATTTGCAAAACAAAAATTTCCAACAGAAAATATCAGGAATTTTAGCACAAGGAAAAGTTTCTATCTTTTGTCGTTTTTTTTAGAACATCCCCTTTCATCATCAACATTAAAGTAATAAGTGGGGATTGTTCAGCAAATGTGCAAAATAGTCTTGCAGGCTCATGTACGATTATTGTTTTCCAAATGTTTAACACTTAAAAAATAAGAAACAGAATGAAATGAAAAAACCGGCACACGAAAACTACTGCTGAAGTCAAAAAAGAAAAGAAGAAAACTTCACACTTTTCCAAAAGTTCGTTTTGCAGCAATTTTCAATGAAAGAATGTCTAAATGAACGAAATGCTAAATGCAGAAAAGAAAACTTTTCGCTTTTATTTGCATGCAGTAACAAATTTTATTTTATTTTCTTTTCCTTTCATTCCTTTGTGTTGCTTCCCCAGTTTTCTACATTTCAAGTGTAAACAAATAAAAACACCTGCCTTTAAGGATAATGATACCCGACCCAAATGGTTGTAGTTAAGTTATTAGGGAAGATATAGAAGAAGTAATGAAAAGAACGAGAGGTGTTCTCAGATGGAGCAGGCTACGAAAAGTCTATAATAGTTGAAATGTTCTAAATGAAACTAAAAGTCTTTGCACTACCTTAACTCGAGAAGGATTTTGTGTGATAAAGTGGATATAGACCTCGATCGTTAGATCAAAATTTACTTCTATGACACACCAAGTGTTAGCTCTGGTTAGTTTCGGATAAACACTTTAATGGCTAGGAGGGGTCTAAAATGGAAATAGATGTACGAACATATATTTTCATCTATGGAATGAATTGCAGAGGATCGTAAAGTTTTCTAATGAAATGTAGTGTCTTTCAAGCGGTCTTTTTATGTTTGCTAAGGCCAGGACAATTTCAGTGACTTTCGACATTTGATAGTTAAAAACGGCCATTACTTACTTAATTAGTCGTTACAACCCTTCAGTCAATATTACAACCAAGTTCAGCACACCACTTATGTTATGAACGTTAATTTTATCCAGGAGTAGCGTGACTCCGAACGACAGACTTTGAAGAGACTTTACATGGCATATTAATTTACTCTCACAGTTTTTACCAGAGCACTTCTGAAAAGAAATCGGTGAAGATGATGAATCCATATTTGAACCTCACATCAAATAGGCCAATGCACTAGACTATGGGGACTTCATTAAGGCCTTTGTTTTATCAAAATAGATTTTCTGATCTCCATAATTATCCTACAAAAAGGACGAATCCTTTAGTTCAGTAAACAATCGACAATCACCCGTATGTCGACGAAACGCAAGATATTTCAAAAACGTGGCAACTGTCCTTGAGAATGTGCAGAAAAATCCAAGGCAGTTAATTTCGCTTCGCTTACAAGACCTTGGTTTTCCACAGATCACAACTAGGCCTATACCCGTACAAAATTCAAGTGATCTAGGACCTGATGATTTGCTGAATAGCCTCTAAACAGATGGCAACTGAAATTAATTTTCATCGAAAAATCATTTTCAGCGCTGAGGTCCAGATTTAGATAAATGGGTACGTGAACGAACAAAATTGTCAAAATGATTTTCAAGTTCTTTTGGCCTGAAGTACGTGATCTGAACACTAATCTCATCTGGTTTTAACAGAACGCACAGTTTATGTCATATTGGATATTCTGCACGAACGATTTCAAGGCATGATTGTCTCACGTGGAGATGATGTAAACTGTCCATCGAAATTGTGCGATTTGAATCCGTGAGACATTTTTAAAGAGTTTTTTTTAAGTTGCAGGTTTAAGCGAATACGCCACAAAACACAGCGGTGCTCAAAGTCAACATAACCCATAACATCGGTCAAATTCACCCTGATTTATGCACCAGAGTCATGGAAATTTTATTTCAGACAGCATACAGAGAAACACGTGACGGACATTTAAATGATGTTATATTACACCCTTAACGGCATCAAAGATTTTCGAAATAAATAAAAAAAGACGAAGCGAAGCACTTATTGCAATAACCTTATTGAAAGGATGTCATTAAATCCATGTCGGTTGCAAATTTCCATTTTCTAACTTCCATACGCCAACTTATAAGAAAGAATTTTATACGAAAAACATTTCAGAAGTGAAACTAACATTCTTTCCTTGGGATTTCTTTATTTTTATTTTATTTTTCTTCGTTTTCATTTTCTTTTCCACTAAATTGTTTGTATTTTGCGCTACAATAAACCTTAAAAAATACTTTCCTTTCCTTATTTCTTTCATCTGTGTGGAGGAATTTCTACGGTTGTTACAATAAGGAAAGAGGAGAAGTAAAAGTGCCAGAAACTAAATGGAAAATTGTTACCATAATTTAAATAAATTTGTTAAACAAAAAAAACAGGAACAAAAAGAAAAACTGAACAGAAAATAAATAAAATAATAGAATAAAAAAATTTTTAAAACACAAACAATGTTGCAATTTGCATGTGACTTCAATTTACCTGGTTAACAGAGTTTTACTGCCGTACAATTGTTTTTCTTTTAAACAGGAAGAGAAACAATAATAAGAGGAAGGTTAAAAGAGAATCTTGGAAGCGTTTTTGTGATGACTTGAGGTACACTGCCGATGCATCACCCCTGAGTAGGCTCTTTTTAAAACCCACGAACTCTAGAATGTTCTTGGAAACTAAAGTAAGTAGTGCGTACACATTTAATATTTACTATCTGCAATTGCAATCAGTTTTCAATACGATGCCAACAATGACATCCGAGTCCGACAGAGACTTCGTCATCAGAGGCCAGCATCGTCTCACCTCATCGTTGAGGTCATCTTGTCTCTACAACCAAGATGGCCATCTTACTCCAAAACATAGCTACCTAAACTTCACTGAGGCTTGAGTTCTCAGATATGTTTAGACGGTGTACGGTTGAATACTGCATCAAGTAGAACCGAATCACCCGGATTTTAAATGCGACCATATGGCACCAGAGCATGTTTTTGGACGAACATGCAAAACTCACATACTCACACGAAAAGAATGGGTTGCTGAAGCTGTCATCGCTGACTGTGACAAACGAAATTAAGCGATGGCTCAAGAATGGAATGTGGAACTAGATCGGAAGTTTATTCCGATAAGTAGGAACGAAGCGGGATAAAACGGAATATCTAACCAGTGTATTTCAAGTTAAGATTTTTGCTATTGAACAAGCTGCACGGAGGATTGAAACCAGGAAAATATCTCCTTTGAACTTGATCATCCCCTTAGACAGTCAAGTAGCAATCAATCCGTAGGGGTTCCACCTTATCAAATCAAAGGGTGTCAGGAGTAGTATAGACTTTCTACAATATATATGTGGTCACAACATCCACCTCTATTGAGGTCCGGGTCACTGTGGCATAGAAGATAAGGAAAAGACGGATGAAATAGCGCGAAAGCGATCGGAGATGGCTGAGAAAGCAACGATAGAGCGGATATATGAGCCCCTACAAGAATACTTTTTTCAAATTAGAAAAAACAACATTAAATTCAACAAACCGTATGTGGTCTAACATACCTGGCCGAATTTTAGAACTGCTGTGTCCAGCAGTGGAGAGTAGGAAAACCAAAGATTTATTTCAGTACGACAAGAGAAATTCTAAAAGAAATTCTAAAATAAATTCTAAAAGAAATTTCAACGGTACTGTGTGCTATTGGCAGTTCCGGTGATATCCTTGGTTTGACATATCAGGACTGCAGAAACTGACAGAATGTGGAAGAAACGAATTTTTTCTGAGTGCACTGTACTTTAAGCTGTCTTATCGGGTTTTGGGTGAAAAAACTTTAAAAGATTTGGGCAATGGTGGTGAACATGCCATTAAACGAACTAAGCAGTTTCATTCAGAGCTCAGGATGGTTCAAACCCATGACAAGGGGTCTTACCTTACCTTGAGACATATAGGCCACCGCTAAACTAACCTAACTTATCATCCTTGGTCTTCTAGTATCTCAACATTTACTTTAGATTTTATTTTTCGAACCCAAACGATGACCATAGAAAGAAAAACGTAATTGTTAAGCAAACTTAAGTAAATAAAAAATTATGTTACATTTTATATACAAAATAATGGGACATACAACACTAATTTTACTACATTTTCTCGTCTAATTCTTTATATACTTTGTATAGAATTTATTTTCTACAATTTGTTTTATTTAAATTGTGGGTGATTTCTTTTTTCTGGTACTTGAGTAAATATTCATGAGAAATTTGTTGTTGGTTTTTTCTGTTAAGAAATGTATGCATTACAGTGTACAAACCATACATACTTTGTAATTGACCAGAACAATTTAATTGTCTTGGCAAATAAAAAAAATATAAAAATAAATAAAAAAAATAAAATAAAAAACAAAACATTCTTACGGTCTTATGCCAACGTTAAGGTGTTGTGTCTTGTGTCTTGGAAAAGTTACAGGTACTTTGAAATTGTATGTACATAGTATGTGTGGTTTATTTTTATTTCATTTTATTTCAAACATCAATTTACCTTTTGGTTTATGTACCACAATACAGCTTGTCAATCTTTGTGTAAATAATTTAATAGATTTGTTTTCTATTATTTGTTTATAAAGTGTTCCAATTCTTGCTTTTTATTTATTGTCTATCACTTCAGGGTTATTGAACTTTTTAGCAAATTTTACTAAAGTTAGGGTAAATATGGTAGAAACCGATAAAGAAACATAGAAAATTTGTTTACCTGGATCATTAGTAGCGCTTTATGGTATACGATTTAAATATAACACTTAATAAAGTTATTAAATTTGACATAATTTTTCAAAACTGTTAATTAAACAAACCGTTAAAGTTTCGCAAAATATTTGCTTAGTAATAATTTGCAAATTTAAGTTCAAGCAAATATGAGCATTTTTATTGATTATTTAATTTCACATTATATCGGGTATCTTATTTAGCTGCATGGCCACTAACGATATCGAGAATATCAAACTGTGTTGACATTACTGTAAAGTAAGATCCTCGTAGTCTAATAGATAGTGTATTAACTTATTAGACGTGCGGCCACTGTTCAAGACTGAGATTTAGACATCTCCAACAAAATCTCGGTGAATTCCTCTCAGCAGATTTCTGGCAAAAACTCTGAGCACCAATAAAATTACCATGAAAATGATTCTCGCAAAATCTGTTGTTTGAAGTTAACTTTAAACTGTAGGTCCCGCCACTCATGTAAAAAATTAACACGCTTACAACATAAGTGCTGTAAGAAACTAGGTCGTAATCATCTGTTTGTTGACTGAATGATTGTAATTGCCATGAAAATTTTCTAAAATCAATCGTTCGGTATCGAAGTTAAATAATACATACATTCAGCCCCTCATTAACATATACAGCATGGGTGTGATAAGAAACTAGGTTATAATCCTAACTAAGTAACTAAGTAAGTTATCATAAATCGTTTAACGCCAAGAAATAATATTTGTATTTCATGCTGTTGATGTCTTAACTGGGGATGGAACCTTGGCTTTACGTCTAATAAGCCAACATACAATCTCCTAGATGATGTTCCGCGTGTTATTTTTAGACATGAGTGGCTGGTCCTACAATTCAATGTCGATTCCGACCGACAGATTTTTGGGAAACTTTTCATTGCAATTTTATTTTTCCAAAATTTTGAAAAAGCAAACAATTTTATTTGCAAAATTCATTGAGCCCACTTTACAATTAACAAATGTTTTCGTTCTAATTTTATTCTTCTCGATTCAAAACCACTGCCAAGATAAATACAGAAATATGCTGTAAAAAAGAATATTATCGCTGTAAAGCGATGCCTGAAAAAAGTACCGATTCGTTCTCTTTCTCCACAACTTGTTAGAATTGTTCTTTAACTATGTAAACAATTTGACTTTATGATCTTGGTCTATTATTATTACTGACGAAAGAAAGATGCCTTAGGACTGCGACATACCTCTCCTACCAGCCTATTGCCCTTAAGTATGTAAGGACAATTCCCTATCTGGCAGCTGATATGCATCCAGACATTTTCTTTTGGAATGCGTTAACGCCTCAATGTTTTCCAATGATTAATTCTCATCGTAATAGAATCTCCATGTTGAACTGAAGCAATATCCAATCTAAACACGTATACTCTGAGTCTACAGTGTCCTACCAAAGAACCGCACCACCAGTCTAATGTATTCCTAGATAGTCTAATACAAGATTCTCCACTTATTGGGAGTTTCCGAACAAAAGCTTTAATTGCATTTAGTTTGAGAAGAGTCTTTGCCTCTCTTTACATTCTTTTTCTTTAAGAATAGCCTTCCAAACATATGCTATTAATCCATAGAAAGGTTCTGGTCCCATCAACGGCATAGTATCTCCACTCGTCATTACCTCATCTGTTTGCTTTTTGCGGAGAATTCCCTCATGGAGCCCAGCGAGTGATTACCTAATTAATTTACGGAATTATACAATGCAGCTCGTACATGAATGAGAAACGAGACTGACCGAAGATGAGTAGTTTTATCGATTCGCCTACTAAATAATTTCAAAACAATATCATCAGAACCAAAGCTGACATTATTCTAAGGTATTTTCTGTAAAGACCGCAAAGAAAAAACAGTTTTCGCCTGGATATGCTTTGAATAATGGGTAGTAATGAGGCAAACGAGCTGCTGCTATAAAAAAGGAACAAAGGCAGATAGGAGGACAGTTTGCAGGGAAAATGGACATATTAATTCATCCCTAATATAACCCCACGGATAGAGAACTACTGCAAGTCGAACTGCTACGTGATTCAGCTGTTTCAGGAAATATCCCCACATTTTAGGATATAATAAATCGCTTTCATATCGAAACTATACGGATAAGGATAATATACTTCCAGGCTATGGGAAATAGAGTCATTTAGATGTATTATCCTGAAACTATATAGAACGAGAGAGTATGTAGTTAGCATAGGTACTGAAGGTTGGAAAGGCTAAGAGAAAATTTAGCACGAGCACGATTTAAAACTAATCAGTTCTTTGCGATGTAATTACTAATCAGTTCCGCTGAAGAACGATGGTATGGGTCTTGTACATTGATGCCAGCAAATAAATTTACTCGCCACCAGACTACACTACCTACCATGTCCAGCTAAATGAGATTTTTTTAATGCAAATTTTAAAGCGTTAAGGTTTTAACTGTCCCATAAAAAATCTTCGAAATCTTGTTATTTTTTTATTGTTTTTGTTTTAGTTGGAATAATAATAACTTTTCGATGTTCTAATTTAGTCAACACACTCAAACTTGATTTTGATATCATTTGGAAAAACTAGAACTAAATCCCTTTATGATATCTTTGTTCTAGTTTTACAATCAAAACTGATGAATTATGCATTATGCTCTAGGCTAAAATCCAAGAGTAAGTAAAATAAAGTCAAGTGAAGTAAAGTGAGTGAATAAGGTGATGCTCATAATATTGACAGTATAATGAATTGTTCTTCACAAACCATTACTTACTTACTAACACACCAAATACACACCTATACTAAGGTAAATATTTATATGTAAGCATGTGGAGGTAGGGGAGGTTAAAACAGTCGTACACTAACACCTATAATAGCTGTAAGGTATACGAAAAATATTCATCACAAAGAATTGGAAAAGTTTATAAATTTAAAATCACACACACACTTCCTTGCACGCACTCTCTCCCGCTCTCTTACAAATACATTGAACGTAGAGTCATCTAGACAGGTATGGTATGGTATGGTATGGTATGCTTGGTATGGCATGATATGGAATTTATTTTTTTTTTTTTTTGTCTTGCCAAGGAAATACAAAAGAGTTTACAATGCCCGAAGGTATAGTATTTTACTTTTTAAGTAAAACAAGAAAATTTATATCTAGAAAATATATTAAAAAGTTCTAAAAAGTTTAGAAAGAGAGACAAAAACTGAAAACTGACAGCTAAAGAAATATACGAACAGGCGATTTAGATTTGTGTGTGATAAAAAGCCAAAAATTTAAAAGACTTTTTAATGTATTGTGTCACACACCCATTCACATACAGCTTTAAAACATAAATCTTTTATTTTCGGTTAATTTATGTGTACATGTCCTGTGATGCCAGTTTATGGATATTTGGGCAAGTGTGAGTGCTGGAAAAAGTTCGGTTATTAATTTAACTAAGGTTAGGTTAGATACGGCAGCGTACGCTCTTAAAAGGAAGAGCTTGCACTTAGTCCAATGACTAGGCCCATAGAGATACCACAATGGATTCAACTCACGAATCAAACATAACCTAGAGAAAACCAAACCGGCTCCAAAATAAATATTGCAATTGCAGCAACCTTTATATTAAAGAACTCAGTCAATGATATCGGAAAGTAGGAGATTAAAAACCTTCACCTCCTTATGTCAAGAACCAGGCACCGACACAGAATGTAAACGACATTCCTCTAATCCTCCTCAAGCATGCAAATACTACAGCATTCATTTGCCACAATGACGCGTCTTTCACCAAGCCTACCAAAAAGAACAGTAACCCATAAAAAGCGCAATTGACCGATGGATGACCATGCGACTTAAGGTCCAGCAGAGTCTAGCAATATTACACTATCATCTTATTGCAAATGAGAATGAGCTTCCATATAAGTGTGGATAATATCGAAGTCAATTGCAACAATCTGAATACCTATGCCCAGCAACATGTCTGAGGTTAGGAGCCCCATGTCGGATTATTTCTCAAAATAAAGACTCATCTTATACCACTTTCATCTTATGTGGCCACATTTAGATACGCATTCTATTTACCACTAACAAAATTCGCAGCTTAAATGACGTCTATACCGATTATACCATTTAAGCTTTATAACATAACATAATTAGCCATTACAACCCTTCAGTCAGGATTACAGTCTAGCTTCTCAAACCTTTCATATTGTGTGTATTAATTTTATACATGAAAAGCAGAACCTACAGGTTTTAAAGTCGACTCTGAACGAGAGATTTTAAAGAAACTTTTCTCAGAGTTTTTGCCAGAAAGCTGCTGAGAGGAAGTCGCCGAAGAAATATTTTTCTCATATTTCGTTTTAAAGTCTGAACTGGGATTTGAACCGTGGCTTTAAGCCTAATAAGCCAACACACTTCCTATTAGACTACGGTGACTTCGAGCCGTTTAAGCTTTATACCTTCGAGAAACGTTTGCGAATATCTTTGTGCCTATTGCGCTTAGATTGATTTCGAATTGATTACTAACCTGCTGGTCTTTTATTAATAAGATGATAAGACTTTCATCATTAGTGCCTCACTAGATGCAAGCATTGACGACAGTCTAGTGACTGGTAAGCTAATAAAGAAATACAAGGTTATCTGACCAGTATCCCTATTATCTTGGATAAATTTTAAAAATTATAGGTCGACTAGAAGTTACTTTAGATTATGACGTTATTCATCTGGCATTAAAGAGCCTTATAACAAGTTCAATCTACAGCCTATTACTGCAGTTAT
The DNA here is from genome assembly GCA_014635995.1 of Sarcophaga peregrina. Classification (NCBI taxonomy): domain Eukaryota; kingdom Metazoa; phylum Arthropoda; class Insecta; order Diptera; family Sarcophagidae; genus Sarcophaga; species Sarcophaga peregrina. The sequence continues at coordinate 13,909,916 of CM025792.1, read as the reverse complement.
AGATCTGATATAGGTTAGATTAGCGAGTAACTTGCCGTTCACAGGCAGGTTTACTCGGTATTCCATAAGGCCCATTGTGCTCTTCAGTGAAAAGTTAGCCTTCATGTCATTTTCGAAATTTCATGTTCGAAACACAGCGAACTCCTAATAACCGGCGAGTTCCCTTAATGGCACGTTCGCCACCATGTCCTGATCTTCAAGATGGCGTCTGTTCTAAAGTGCAATACACCTACATAAAAGGAGTTATATCGATTCAGTTCCTTACATATACTGGCAGCTTCTACAGTAAATCTAATGAGGTATACTGTGCATCCCAGCGAAACCGTCAACAACGCAGTGGTTCGTTAGAATTCCAATTAAAGTACAAACCGTTGTCGTTGTCGAACTGAAGTAGTTCCTTGGTTTTCCTACAGTCTCCTGCGGTACACAGTAGTTTTGAAATTCGGAAAACAATTCTGTTGGACCACCTACATAACTGTAGACCGTGTGTTTGTTGTACAAACTAAACATTACCTCAATACGATTAAATATTAAACGTAAACCCTGGCAATCCTGTTAACAAATCTAAAATAAATGCCGATTGTTTGCTGCCTTCCTTGCCTTCCTTATAGGATTATTTTTTAAAATTTTAGTTACTTTTGGACAACTGATATTATGTTTAATACTTAATTACACACACATAGAAAAACTCTGATTACAACATAAGCATTTACACAGGTAACAATTATGTACTTAAGGATAACACCACCATTCTCCTCCTCCTCCTCCTCCCCCTCCTAGACTGTTGAAACTGCAACTACTAATTTCAAACTTTTAAGGACTACTAGCAGGAGACCAGATTTTTGGTTTGTATGTATATATATGTGTGTGTGGCAATTTTAAATAAATTTTCATAACGTTAAGCAAAAGCAATTCAAACTAAAATTTTATTGAAAAGTTTGTTGCTCCAATTTCTTATAAAGAAAAACATCTACACAAACACACACGCCATAAAAGGGATGAATGGGATGAATTGGTACATTTCCTGCCAAAACAAATGTTTGAGTTCATTTAGTATTATGAAGTCGTTTTTCATTTACTTTTGAAAGTAGAAATTGCTTTTTGATTTCTATAAAATCTTTGATTTCAAATGAAATTTTTAATTTATGATGGCCCACATATAAAGGGTTTTATTATATAAAGTGTTATTGACAGTTGGCAGTTTTTGGCTAATGAAAGAATTTCATGCGTATATAATCTTTTTTGCAGTAAAGCATTCGATAGTTAATGTATTCTAAACCGAAGAAAGCAAATATAGTCTAAAAAGTAAAGACTTTTGCTATCTTGAAGGCTCTTAAGATACTAGCTGGCTCGTCCGCTTCAGATTCACAATCTTATGTGATCTTCGTTGACTGACAAGCTGCCCTAAAAGCGCCAGTGTAGTGTAAATCACGACTGGTACATAATTGAAGAAGGATTGAAAAGAGTATGCATATAAGAAACTTTAGACCAGATCGGATTTGTCTCTACTGGGTACAGAACATAGCGGAAACGAGGCGCTTAATGCTCTCACTTTGTTAGGAGCACATTCTAATGGTGATATAAAAATTGGTCCTAAGCCTACAATTTCTACGAGCAGAAGTGTTTCAGGCATGGATCGAATTATTAACACCTTCAATAGACGGTGTTAGAACAGACTTGATCCTGGATTAGCTAAATACATCGTGAGAGTGATTACTGGCTTTCCATGGCGTGGTTAGATGTTAACACGAATCTGAAACAGATTCTAGCCGGATTATCTCATGGAGTGTTGGGAAGAGTAGGATTTGAACACCTCCTCTGTAACTCTAGAATTTTAAAAAATACTTAACGGACCGACGTAGTATCAGAAATGAATAGTAATCTTGAAACAAGGCGGACCATTATGTGATATACGGACGGATCAAAAATAAATATTGGGACAAGAACGAAGATTTATGTTCCAGATTAAAATAATTGAAACCCATAGAAAAAACTTCCGGGTATTTTCCTAACAAAAGTTTATCCCATTGATAGATGTGCTTGATTTAACTTGGGTAGAAGGTAAAATAGAGGGATCATATCAACACTACAGGCTGCCATCCAAGTTATATGTTCTTAAGGTATTAACTAGAAGACAGTATGAGACTGTCTGAGGAAGCTAAAACAGTTAGGTTAGATAGGGAAAGTAGAAATTCCGTCTGCTGGGTTCAAGATCATACCTATGGACCGGTATATATGCTTACTTGAAGGGGTACTTGCATCCAAAATGCTTCTCTTGTGTAAGAAGAGATGTTGGAAGGTGTAAAATCCACGAAAGTGGATTAGGACAAACTAAACATGCGCTGGAAAATTACAACAAGAGTACACTTACATCTTACAACAGACTATCCAGAAACAATATGACGTTAGCTATCGATCTGCACTTGTTCAGATCATAGATTCTGAGCTTATGAGGATAAATCAGGACATATACTTGAATCTGGTTAGGTACTAACGCATCCCAGAACGGAAAAAGTGGGGGGTTTCAACGTATTTCGATTCGGAAAAAATATTTTACTTTACACCGTAGGATGCGAATGAATTTATTCTTTCTACTCGATTCGTAATACAAAACAGCTAAATATCCTTCTCAAAGAAATGTGGACTGATGACGCCGTCAGCCCAAAATCCACACTAAGCAATCACTTTTTCTCTGGTGCATTGGACTATTTTGATTCCATGGGCCTCATCTTTGAATATGATCAGATGCTAAGTGTTTTAGAACCCATTCGGCTCCTGGGTACCTTTACTACCTAGACTACGGGGACGTTAAATTCAAAACTTAATTGTTTCTATAAAAAGCCTAATTGATTTAGAAATGAGCGATCAATGTATTCAGTCTAATTTAAATATTAACAGCAATGCTGAGTACAATTTTAGCACACTGTTATAAACATAAAATCCATAAGACAACAAACTACCTGGAGTACAAAATCAATTAAGAATAGAATTCTACAGCAAATATCTACCAATGGAATAGAAAACAACACTACATGACATACCTGATGCACTTGATACTTTCATGATGTATTTTTGTATTATATTAATGCATTTAGGTACACCTGGCACTTGAATCGTTTTTAATTAACGTTTTATAAAACTTGTCCTGCTCTAATGCCTTAGCCAATAGACTAGAAGCCACCTGCCACAACACATACTTGCTTGCTGAATTCGTTCGGAGAAAACGGCAATTAAATTATTGCGTAAAACGATTTTATTTTGACTACAAAAGAAACTTTATTAATGTGCACCTCCAATCCAAAACAATTAAATTATATTGTACTACTCGGCATCCTTCGATGTGGATGGTGCAACTGATTTGTTGTGTTTTGCAACAGCCTGTTGAGCTTTGCTTAAATTTATGTGACCTTCAGAGGCCCGGGAACGCATCTCATTTTCCACTGACTTATTTAGTGTTTTGGAAATAGCCTGTTTAATCTTTTGATTTTCATTGAATTTAGATTTCTTGGCCTGGATGGGTGCGTCTAAAATAAAACAAAACAAATTAAACAATCTAATGCGCATTAAAACCAATAACTTACTGGAACGTCTTGTAAAGGCGGCACTGTTCTTTTGCTTTTGTTTCTTTTGTACACTGGCTGGTAGATTTGCCTTTTTAAATTTTCCCTGGACCATGTTTTCTTTTTTTTATTTATATTTCACTAAAAATTGTTCAGAAATCGAATATTTAACAAAAAACACGCGCACTTCTTTAAAAAAAATATTAGCAGAACTAAAACTAAACCTGTAAACAAATGTGCTGCCAAGTTTTCTCTCTAACATATGATTTTGTTTACGATAAATTCCGACATACTTCAAGGGGCAAAGTTGAAATGATTTGTAGTAAGGTGACTTACAAATCAATTTAAATGAATTTTATACAGTGTTGGTAAGCGACATTAAAATATTCACAAGTGTTACGTTTGAAATATTATAAACAAATTAATAATTAAATATATTCGGAAAGAAAATCTGGCTTTTATTTGTTATAAAAAGCGAAATAATCCAAAGGATCATTTTAAATTATTTTTAAATGGATAAACATTGCATACCATTTAAAGTAATCTCTTACAGAGAAACAACAAGCGAAAAAGATAAGCTTCCATACTTGGATCCATGTTTCCTGTCACTAATGACTTTGGTATGGGATGGAAACTAACAATGTTTGATTTAATAAGTGAAAGCAATGAAGGCTTTTTGAGGCAAAGAATCAAGCTCGCACAAACTGAACTGGTTGGACAGAAAAGCTCAACCGAGAACCTGGACTAAAACAAAAGAATCTGCTCCTTGTAGTTTCCTTCTACAAAGGAAACTGTTTCTGTTCTAATTATTCTAATCATCATCAAACTTACATTGCGGGTTCCAGGCAATTCCCATTCTCAACAAGTGCTCTTTAAATTTACAGTGCCCTGACAAAAGTGTAGTTAAGTTAGGTTAGGTCGAAGTGATAGCTTTGATATGCCAAAATTCACTTGACCACGGGTAACAGCCCATTGTGACACCACAGCTAAGCGCATAAAGTCTAGTTACTAATCTGAGTTTACCCCTGGATAGTCTGACTACCTAACAAAAGTTTAGATGGCCTTAAACCCATTTCCAAACTCCCCACTCTACAGAATACTTCTTGCCCTACCAGCACCCTGGAAGCTCGTTTCCTCGCAGTTCGCCTGCCTGCTTACAGCCGTGAATTACTATATGATATTATTTCCTCTGTAAAGCTGATATAACTTCCCCAGAAAGTCTCTTATTATTTGCAAGATAATTACAATCACAAAGCCTTCTGATGAATCTTGTATTAGACATGGCTCTCATTAACCTCCAGCGCTGCAGCAGAGCATACTACATCACTACACGCCGACCTTAGTATCCTGTTTAATTCCGGCTGAGCTCTTTTCAGTTTAATTCTGTTTACCTAAACGAACAATAACTTTATCCCGGAATATCATGGATTAGTGATTACAAACAATATAAATCTGAAATGCTAAAACATAAACGTATTATAAGTTCTGTGCTATCGTCCTAAACGCTGGGCCCTTAATTTAAGACCACTTTGCTTTGCCTCTCAGTAATTAGATCACCTTCAGTGCTTCCATGTTCATTTATCCTAGGCAAAATTCAGAGTAGAATGGTTCGCTATCTCAAATAGAGATTCTATATTACTAAACTCCCGAATTGGGACACTGCCAATCTGAATATTTTAACCATTCTATAGTGATATTGCAACCGTCTCTCAGTCAAAGCAATTGCGGTTAACCTTTAAACCGTAAAATGTACTAGGAAATATAAATTCTTCTTCTCGATTAATATACATAATGAAACTGATTTCTTTTCCTTTGAATTTGATTGTCAAGTTATAGGTACCATTTAAAAGAAAAAAACCTTTAAAATTTGTCTTTTAATTACTGTTTTTTATTGGTATTAACAAAATTAAATGTATTTCCATGTAATATCTTATATCATCAGTTGAATAAAATTAAGCAGATTAATACTCAAATACATTTCAAATAAATCCATTTAAATAATAACCATTACAATTCATGTGTTTTTAATCATTAAAAATAGAAATTATCATAAAATTTGTGTTGCATTGTAAAAATAAATACGAGATGAATTAGAAAAATATGTTTATAAATATTAAATTAAATTATTTTTCCTCTTTTTTGAATTAAAAAACAAAATCGTTTCGAGAGTTATATAATATTAATATGCTTGCTAATCTATACCAAAAGTTAAACAAAAACAAAAATTCTAAAAAAAACAATTCTTTCATATGACATTTGGTTACTTCTTTACTTCTGCAAGGGTGCAACGGATATGCTAGAGCAGGAAATAAAACATTTTAATAAAATTCGACACGAAGATTACAATATTTTGTCATGCTCCAAATAAATAATTATCTTTTATCGTCTTTAGTACACTGATATATTCCATAAACCTAAGATTCTTGGATTTAATACATATTTTTAGTTGTATTTTTTTTTTTTAGTTAATAATATAAATATTGATTTTCTTTTTTTTTTTTTGTTTTAAAAATGGTTTAACAAAACATTTAACTGGTTAATTTGCTGACTATAATGCCAGTTACAATTAAACCTATTATCACAGCAATTGCTAAAAGTATTAAAATTTTACGACGATAACTCTGTCGAGAGCCAGCAGCCTTGGCAAGTTCATCACGGCCCAATTCAACCTCGGTAGCAGTGTTTTCAATACTGGTTTCAATGCGTTCTAAATGAAAATAAAAAAATACACATACATTTTAAAATGAGAATGGCATAGAATAAGATACACTTTAAAAATATATTTGACTCATCCACAAGATAACTTCATGAATACATTTTCTGCCATTACATCGATCCTTACCAGATGGATGAAAAAGACCTACTTTAGATGTAGGTATAGATCACCAATTGATAATAGGATAAACATGAACTTAAATATCCATAGTTCGGTTATGGAAAATAGTCTACCAAAACGATTTTGCGTGTCCAAACTGAAGTTTATAAATCCAGGCAAGTGCTATATCGTTTCTTTAAGGATAAGCAGTGAAGTTCATTCGAAAAACAATATAAAGAAGTGAAATATAAGCACATTTGTTAGTAGAACGCGAAATAGCCCGCGCTATTTAAATATAAATTTCGGATATCAAATTTGGTAAGGAAATGATGTTATATAAAAGACAGCAAAACAGCTGTGATTGCACAGTTGAAAGTATTTCAATCGTATTCCAAATAAAAAACCCAGGCTCAATAGAGTCAAACAAATTGCCGATTTCGATGTCTACAAAAGCTAACAAACTCAAACTAATACAATAGCATCTTGACTGCAGTAAACGAACCTATAATCCAAGACTCTTGCTTATACCACACTCTTTTGTTTAAAGTAATAGAACATAAAGTTGCTAATTTAACTTCAATACGATTGCTAGATTAATTATTTTAACCAACATTTCATTCCTACTTACCCACTTCTTCGCCCTGTGCCTGCACTAGTGCTGTTATGGTACGCATTATTTTATTAACATCCAACATATCGGATTCTATCTGCTTTATTTGTCGTTCACGATCCACCAACATATCATGTTCAAATTGCATTTGTTGTTGTTGTAAATGTTGTTGTCTCTGTATTAATTCCTCCGTATCAGCCTCACGATCATCTTGCATTTGAGCCATCTGTGGCTGAGTATAGGTTTGTCGCATTGCCTGTGCCATACGCTTTTGTGTTGTTGTATATCGTTCGACCACACTGCAAAAATCATTTGTCAGCTTTTCCAATTGCAATTTTTGTTGTTTATCACCTCGCCTCACAATAGCCGTAAGCCTTTGTAAATCAACAGAAGTGGCCTCAATGCGTGAATTAGTTTTAATGTTAATATCATGAACTTTATCACGTGTTGACTGTTGATCTCTTGGAGTACCAAGTATTTGTAAAATTTTCTCCAATTGTTTAGAAGACGAATTAACCGCTTGTATGTTGTGGGCAATATCTTCACTTAAGGACATAAATTCTGTAGGGACTAAAACCCGAAAAATTTACATCGGGTATGGTAGTAGATGAACTCATCATATTGGTGTTTGACGATGAAGTGGCACCATAGTCACGATGTGTTGAACTATTGTTTAGATTTTGAGACATTTTTTTTAATGAATAAAAGAATCTCAATTCAGTAATATTTAAATCTTTATTCGGTGTCGTCAATGGATGTTGTTGTTGTTTATTCTTTAAGCTAAAGCGATAATATTTTAAAGAGAAAAAAATCAAAATTAATGAAAGAAACACAATCATTATAAACACAATAATTATAACAACAACAATAAATAATAAAAAAACATTTGTAAAAATATACAATTTCCGAGAGCAGTTAATACACAAAACACTGGCACGTACGATTTTCGTTTACTACTGCCCCCTGCAAATACAATTTTACACTGGCAGCTGAAAACATTGCTTCAAAAATTTAATTACCAGACAAAAACTATACTCAAAATGAATCATTCCATTTTTTTTTATTAGTTTGTTTTCATATTGTTATTGTTATTTATTGTTTTGTTCGATTTTTTTTTTCATGAAAAAGTGCATTAACTTTCCATGCAAACATATGTACGTACATCTAATACCACTTTATTGTTATCAATATTTTGTGTTTATGGAATTTAACCCGTATTTGAATAAATGTAAGAAACGTTTGACAAATAATTTTTATATGATTTCATTGTTGTTGAATATTTTCAAATGAATTACTTAATTATGAACATTATTATAGTTCTTCTTTAGATTTTTCACGTTCATTATCATGTACAGAATTAGAAGAAGATTTTCTAAGGCTTCTTTTCATTCTCCCTGAAGATAGCAACCATGAAGAATTTGTTGGAAGTAAAATAAAAAAAATGCGATAAGAAAAATTATGTTTGTACATACACTTGCTACACTTAACAACTATAGAAAACTTACTCATATTAATTAAAGTCATATACGTATACATTGTTTAATACTCCTCCGTAAGGCATAAAATCTTTTTAATCAACTATTTTAATTTAGATAGTCAACACCTATCTGAGGAATACAAGAGATAACAGTTTCTTTTACACACTACATGTTCGTATCGTCCCTATTTGTAGCATAGACTTTCAACAAATTCAGTGAATATAGACGGCAGGAACCCCTATACAACAAATGCTTACGGCATATCGGCTGCAAGCTATAAGGGACAAATGTCAACCAGAGCCACAAATGTTACCGCAGAGTATAATTAGCACACTGCATTATCCTACAGTACGCCTGATATATCAATCGCGATTAGCTTGATCTCAGTTCAATTTCCGTGGTCAAATGGAACTATGCTCCAGGTGCACATAGGGACTTGTTCCTACATGTATGGATCTGCATAAAAACCAAGCTATGCTTACGACTACCAAACCGTAATGGGGGTTTTCAAGCATTCCCACGACATTTATTTTGTTTTACATTTTATCAACTAAAGCGGGTTGTGAATTTATTTAGTATGCCATTCTAGGATTAGAAATAAACCCTCCTTCTTATATATCTATCAAAGTTGAACACTTTGCATATTCCGATCTTAACATACACCATAAATGGCCTCCCAACATTGGGGCAAGTAGCTGCAGCCGAAAACCAAATGGGGATTCTCCCTCAACTGAGATTGGTATGGGGAACATGGGACCAAAAGCTATGTAGTTAAGATAAAAACAGACGCCTGGACAAAACCACCGACTATATAGTGCCTGAGGCTATGTTCCTGCTTGATTTGAGGATTCAGATACAAGACAATCCATGGTGGAATAGTTGGCTGCACCAAGGGCAAAATGGTAAACCCATCTTCACTGTTTTAAAATTTCCTGCCAAAATTTCTAACGAGCCACAGATCCCCAGGGGAATTATTAGATCGAATGTTTCGATAAAGGAGAGTTGGACACTGTCGAACACCTGCATTTCCCAATAGGAAAGGAGTTGCGTTCCTTCAGAAATCTTCCAAACAAATATTAAGAGTGACTCGCCCAAAGCTTTCATAATTTGTCTGAGGGCTCAAAGGCGCTAGCAATCACTAGCTGTCCCTGATGAAAACTTCAGCTCAACAGAGGTTTGTGTAATTCATTTCAAAATGTTAACTTGCAAATAGATGCACTTGAATCATATGGACAAATAATGAAAATAATAATACTGGAAAACATTCTTACAAAATTATATTTTTTTCCTTTTTAAAAAAGAGCAAATATTACAAAAATATATAGAAAAAAAAAAAAATATATCGCATGTATTTCAAAACTGACAGAACACGAAAAATTTTCAAACAACAATTATTTTGAACATTCTAACGACACCTACGTTTGCGGCGTCGGCGACAACTACTCTTTCGTCGTCTTGCCCTGCGACAACGAGGTCTACGTGCACGTCGACAGCAATCTTCTTGTTGATCTTGTAGTTTATAGCCGTAAGGAAATGCTGCCTCATCCTCCTCACTAGAACTGCTGAACAAATGTTTATGCTTAAGAGGAATGTTTAGCTTTTTCCTTGTGGAAGGAAGTTTGGATATATTTTTTTTAGATGCTGTCGACGCACTACCATCCTGATTAACATCTTCATCCATCTCACTGTCACTGCCACTTTTAGTTTTTGAGAACTCCGACTTTCTCATTCTACCTAAGTTTTCCACTTGATATTTATTATCTTCGTTTTTTATTATGTAACCATATTCAATACCAGCTTCCAAAGCATTTTTAACAGTACCCAATAATTTCGTTTTACTTTGTTGACAGTTCGGTGCTATTTGATTAACAATTTCGTCTATATCCGCTGGATTATTTAATTTGTTTAAAATATTGAGAATATCTTTTCCTTTGATAACTGCAGCCTGCATTATAGCTATTTTATTTTATCTTATTTAAAGATTTTATTTTAATAATTTTGCAAAGAATTCTTTAACGATAACAATTTTATGTATATTAGTTAAAAAAATAAAATTTACAATTGATAGATAGTTTCCAGTCAACTTTGTTTCGAAAATTTTTTAATGAAACAAATTTTTTGATTACTGTCTACTACAATGGAAGCAGAGTCGAAAATATTTTCGTACAATAAATTTAATTTATTTATAAATATTTTAAAGTTAGATCTAAGGTAGGTGGTAGCTACGGAAACAATCATAAATAATAGGACTAAATATGCAATTTAGTGATAGTAATTGCTTTATAACTACAAAACAAATTGTACAAAAAATACATGCCGCTGTAGGTCTCTATGAAGCTAAGGACCTTACTTTATAACATATCTACGAACAAACAATTAAAAAAAATATCAGCCAGTAAGGAAAATTAAAGCTCTTTTGAATAAAAAACAACCTGGAGTAACAAGTCGCCATAATCTAATAAGAGAATCAAATCACGAACAAAACGACTAAATAAAATTGCAATGAAAAGTTTCTCAAAAATCTTTCATTCGAATTCGACTTTAAACTGTAGGTTCCAATAATCATGGATAGAATTAACTCTTAAGTAAATTATTGTTAACAATTTATTAATTAATATGAAAAAATAATTTTGCAAAAATAACATAAGTAGCAAAAACCACAAAAGAATTGTGGAGACTTCTTTATGTGGTAAAGTGGGAAATTCGTATGTCGTTGTTGGAAATTTAAAAACCTGATAATAGAATCCACGACTATTTTTAATATTTGACTCTTGCTCAATACTTAAGTTTATATTTTATTCACGTTGTTGTTTGCGTCAGATTTATTCTGTATGTCTTTGTTCAATCATAACATTAAGTTTTATTTAAACTGAGTTTTGAAACAAAATATTTTATCTAAATTGTGCAATTGAAATCAAAAGAATTTGTATAGTGCATTAAAATTAATGGAAGCCAACTGAACAGTTAACAACCAAAACTTTTTTGTTGTCACCCAGAAAATTTTTGAACAGTGCTACAAAAAAATTAGGATATTGTCCTTTGAATTTGCTCCGAAGCACTTGAATCTTGATTTTTTTTAACGACAAACTGAACATTTGCTGACTGTAGCTTTAAGAATGCAGTCTATGGTTACATTTGACTTGATTCCACGGATCGATAACGATCATCACCCAGATTCAGTAATTTTTTAACGTATGTATCACTTATGATAAGGGGTAAATAGCCTTGATTTTTAACAAACAAAAGACAAAAACATTGGTTAAAGTTTACCTAGGAAACGTTTTGGAAGCAGTTGTAAAATCACTTTAACATTCAAAACTCCGTTACGGCCTTCCATAAGTATTCTGCCACTGTATCCATTACGATTAGGTGTTATAGCCTTGGATTTGTATAAACTAAAGTGCTAAAAATTGGCCAAAGTTTACCTAGGAAACGTTTTGGAAGCAGTTGTAAAATCACTTTACCATTCAAAACTCCGTTACGGCCTTCCATAAGTATTCTGTCACCGCTTAAATAGCTGAAACGAGCAAAAACAGGCTCAGAAACAATTTTCAGGGATTCATCACTGTGGCAAATGATTCTCTGCCAATCCTGAGAATATACAACCCGATGGAATAGTAATTGTGGACGGTTTTAGAGGACATAGTTTGCTATAAAACATACCTCAATACTGATTACCTAAAGAAAATCTTGTTTCGTGCTGTGGCCAATTTTCCAATTCACGAGATACATGTTATGAGGTCGCCGTGGTCTAGTAGGTAGTGTGCTGGCTTATTAGACGTAATGCCAGGGTTCGAGTAACAGGTCAGACATCAAAATAAAATACAAAAAGTATTTTTTCGGCGATTTTCCTCTCAGCAGATTTCTGGCAAAAATTCTGAGAGTAAATAAAATTGCCATGAAAAGTTTCTCAAAAATCTGTCGTTCGGAGTCGACTTTAAATTATAGGTCCCACACACACGACATAAGCGGTGTGAGAAATTAGGTCAATAATCCTAACTGAAGGTTTGTAATGACCAATTATGTATGTATGTAGTTATTTCAAGCGAGACAAAGATGGTATTAAAAAGTAAATATTTTCCAGCAGACCTTATAATCTATCATTGGAAGACCTATTGTGGTTAAAATTCTAAAGGAGAAGGTCTTTTCGACTATTGAAACCGAACTTAAGAGTTTATACATCGCGTTTAACTGATTAAAGCTTTTGTTTCGCTATCCTTTAATGCCTTCATGTATGATACATGTAAGAAATCTCTGGTTAACACATTTACAAAATTAATTTATAAATAATTAATACGTTCGTTTATTTCCTTACAACTTTAGTCATCGAGTGAAATTCCTAGAAACTCGTATATTTTCTTTAATATATTGATAGCAGGGCCCCTCTACTGCATGTATGTGTTTTAAAACGGGGTATTATTTTATAATGATTTACCTCCTGCCTTTATTTCAACACAGTTCCAATGCACCAAATAAATTTCTATTCTATTTGTTTGTTGTCAGGCGATATTGCAACACGGCAACAGCAACAAAAACAACAACAATAACACAAAAATATAAGACCAAGAAAGTACAAGTAGATGGCTGGTTATATTGCACAAGGAAAATGCAACAACAACAACAAATACAAAAGCAAACACATAAATTCGTGGTGGAGATGAAAACGAGACACAAAGTAATTAAAATTATAACAAAAAGGAAAAAGCAATTATGGTTGAGATCTTTTTTTGCTTGAAAAACTTACCTTCAAATTATGTTATTTCAATTATATCAAAGAGTCTTAAATTATTTTTTACATATAAACCAACCGTATGGGAATATTAAATATTATTTCGATTTTAATTTCTTATTATTAAACAAAAGGAAAACTACACAATCAAAAAAATCTTTTACTTCTGCTGCTGCTGCTATTTGCTGGAAAAACACTCTACAAAAACAAATTGTCAAATAAAACGCAATTGGCAAATATCAAAATGACAATTACAAAAAAGCGTTTTAAACGCTAATTTCAAAAAAGCGCTATTATTATTGGAAATAAATACGGTAAATAAGTTATTGAAACAACTATGTACTTTGCATAGAATCATGAGTTAATTTTACAAATATTATTCAAATCCTAATAAAATTACTATGTTAGCAATATTTTCTTGTAAAAGAGCTTTACATTTTTGACAACGCTTTTTATAAGCGCATACACTGTTGCAACGCAAAAATTTCCAACACAGCTGTTCTTTATTTATCTTTTTAACAGGGATGTTTTAGTATGTTTTAAGTGATAATTTATTTTCACCACCAATAATGTTGCCAAGTTTAAATTGTATTTCAAATACAAAATTGTTAAAAGTAACAAAATTCTGTTAAACCCCTGGATATCTGGCCTATTTTTACGAACTGATCCTAAATATAGACTGATAAGATTGTAGATTGCTTAATTTATGGAACCATAAACGGAAATTCTAAGGGTCACTAAGGCCACGGAACAGGTTGGGAAACATTTACCGAAGAGCTTAAGAATCTGGTAAGGATATTTTTGTACGTCCACCTAGTTAGCCCAGCCCTTGGTAGGTTGAGGTTGAGGACCCTTGGCAGGGCCTTCTTTGAGAGCTTGAGTTCTGTGTCGAGGGCAGACATCAAGATTGGCAGATAGCAGCTTGGGCTGGTTGAGAGGTGCTAGGGCTTCATAAGTGTAGTTGCACTCTCAACCTCTTTTGTTTAGTGTCTGTTTCTTTATATGTAATATAAAAAATATATATGTACTTTATGAAACTTTTTCAGACTTTTTTTTTATTTTTCGTAGTTTAATAGGGGGGTGTTATAGGGTGCAAATACAAGGTAACCTAACCCTTAAATTAATCTCCCATAACAATAAAAATCATAGAGAGGCAATAGAACATCGAAACCAGCAGTGATAATTTTCGAAATGAACGTTTTTGCTACATCTGCCTCTATTTTGTATGTATATTACCCGAGATTAAAGTGTGTTTTCTAATGCATATGATTTATATCTGGCAATACTGTTTAATGACTATTTGAGCGTTTATAATTCTTCTTCTTATTAAAACTATTAATCGTTAATGGTTAGCATAATGATAAATTTTATTTATTTATAATAAAAAGCGTGTTTGTAAGTTTGCAGTGCCTTTTTTCTAAAAAAAAATTTCTTCTTTTACTTATAATTTCTTGTTAATTTATTTGTGCTGAACATATGAATATTTGATGGCTTTTCCCACATTAGGAGCACAACTAGGTAAGCGAATAATTAAAAGTCTATTGGAATATATACGAAGCGTAAAATATTTTTCGTTAGAAACTAATCGCAAAATCCTGGAAGATTTACAACATAAACGACAACTTTTACAAAAAGGCGTCAATCCCGTGGCTGATATTAATCTTGGAACCGGTCTTACAACACCCATTAACCAGGTACATTTTTAATTTTTGTTAATAAAAAATCAATTAAGAAATCAATAACAGATGCCAACTAACACAGATGCCCACTACACAGTTGTTGGGTCAACCAACGGATTTTCCGCAGACCAGTAGTGCCATAACGGTACCACGTTCTGTTTTTAATCCTACCAGTGCAACAACTTTTGGTTATTTTATTAGCCAGGATTCCCACTACGGCAATTCGTTTATACCTGTCTTACCCAGATTGGATCCGATACCAGCCAATCATACCACCAAATAGGGTTAAATTCTACACAAAATATTTTGCCGTTATTTGTTAAAGCATTAACCAAATTTAACATAAGTTTCGAACAACATGGCTCGCATGAGAATGAAGAAATTAGAGGAGTTTTTGTCAGGGGTAGATGGTTTTGAGAGGCCAAAAATCAAATTGGAACAATATCCTACACCACCGCATATAGCCAGTTGTGTTTTATACAATGTACAAGTAAGCTATTGAAGCTACTAAAAAAGAAAAACGAATTTCTAATTAATATTTTATATTCAAGGCTCAATTTGAAGATTTGGAAGGTAAAATGGTTGGTGATTTGGGCTGCGGTTGTGGCATGCTAAGCATTGGTTCTTTTCTATTGGGTGCTCAACTTACTATTGGTTTTGAATTGGATTCGGATGCTATAGATGTAATATAACTTTCAAGTTTTTTATTCAATTTTAATTTCATAATTCTTCTTTAATATTTAAGGTATTTCGTTATAATGTTACTGAAATGGAATTACCTGCTGTGGACTGTATACAGTCTAATGTTTTGCAATTATCTGGCAGCAAATGGGAAAATTCATTTGACACAGTCGTAACAAATCCACCGTTTGGTACAAAAAATAATGCTGGCATGGATATGCGCTTTATTGAAACTGGTGTGCATTTAGCTACAAATGCTGTATACTCTTTGCATAAAACTTCCACAAGGTATTGTTGGCTCTTATACATTTCTTAGATTTTAAAGTAATTGAAAGAATCGGTGTAGAAATTGTGTAGATTGTAGAGCTTAGATTCGTAGTTATTGGTTTTGTATTAGAAAAGGCAAAATATATTTTTTTTAATAGAAACTGTGTTCAATCAAATGGATGACACTCTTTAAATGTTGCAAAACGAACTGTTCTATAGAATTCTGAAGTATAGACCGGAAATAAATTATAATAGTGGAATTGCGATTACTTTCCCCTCCTTATACGAGATGAACAAGTATTTACAATGATGAACAAGTGTTACTACATGTATACTGGGTTGTATTCTTCATGCATTTTTTTTTTTTTGGGAGTGAACATTAATATTTGAGCTGGTAGATATACGAAAATATTATTTCTTTTATTAACATTCTCTAATTAGAAAGATTATTTTCATTGGATTTGCTTTTGTTAAAACATAACATTCTAATCTGCATTCTTTCTGTGTATCTAGTCTAATCATAATTAGTGACTTCGTGATAAGATTACTTTAGAAAAACACTTGAAATTTTTGATATGCTTGCAGAAAATTTAATATCTGATAATATTTAGGATTGTTTTGCAAGTGGCATAATATTTTCACTATTTCTGCGTTGTTTAGCTATTCCCCAAGATTTTTATTCCATTCAAATTTCTCTATAGTTTTTAGCATCTAATATTGGATATATTTCGCGGATATATATAGAGTATAATTGATAGAATGCTTGATAGAATCTTAATAAAAGCAAATATAGCATGGGCAGCATGCCACTGAAATTCAGTCACTTCGTTGTGAAGAACTCTTCAGAAACAAACAAGAAAAATAAATGAAACGACGAACAACAGAAGTAGAATGTAATTAGAATCCGATGTAGCCAAAGGAACGAACAGGGAAAACAGAAATAAAAATAAAAAGGAAGAAAGCAGAATATTAAATATTTTCATATTTTATCATGCCCACATAACCTAAAGAAATAAGAGATATTCATCTGTTATCTGTTGGCTCTGTATCTGAAATGGTTATGGCTCTGTAATAGCTTTCAGCTTTCTTCTCTTCATGTTTAAGATTAGTTTAGTATTTGTAGGGCCGATTGAGCCGATTTACATTTCCATGCACGATTGGGGCATGAAACGAATTTTTCCTCGTTAATTTAAAAGAAAAGCCTGTTGGTGGTTCTCTACTTTTATTGTTCTTCGTTTTCTGATGTCATTTTTAAACCAACATCGTCTAAGTATTTAAATAAATGCTATGTTAGGACTCTTGACACAATTGGTTAAAGTCCAGTGAATATGAAATCATTTATTAGTAATCCTTTTATCAAAAACGGTATCAGAGAGCCAACAGAAATTGATTTTCAATTCAGGAGGAATACCATTCTTCCCTAAAATTTGTATTCTTCTAAATCTTTTTGCGACTATAAAGAGAAGTAAAATTTGGTGGATCCCAATCCTTTGGAATTTTATATAATCATCAGTCACTTGGTTAGGATTTTTAGGATTCTTTTCAGATTCATTTTCAGCCGACAACACTGATTGCTTTGCAGTTTTCTGTTTCAACTAGAGCCTGAAGGAAAACAGTTTTTTAAAATATATATTTTTATATTTGATATCATTTCAGGGACTATATACTTAAAAAAACAAAGGAATGGAATGTCAAGGGTCATGTTGTAGCTGAACTTAAATATAATATTGAGGCGAGTTATAAATTCCATAAAAATAAATCTGTAGATATTGAAGTAGATTTTTGGCGTTTCGATGTAACCGATAAAGAAATCTAGCTAAAATAATTTTCTTTTCCTTCGTTTTTATAATTATTACCAGATAAAATTTATTTTTAATTTTATAAAAAAAAAAGAAATCATAGAAAAACATTCATATTAAAAATGTTAAAAATAAAAGTATAATAAATGCATTTAAAACAAAGCTAAATAAACACTTTAAACCTTAAGGCAACACTTAAAAATCTAAATACATGTTGAACAGTTTTTAATCATTACTCAACGTTAAAAACTACACCCTGAGCGCAAGCCAATTCGCCGGAATGATTTACAGTAATAGTAGCTCTCTTGCAGTATTGTTTCCAAGCATCGGAACCAGATTCACGTCCACCACCAGTGTGTTTTTCACCACCGAAAGCACCACCGATTTCAGCACCGTTGGTGGTGGTGTTAATATTGACAATACCACAATCAGAACCTTGTGCACCAATCCATTTGAAAGCCTTCGACATGTTTTCGGTGAATATGGCCGATGAAAGACCCTGTTCGACTTCATTATTCCATGCAATAGCTTCTTCCACAGATTTAGTTTTCAATACATAAACAATGGGTGCAAAAGTTTCACGGTGTACCACGGGAGAATCATGAGCTAAGCCAGTAATGATGGTGGGTTCTACAAAGAAACCTTCACGTGGTATAACCTTGCCACCGAAAGCAACTGTGCCGCCTAATTTAACAGCCTCTGCAATGGTGCTCTTGTACCCGTCAATATTTTGCTGTGAGTGTACAGGACCAACTAAAGTATTCGCCTCCAATTGATGTCCCAATGCGTGACAATACTTGTTTATATTTGCCAGTAAGCTCTTTAACAAAAGTATCGTAGAGTTTTTCATGTACAATAATACGTCTGGTGGTAGTGCAACGTTGGCCAGAGGTACCAATGCAACCGAATAACGGCTGCCTCCAAGGCCATTTTAAGGTTGGCATCTTCATTAATGACTAAAGCATTGTTACCGCCCAATTCCAATATAACTTTGCCAAAACGTTTTTGTACTTCAACACCCACATCGCGGCCCGTTTGGCAGCTGCCGGTAAATGACACCAATTTTACGCGGTTATCGGATACGAGTTTTTTACCAACATCAGTACCACCTTGACATAAAGTTGTAATAGGTGGCAAGTTATTGCGTTTCAAAACATCTGCTACAATTTTGGTGGTTGCAACGGACACTAAAGCAGTGCTTGGTGCTCCTTTCCATAAAACACTGTTGCCGCAGGTCTATAATTAAAAATTTTTAGATTTTTGTAAAATAATGCTTCTCAATACAGTTTGAAATCAAGCTTACCAAAGCAATAGCAGCATTCCAGCCGAATACAGCATTGGGGAAATTGTAGGCCGATATAACACCTACCAAACCCAAGGGGCGCCATGCTTCCAAAATTGTATGCTGGGCTCTTTCGGAATTGATCATTTGACCAGCATAGATGCGTGACAAACCCACAGCATAATCACAGATGTCGATGAATTCCTGAACCTCACCCTGGCCCTCGCTGTAGATTTTGCCTACCTCCAAGCTAACCAGCTTACCCAATGGCTCTTTATATTTACGTAATTCATCACCAATTTGGCGAACAATTTCACCTCTTACGGGAGCAGGTACCTGACACCATTCTTTATAGGCTTCAACACCAGCCTTAATAGATTCTTCCATTTCTTGAACAGTACCAGGTACGCACAGATGCAATTGCTTTACCATGTACCAGGATCTACTGAGGTCACAACTTCGCCTGAACCTTTCCATGATCCAGTAAAGACACCAGGATTTTCACGTTCCAAACCGATGTCCTTTAAGAAGGAATATTCTGGTGTATCGATCAAATAATTGCTGGCTCTTAATGCCTGAACTGAGATGCAAAGAAGCAATCCTTTGAGTTTGTTGCAGTGGTATATTCTTGAGAATACCTATAGCGCGTGTAATTTGGGACATTCTATGAGAAAGAAAGAAGTTTTTTTTTTATGAGGTAAGTTTTTATTGTATAAATATTCTTTAGTAAATAAAAAATACAGAAATCAATTTTCTTGCAGATAAATACAAAACTCATACTGACATGATGCCAAGTTAGTGTCTTAAAGTAGCCCGACCGTATCACTATAAACAATACGTGCCCAGATTAGTCCCGCTAGAATGATGAATGCAAGAAGCTCATATACGTTAATAGGTTAGCAGGTAGCTTGCAGTTTACAGGTAAGTTCACTTAGTGTTACCCAGTGTGGGGTACGCTTTCTTGTTATACTCTATGCGTTAATAAATATGACAAATCTTTATTCTGAAAATGCGTTTAATTCGCATTTTAAAACGTAATTCGAACTTAATTTACTTGTTAAATAATTTCAATTTTCTGCCGCTCTAGGGGGCTCTTTATAAAACTGAATATTTATGTATGTGCGCGAAAACACACCCATTCATCAATTAGCAGTTTGGTTGATAGGTGGCCTCTAAAAAATCAATACGATCATTGAGAGCGATAACAGAGCAGCGATAACGCTATTTTAAACTACATAAATAAATCTTTAAAGATTAGATGTGGCCTATTTCGCTTAATAGAGAAATAGGAAAATGAAAATATAATTTTAAACTAGAATGGTTTCTATGGAATATTACCAAAAAATTAAAAGGCCACCGGTGGTGTATTTTAAGCGATAATAAGTTATAAACCAAAACAAACAATCATATTTCAAGACAAACAACTTGAGATAATCGGGCATGTTCTACATTCTACATTTAAAGTAATTTAAAATCACTTCAATTTGAGAATTTTATGTTCAACTTTTTTTTCGAACATCAATTTGAATTTAATAAAATTATAGAAAAATATTTCTTTTTACAAGTTTTTTAGAATCTAAATTATATTTTTTTTATATTCCTTCACAAATACTATCCATACATTTTGAACTGAATAACAACAATAAAAAATTTGCAACTTTAATTAAATAACAAAGTGATAACAACATCACTTACTTTTTTTTTTATTAAATTGATAAGATTGTCTTGAATAAAAAATATATTTTTGAAGCTTTTTTTAGCTTTTATATTCTTCCACTCAGTTCGGTGGCCCGTTCTCAACTAAATAGAATTTTCGCTTTTTTAATACGTGGGTATCCATTCGATATAGTTTGGAGCATTTGTTGGTTCTTATCAATTAGCCGGCTTGTTTCGAGTTGTTATTGTTTGTATTGTTAAATTTTTGTTGATATGGACCTATATATGTGGTATAATATAGAGTAGAAACGAATCTGCCAGCTGTTGATAAGATTATGAACTGTAAGCGTTTATTTTGATTTGATTTTTTGAAAAAAGTAAGAGAATTATTGCACTACTCTTACAAAACAACAACAATTTTATTTTGTACTCGTTATAACGAACAAATTTAGAATTTAAAATGAATAAAAAGAATGTAATGAAGTGGAATGAAAGTGAAATTATGGAGCTTAAAATAATACTCATAATACTCAGATATCATTAAGGATTTCGAAATTTTTATTAAATGGATTCAACCAAGAATGATAAACAATAGATTACACCTTGCGCATGATTTCCCGTTAGATGACGTAGTTGGGCTATTTTAAAGGTTTCCAAGTCTTTTTCATATGTGAAAATGAACATTTCTTCTGAAAAGTGTATGCACTATGTGAAAGTAGTTGGCAGCCCTGCAATATAACTTACATTATCATTAGACAATAGGAAAACAATGAAAACAATTTTCGTGACGTCATTGATTCAGCATGCGCAGAAAGTTTTAATTTTGTGTGCGTGATGGCGTAATCTTTAGTTTATCATTCTTGGATTCAACAAATAAAAAAAAATCCTTTCAATAATATGAAAGTAGAGTTAGCTTCAAAAGTTGAATTCCCAAAAAAATATGAAGATAACAATTTTTAGCAATTGGGTATAATAAAGTTGACCAATCGAGTATTTTTACCAAATATCTCTTCATAAGTCAGATAAAATTCCATTAAATTTAAAAAGGGGTGGTTTTCGAAACTAGCGGGTTAAACAGCTATTAGATCAAGGATTGCAAAATAGGTTCCTTTACGGTCGACCGTTACTTAAGACCGGAGATATAGCAAAAAAAAACGCCTCTATATAAATCGGGAAAAATAGGAAAAAAATGGATCTAGTGGGTTAAATGGACT
The DNA here is from genome assembly GCA_014635995.1 of Sarcophaga peregrina. NCBI lineage: Eukaryota > Metazoa > Arthropoda > Insecta > Diptera > Sarcophagidae > Sarcophaga > Sarcophaga peregrina. Next base: position 13,888,146 of record CM025792.1, on the reverse strand, counting down.
TAGTGGACTGGATGGCTATAGTCCTCAAGGATTCCAAAATAGGTTTCTTATGATCGGGAGTTACTTGGGACCGGAGATATAGTCGACGAAGTTAATTCTTTTTATGTAAGCAAATAAACTGAAGAAATGAACTTAGAAATTGTTATAATTCTCATTGAGTTAATATGCATTTATATGTATATATAGAACAAAATATCGTACTTTTCACATGTTACATGTCGTGACTTGCATTTTCTTTGGTAGATGACTTGCATGTTTTTGGTTGATGACTTGCATTATTTTTGTAGATGACTTGCATTTTTTGGTTCGATGACTTGCATTTTTTTGTAGGTGACTTGCATTTTTTGGTAGATGACTTGCGTTTTTTTTTAGATGACTTGCATGTTTTTGGCAATGACTTGCATTCTTTTAATTGATGACTTGTATTTTTTTTGTAGATGACTTTTTTGGTTCGATCACTTGCATTTTTTGGTTCGATGACTTGTATTTTTTTGTAGATGACTTGCATTTTTTTTTTGTAGGTGACTTGCATTTTTTGGTAGATGACTTGCATGTTTTTGGCAATGACTTGCATTTTTTTAATTGATGACTTGCATTTTTTTTGGAGATGACTTGCATTTTTTGTAGATGACTTGCATGTTTTTGGCAATTACTTGCATTCTTTTGGCTGATGACCTGCATTTTTTGGGCCGATGACTTGGGTTTTTTTTTGGTCGTTGACTTGAATTTGTTTCTTAGCTTCAGCGCCCACATATATTAGCTTCATTAATGAAGTAATGCCCAACCGAAACGAAAAGTTTTTTTGGAATCCTTGATATCATGTATTCTACTATATAGGAAAGCAAAAGGAGACAGATACTTACAGGCCCATATGTTGAAGATAGAAAGGTTTTATATGGAGCCTTACTCTGAATGATGGGATCTAAAGAAGCGTAATTAGGCTTATGGGCGGAAGAAAATACTACATCATAATAATACAGAAAGTTCAAAGACTGTGGCATTTGAGTATAAGACGTGTGAAGAAGCAGAGGAAACTGTCTTTGTGTAAAGATGTGTAGGCAGAGATGGCTGGCTATGTATTGCCTGGTGATTGCGCCAACATTTATGTCAGGACCATATACGGGTCCTACCTGTCTTTACATTTTAATTCCACATGTAGATGTAACTCTTTACCTACACTGTGAGTACAAAAATTTCAACAGAAAGATATTCTGTGTAAAGTTTTGCGTAGCACAATGTAATTTTTAAACAATTTTCTCCTTGGCAACGTACGAAATTGTTATTTCAATAAACTTCTATTAACTAAAGTTCATTATTTTATTTCAGATATTTCAAGTGAATAAGAGCCGGAAAATAAAATAAAAAAAATTGCAAAATGGAGGTTATGGAAGAGGGTAATCTTATGGACCGTGTGCCAATATTACTACAAAGAGATTTACAATATTATCAGGTTAATAACAGTATTGCACAACAATCGATTTGTTTTTTATTCAAAGTTAAATAAACTCTAATTTTAATAGACTCATCAGAGAGTTCTACAGGAACGTTTGTGTCCAGGAGTTGTAGGTGGTAAATTAGATTTTCCTCGTTATGCGTCGTTTGCTGCCATTAAAATGATTTTATGGTGGGAGGATGAGTATTTTGCTTCATATCGAAAACATTCAGGACTATTGCATACAGAAGAAGAACTAAATGAAGGGGATTTTGTAAGTCACATAAGCAGTTATTTTTATTATGTAAAGCGTAGTGAAAAGAAATCCATTGTTTGTGGAAGAAATTGAAGGACGTTATGTAAAAATATTTTACGGTTTCAAATGGAATTTTAGAACGTTGATTCACTATTACAACCATCAAACAGCCTAAGAAGTTTTCAGCAAAATCGAATTTTTCTAACGTCACTGCTTGTGCTTTATTATTTGAATTAAAACGCAAGCCAACTTTAAAAAATAATGGATTTTATTCACTACACCCAGTTAATTCATTTTATTTAATGTTTTTTTTTCCTTTAGTCTTCTGTTGTGGTAAAAACTTCTGATCCCGATAAGTTTGTTAGTCTCGTTACTAAATCAGCTGATTTGTTATTGGAGCATTTGCATGTTTTATCGCAAGAATCTTTAGATCACGCTGACTTGTCGGTATTAACAGCCACCATAGGAGCGGCAGCATTAGTACGCAACTGCTTGAATGTTTATTTACAAGCAGCCACTGTTAAAATATGTCCACCGAAGGGTGATGAAAAGGGTGGAGCCTTAAAGCTATCGCTCAAACAATATTCCCAGCTATCGGAAGCTTTAGCGGAACGTCTTTTAGATTTACATTGTCGCCTATTGTTGCTGTACATAGTACAAGATGCAGATGCTTTGCACTGGGAAGATAACGAACCATTCTTCGAGTCGGAACGTGGCTCATATTGCATACAAATGTGGTGGCTGTATATGTATGGTACAAAAGATGATTTATGGAATTCGGTGCCACCCCAAATGGCTCAACGTATATTTGGTGGCATGCTAAATGAGACCTTAAGTGTGTTAACTGTACGTTATTCTCAAATTACCACCAGCTTAGCACGTGCCCAATTACATTTGTGCGATATTTGCAATTTATTATTCTGTATTGCCGAATTATTACCGCATGTCTGTGAAAGCGGTGAAGCCTATGTGGGTAAGTAAGTTGGTTTTAATTAAGCATGTTTTTAATGACCCTAAATCTAAAGCTAAAGCCAAATGCCTCTTCTTAACCTGCCATTGTATTATAAGCACTTATTATGTGTGAGGATTTCTATTCCCCTGTTTTTATCATTTTTGTTTTTTTTTTTTTCAAAAATTTTGTTGTCTACCAAATACTTAATGGCTAACTGAGGCGTATAATAATGTAGACGAAGCATACCATTTCTCTGTCTTCATCCTAATGATGTTGATGTTTTGCTAATGCTTTAAAAATTGCATCTAATTAACATGAATTTATTCTATGTACACCTCTAAATTCACACACCCATACATACACAGGATTGCAGCTAAATAACCAAAGTGTCATTATACGTGATATACATGCAAAATGCAGGGAACTTTTTTATTGCCTTCTGTTGCGTGGTGCACCGCTTGGAGTACTCTCAAAGGTTTGTTTGTTTACACTTATAATAATATAATGCTGCACACAATTAAAAAAAATAGTAAAAAAAATGAAAAGAATCTGCACCAAAGTATACACAGCCTTACAGACTTTAATATTTATTTTCTAAATTAATTGTGATGTTAGAAGATTGAAAACATAAGTCCTGATATCATTTCGTCTTGTTGAAGAAAATATTTGTACCATATTGTGTAAAGAAAGAGCAGAAGATTTAATCGTAGTGCAGAAGAGATTTATACTATGACTATGTTTATACTCTTATAAGATTTATACTATGACTCTTTGCAAGTAGCGATAAGGCCGAGTTTTTTTTCACTGACGTGGAGACAGTTACAGCGTCAGAGGACTTCACTTTCGGACAAATGCCAGGGATTCTGGTCAGGAAACACATGCTGATAACTTTTAGAGTTACAATTTTTTTGGATAATCGGGTTACACTAACGGGTTTGAGAGAATATGTTTATAGTTGAAGTAAAATCATCCTTATGTAAAATCTTTAGATTGAATTATGCTGAGTTTCCTGGCCAGTACGGCGTTTCAGGCTCAGCTTTGGAGGCTCTAACGATGGAGACCAATGGACTTCTTTTTTTGAGACTATTGAGGAGAAATTTGATTCACTGTAAACCTTGCCATGGGGATGCAAAACGTCATTGTAGGGTTGCATGGGTTTATGGTCGTAGTTTAATCCTATAGTAACAAAAAGTATTCTAGGCATGGAAAGGCGGAAGATGATAGCTGTTATAGGAGTACTAATAGAGCACTGCCCTTATAGATACAGAATTAGCAGATGGAATGGTAATGTTTCAGATTTCTGAAGGCTTATGTTAAGAAACGGAGGTAATATGATCGGCCCTTTAGATACAGGATCAGTAGATGGCCGCCGTATTTTAATTGGGCTTACTAGAAGACACTTCTTGATTTCAAATCTCAGATCTGACACCTTCACATGAAAATAAATTAGGAAGGTAGGGCCAGAAACTTTTGATGGAATAGGACGAGAAGTTTGAAAGGGCATCATTGGCGAACGAATCTTTTTTTTTTTTTTAAACCAGCGCTCAAGGGAGTGGAAAGAGAGAGGGAAGATGCGAACGGTAAGGAAACGAGTTGCTGCTAGGTGACTATAAAATGGTCAGTGCTATACCTTCACCATTAGACAGGCTACAGCAATCGTCCCCAAGAACCCCGCAGTTTCTCACACCACTTATGTTGTGTGTGTTAATTTTATGCAGAAGTGGCGGGACCTACAGTTTAATCAAATTTTTATATGTTAATGTCGTTAAGTGCAGAAAAAAATTCAATTTAAAACCACATTATGATTTAGGGCACCCAGGGCTTTATACTTTTAAATCTATTTTTGCTTTTCATTTGTATCCCGATATCTTTTTAAGATATTTCGTAAAGGACTTGAAAACATGGATATGTTTTCCTCTCGTCATGGTTTACCCAGTGCTTGGATTATATTCTCCTTGCCGCGTTTGTTTCCTAAAGATCAATCCTGTCAATGGGTAACCGAATTTGTCGATTTAAATACCAGCAGTGCTGTATCACTAGAGCTAAAAGTGTTATTGGCATCGCCTGAAGCTGATTGGCCGTTTTTAGTTAAGGTAAGGCTCTCAGCAAACATGTAAACCTTTTAATGATAATGTTTTCCGGAATAGGTTTTACTTATGAGAGATGCCCATTTGACGGGCATTATTTTAAGGCATCTCTTTAAACACTTGCCCTCAACAGAATATTTTAAAAATGTGGCCAAGCATTCTTTTATAGAAGACATTAATGATACGAAAAAATGTAAAGGATTTCTGTGCCGTGGTGAATGTTTCAATGTGGCCGATTTAATAGCAAACGATTTGGGTAAATTTCTTTAAATTATTTGCGGTCTTTGAAGTATAAATTTAAAATTTTTTAGATCCAGTGGGTCAAACCAATTGCCAGATTGTTTTGTCTTTAACTTACTTATTGGTAGCCTTGGGCAAGGCCACGGATATCAAAACTTGTTTAATTAAAACCTTAGAAGATGTATGCCTGCCAGGCTGGAGTGATTGTTTGGATAAGAGACAGGTTTGTACTTTGGCCATTAAATCCACAAGTGAACTAAATTTAAATGGTCTAAAGGTGTGGAATCAAAAACGCCCTCCTTGGCTGGAAGCCATTATGCATTTTGTGTATCCCGTTTTGGATTGTATTGTAGAGATGTTAGTAAATGCTGTGGAGGCTGGTGCCAGTATGTATCAGGCCATGTCTTTGGCCTTAACTTGTGTTTCAGAAATGTGGGACTGTATACCTGAAGGTCTCTACAAGGTTACTTCTCTATTACAGGATATAACACCCGTGTCAACTAGGCCTTTAAGTACATTATAAAGATCCTTTTGTTAACATATTTAATAATGAAATCTTTTTATTTTCCAGGTGATTCCGTCTTAATGCAAGTTATGTTTGCTGCTTTATATACGGAACTCATAAAAACCGCTGAGAAGTATGAAAAACTAAAAGATGATGTGAAATCTTCCATATGTTATACCATATCAGGAAGCAATTTGTTCAATAGATGAAGATGATAAACATACCGATCAGATTGAGTTATTCTTAAAGCAAGCCAAAGATAGCATAATTTTGGAAAGTTATGCTTCATCTGGTCGTGGTCAAGGCGGTTTAAGTGCTGTTAGTACAGTGAAAAATCGATGAAATTGGTACTGCTGATTCGGATCGTATGAGTCATAGTCCACCGGCCAATTATGCCGATGGAGTTGGAAGTTGGCATTACGGATTTTATTGCTGAAGTATTGACAAGTGACGTTTTGACCAGCGATATTGGTAAACAGGCGTTAAAGGTAAGTTTTTTTATGATTCTTTATCTTTATTCCAAATCTCACAATCCAAACCGATTTTATTCGTCTATATTACTCTTAAAGAGTACTAGAGAAATAGGTTAAGAGAGTAAAAGAGGCGCCTTATATTTTGATCGATTAGATTATAAGAATTAGGGAAACTCTGGAAGAAAATATTTCTGCACAAACCTATAGAAGTCACAAATGCGGTGATAATTTCCTACCTAGAATTTGATAAGCACTCAGGTTATTCCGCCTAAACGAATTAAAGTTGCAAGGGCTTTAAATATGTAGGTCTTGATGATTCGTTTTTCTTTCTTTTTTGGATTGAAGGGATTCTTATTCTGTAAAAAAGTGCTTTAAGTCTACGATATCTGGTCGTTTATTATTCTCAGGCATAAATTTAGATGGTCTCGAATATATCTGGTTTGTAGGGTCTTGTATTACCTTTTATTTTTCTTTGTTCGTGTATACCTTTTCAAATTCCTCTTTGCACTCCATAGAAAATTGTTGCCGTGCTTATTTTATTGTCCATGTTGTTTACATTTGATTTTATGGCTTGCAACATTAGTCCTCAAGATGTTGCAGCTTTTATTTTGAATCCTATATTTAGGTACTTCCAAATTCTTTAAAAATGATAAATAATCAAAGTTTAATATACATTGTTGCAATGTTCATCTTGATTTTGCAATGCTACATTGAATTTTATTGCTTGCAACATTGTTCCTCAACATGCTGCTGTTTCTATTTCAGATACTATATTTAGGTACTTTCAAATTTGTTAAACATGTTGAATATTCAAAGTTGCATTTGATTTTATGGCTTGCAACATTAGTCCTCAAGATGTTGCAGCTTTTATTTTGAATCCTATATTTAGGTACTTCCAAATTCTTTAAAAATGATAAATAATCAAAGTTTAATATACATTGTTGCAATGTTCATCTTGATTTTGCAATGCTACATTGAATTTTATTGCTTGCAACATTGTTCCTCAACATGCTGCTGTTTCTATTTCAGATACTATATTTAGGTACTTTCAAATTTGTTAAACATGTTGAATATTCAAAGTTGCATTTGATTTTATTGCTTGCAACATTATTCCTCAAGATGTTGTAGCTTTTATTTAGAATTCTATGTTTAGGTACTTCGAAATTCATTAAACATGTTGAATAATAAAAGTTACAGTGTTACAATGCTTTTTTTATTGGCAATGTTAAGCTGCGTTTGATTTTATGGCTGTCAGCAGTCATCCTCAACATATTGAGTTTTATATATTTCAGATTCTATATTTAGGTACTTCTCATTATTTCAACATGTTCCATAAGCAAAATAATATTTCAAATGGCGTTAACTTCGCTTTGGAAGAAGCAACATTAAGTTTCCCCATAGGTTCTGAACACTCTCACTTTCATCTCACTATCGTCATTTAATCATCCACATACTCCATATTCACTCTTCTTTTCGCTGTAGAGACATAACGGTGAATTAAAATTTCTGTATTTGCTTTAGGTCTGCTACAACTATTTAAAGAATAATAAAGACTGGCTAATGGAACAATTAGGTACCAGTGCAAATGAGCCAAGTCAATTCCAAGGTCTACAGGGTCAGAATATTAAGGAAACTAAACCTACATTACTTAAGACTATGTTCTTTATAGACAATACACCGTTTGACCAGGTGAATGACACTCAACTCAAGTCAAGCCAATTTATTTATTCATTTTGAAAAAAATTCTTTTAAAGCTTTTGACGGGCTCTCTCAAAATTGATTACGTAACATGGCTGCAAACACCGCTATCCTTAAATCCCGAGCGTGCTTGGTTGCATTTGGCGAGACGTTGTGACTTTCAGGAAGATGCCAAACTTACAATGCCGGAAGTAGCCATGGTTGCCTGCATTCAAAAAGTTATGAAGAAACGTAAAAATTATGGAAAGTAATATTTAAAGCAAAGAAAACCATTGAAATTTGCAAATAATTTAATGGCAAATTAAACCTGTGTTCAATGGTAAAAAAAACGTGTGCGAAAAGTATTCCTTTTTTTTAAAAAAAGAGTCTAAAAATTATTGCTGAATATAAATCATATGCACTGTTGCTTTAAATGTCGCAGCCATAAGTTTTTAAAAAGGAGGAGGTGTAGTTGTGGTACATTTTTATGTTTGTCTTCTTCTATAGTACTTGACACCACTATACGTATTATTTTATAAGTATTTAAAGAAAACATGCATACACATACACAACACACACACACACACTTATACAAATAAGTGTAATATATAATCTGTTGTTGTTATTGTTTGTGGCATAATTTTAGCGTTATATACTTAAATAAACACACCGTATACATGTACAAATGAAAGTACAGTAGAACAACACTATAATGAAAATTGTGTTCAATTTACTTTCGGTTTAAATGGATTAATATAATGATGTGGTAGTCTTACAGGAAGTACTTACCGAATCTAGTTTCTTGAAGTTCATTCTAAGTCTTCGAAGTTATCTCCGACCTTAACGTACTGTTGAAAGAAGTGACATCTGCATTAGGATTTTAAACGACGGTCGCAACTTCAATTTTCTTATACATCTTAGGACTTTGAGCGACGTACGGTCCACCACAACTATTTACTGTGGTCAAATTTAATTAGGCCCACTGTGATACCATAATTAGCAACATCCACAAATAATATCAGCAGTCCCTAAAGGAAATCAATTCGACTCCAGAATAAATCTTGCTCTTCGTAGTGTACGATTTATTATTCGCACACTTGCTTTTTAGTCACTTGGATTCCCACTGTAAAACCTTTTCGTTATATGTTAGCAAGATCACACAACATTTTGTTACACAGAAACTGTTTAGTACTTAATCTTCAATGCAACATGTTGCTAACATCCAAATACATGTATGCCTATGAGTATGTTTATTAAGTAACAAGTAAACCAACATGAATATTTAATTTATTTAAATACTGTTTAATACTTAAACTACAATGCAACATGTTGCTAACATCCAGATACATGTAGCCAATGAGTATGTTTATAACGTAATAAGTAAACCAACATGAATATTTAATTTATTTAAATACTGTTTAATACTTAATCTTCAATGCAACATGTTGCTAACATCCAGATACATATAGCCTATGAGTATGTTTATAATGTAACAAGTGAACCAACATGAATATTTAATTTATTTAAATACTGTTTAATACTTAATCTTCAATGCAACATGTTGCTAACATCCAGATACATGTAGCCTATGAGTATGTTTATAATGTAACAAGTAAACCAACATGAATATTTAATTTGTTTATTAGTAATAAAGAGATCGAACCTGTTTGTTCAAACATAATTGATCAATTAATGAAGTTCCGTACCTGAATATTTTAACCAATAATGTAATTACGGGCTATATCCTTTATCCTGCAACCCATAAGAGTTATCTTTGTAAGGTTCCTTGGTATAACTTTCATTAGTGACTTAATCGCATTCCAGTTTTCCTTCTACGGCTGTTAGCATTGATTCAGTTGGGAAGTAGAGAAGGGCGGATTCAATAACTTAATGTTCTAAAGCCAGTGTACGTTTTAATGAGCTTTTACTGTATATTTTTATATTACGCGCATTATAGTGCTATAAATAACAAAAAGTCATTGTTTTATTTTTTTTTTCCGTTTTTTGTTTCGGTATTTTTTAGCTGTTGTTTTTACTTCTCTTCTTAACGAATGCAAATTTTTGAGACAATAAGCTTTTAAATTATACACGTTTTCTTTTCATTTTCATCAGTTTATACTGAAGAAGTATGTGTGTGTGGTTTCTTTGGTTTTTTTTGTTTTTCTAATTTAATATTCTTTAAGGATTTCGAGGGAAATGTTATTAAGACAATTAAGGAAATTGAGGCTGTTTGGGTTTAACAATGTCTATATCAAGATGCTCACATCATAATTATTCTGATTAAAATCAGCCCTTAATACAATGCATGGTCTCGTTTGAAGTGTATAAATAAATGAATAGAACGCGTTTATATTTATTAACGCAAATTATTTTTTACAAAGTATAAATGTACGTATGCGTATGCATATGTTTGCTAGAGTGGTTATCATTTCAAAGCAAATTGTCTGAAATAAGTGTGAATTAGAAAAAAAAAAATAGAATAATAAAACAGTGATAGGCGTTGTGAAAGCACCCAGCCTTTCTAAGCTTCAGTCCTTAGGACGATGAGAAATTAAAAACAAAAAATTATTTTAAGATGGTAGTGAAAATTACTTAGAGCTTTCTTTGTTGAAATGCAAGCTCGCTTAAGCATATATAGAGGGACCGTTGCGATGCTATATAAAGGTCACAATGCTTCAGCCTGGAATACGATCTAGCTTCTTACAACACTTATGTTGAGTTTTTAAATTACTGGCGAGATCTACACTTTAAAGTCGAATCTGAACGATAGATTTTTGAGAAAATTATCGTGACAATTTTGCCAGAATTCTGCTAAGAGAAAGTCGCCGAATAAATATATTTTCATATTTCGAAGAAGTCGCCGTGGTCTAGTGAGTAGTGTGTTGGCTTATTAGACAAAAGGCCCGGGTTTGAATCCCAGGTCAGTCATCAAAACGAAAAATATTTCTTCGGCGACTTCCTCTCAGCAGATTCCTGCCAAAGACTCTGAGAGTAAAAATTGCCATGAAAAGCTTCTCAAAAATCTGTCGTTCGGAGTCGACTTTAAACTGTAGGTCCGGCCACTCATGTATAAAATTAACGCACACAACCTAAGTGGTGTGAGAAGCTAGGTCGTAATCCTGACTGAAGGGTTGTAATGGCCAATTATGTATGTTATGTATGTATTTCGATTTTGTTGAAGATGTTCGACCTGGGATGTGAACCGAGACCTCATGTCTAATAAGCCTACTAAACTACGGCGACTAAAAACAATAACGAATTGATAATTCTGAGCAGTTCTACAGATTTATGCATCGAACGTGACAGTGGATGAAACATGGCTTCATTATTTCACAACAAAATGACAACGAACACCAACTGAATGCACTGTACGTGTGAATTGTCTTCGAAGCGTTTACAGACGTAACTTTACTTATTGTATCATCTTCACCATTGTAGCACAAGTCCCCAATAGCCTAGTTATGCTGATGCTTGTCATTATTTTGTTTTAGATCAACTTCGTATGAATTGCTTTTAATTTGTTCGACTAAAAACTGACATAATATGACTTCGTTCCCGGTGGGAAAAATAAAAAGAAGCGAAACTGATGTAGGATTTAATTTTTATTTCATAGTTTTGCATATTCTTTCCATTTCTATCCTTTATTGCTTTAAAATCTGATGCTTTCATTGCTTATGCAACTTGTTTTGCTGGGTAAGCATTGGCATTTATTTGATTATTTTTATTTACTTTTTCTTTCTGTAAACCCTTTAATTGTATGGTGGTTTAAATCCACTTACAATTTGTCTTAATTTCATTACAATTTTCCAAAAGTTTTAAGTCTTGAAGTAGTCATACTGCTTAAGGATTTAAACTAAAAAATAAAAACAAGAATTTTAACTCAATACAGCATATAGTGTTGTAAGGTATTCCCCAATTAAACATTTCCTTTTCTGCTTTACTTTTAGCAGGTAAAAATAAACAGATGTATGTATGTGTACATTGTATGCATATGTATGAGTATAGTTTTGTGTAATTCCCCCACTCCATATAGAAGTTTTTCTTTTACACCAGAACTATAAAACTTTTTTAAACGCTCATTCCTATCTAATAAGATGGTGTTGTTACCTTGTGTTCACACATACTCACAAACCTAAGCAACTGTTTCCACCAAAAACAAAAACAAAAAAAAAAAAAGAAAGCAAAATAGTACTGATACTCGCAAATACTTACAATGCAAGTGTAACAAACTAACCGTACTTAACACATAATTGTGCTTAAAACTAAAATTGGTTGAGTGTTAGAGAGCGGGGGGAGGGGACGCATAAAAAAGCGGCAAATATAATAGAAGTTGATATAAACAGCCATACCCAAGCACAATATATTTTTTATCCTTATTCACACACAATTACAATGTTTTTTTTTTTTTAGCTGTGTTTGCCTGAGTATATGTGTTACAATTTTTATGAGTGTGCTGTGAGCATATTTTTTGGTTTGTGCCTATTAAACATTTGTGTGATCATACTTTTCTTAACACTTATACTTACACAAACATTGTCATTCACACACGCACAAACACAAACCATAACAAAGTAAAAAATTTCTTTTCTAAAAATTTTTATGTTTTTAGATGGATTTAAAGAAAAAGTAAAGCCTGTGGATACCTTAGCAAATACGCGAGATTTCCGCAAAGACAGGATACCCTACAACATATAAAAGGTTTTGGTGAAATTTTTGTAGCATTCATAATAGAGTATTCTCCTATCTAACCAGTCAGGAAATGCGGGTGAGGTTGCGACGCCTCTGATGTATTTAAAATTGTTTTGACACGACCTTTCAGCATATCTACCATCACTATATTATCGGCAATCTAGAAGGACATATTAATTAACGTTTCCAAATATTTGGATAGGTTGGATTGGAAGTCTAAATTATAGAACTAGTCTGGGGTTTTGTATATCCAATCAAAATGTTACCTTCCAGTTCCAAAATGGAACTTTCGGCAAATGTGTAAGATGGCCCAGGGCAAATTTAATTGCAATGGCTCTAATGACTCTAGTTTTAGGGCAGTTTTGAAGTGTAGGATCTTTCAACACGGACTACTGAATTTTGACAGTTGATAACGACAATCTTATTGATGATTTGTTATCATTTATTCAGTTTTATTTACACCAACAACTTGCTATTGGCAGTTTCGCTGCCCCTACCAGGATTACTGCAGAAGCTGTCATGAATCCGTATAATACCTTTTAGCGAGTGCGCTGTACATCAGAATCGACGTCGTTGGTATATGGATTACATAAAATTTGAAGATTTGAGCATGGTGGCGAACGTACTACTACGAGAACTGGCCGGTTTCAGTCGGAACTCGTGCTGGTTCAAACCCACTACTGACAGATCCTGACAAGTGGAGTTGCCTAACACTGAAACCATATGGGCCGCCTAGTGAACTTGACTGTGAACGTTAAGCTTTCCCCTAATCTACCCTAACCCATTGACAATAACTCACAGTTATGAGAAATTTAAAACCATTGAATTCGTTAATCCTTAAACTACTTGCAATATCTATAACATGTCGTTTGTTTAACTATGATTGTGATATTTTTCTTGTTGTTTTTTTTAGTTGCATTTAAACATTAAAGAGAATTATTGTTTAAAAAATTGCAAGAAGAGAAACATTAAAATAATTTTTTTTTTTATCAGATGCATCAGGCTGATAGATTTTAATGTAGGGCAACAGCTCATCATTATCATCAGCAGCCAAAGACATTGGCAGCGACAGCAATATCAACAACAGCACAGTCAAAGCAATAGCAATAGCATCGACACGAACGTACGTATATATAAAAAAAAAAACAAAAATGTTAAAACTTTTCTTGACTCTCTATTCGCAACGACAGCTATTCCGTCTATACGTCTAAACGTACGTATGTTCCTACAGACTACGAATATACGAACAAAACTTAAAAAAAAACAAAATGTTCAACAACATACTATGAGCCACCAGCTATACAGTATAGAATAGAAAAACATTTGACTTTTGCCTTTAGACCAATGCGGACGTGTTTTTTAAAAGTTTTTCAAAATAATCATAATAAAACCGAAAAATAAGTAGAAGCAAAATAAATACAATTTAAAAACAAAAAACTAGAAAAAGAAATTTTAAGAACAAGTGGATTAAAAACTAAATGAAGAAAATAAAATCAAATGAAAAAAAAAAATTAATAAAATCTTTAAGATTTTCAAATAATTTCAAGCACGTATACGCCATCCATAATGAAACCGCGTCCAGGGACCTTAAATAGCCGTTAAATTTAAATAATAAATTTACAATTTAAAATACTTAAAGAAAACTTATTTTGATTTCATCATTTTGATATGATTTATGATATAATTTTAAATATTTTATCCTGGGGATTTGTTTTTAAAGAGCAAAAAAAAAAGAAGTGAAAAACAATTTTTTTTTTATCACCAAATGTTTGTCTTGACAAATCTAAACTTTATTTTGTATTACAAGGATTTTAAGGATATTTTTTTCATCCATTGGTGGCCAAGGATATAAGGCCAACACATAAACTAAAAAAAACTAAATAAAAAAAATATACAACAATAACAACAAGAGCAAAAAACTTTGAATAGCTGCCAACTTAGTGTAAGACAATTTTGTTTTAGGACTCCACAAAAAAGAAATTATAAAAAAAAGGAAAACAATCTAAGAAAACATAACAAGAAAACATGAAATAATAATTTTTGGATTTTTGTTTCTCCTATCTAAAGTAAAATATAATGATTTATATGCAATACACGCATGTTGCTACTTTTCTTCGGCTAGAAGTTGTTTGTTCGGTTTATGAGAGTCCTTAAATCATCAGCAATAACAGCAGCATTAGTATCAGTAACTGTATCAGCACATATGTAAACTGATATGGCAAAGACTTTTTAGTAATAATAACAATAACTAAGAAAGAAATCTATGATGATAGTGTTGTTTACTCTAACAATAGCTGTGTAACTGACTACCAAGTTGTTGTTGATATTGTATAGATTGCCGCAGGATTATTAACACTTTTGGGAATAACACATTGTATCTCAGCAGCCAAGGCGTCTATAAAACAATCTTCTAAACCTAAACATAAAACCCCGTAATTTTTGTTCCTTTTGTTTAGAATTTTTGGCTCAACAACATATTGTCACAACCAATATCATATTACAAATCCATAGAGACAAACTCTAAAAAAAAAATATAAAACAAAGAACAAGATCCTCTCAAAATCAAGAAAAATAATCTACAAACCATCTACTGCTGTTTGGTTTTTAATTTCTAAGTTTAAAATGTTAATGGCCTGTTTAAACTGAAAGGGTCAAGTGTGTCTAAGTGTGTGTGTATGTGTATGTGTGTGTCTGTAAGCAACTCTCCGTCTATAAACTATTTAAAAAACTATTAAAGCATCTCCTTTTAACACGTTCGTTACAACGTTATCCTTGAAAACTTGGCATTATGTCGCATTTTCAAAGGCGTCCGTCGACAGTTTGGTGAACCCTGCGATTGTCTCAAGCCTTTAATACGTATATTTGGTATTATAACCGCTTTTGGTAAGTTAAATACTTATTGCTTTAAAACCATTATTGAAATTCATAAAATAATTATAAAGCTTGACAGTGATGTTAATGATAATTTAATTACTTTCAATAGTTTTAATATCCATAAAGTACAGAGAACAAAAAGACCTTTAATTAAGGAAATGTTTTCTCAAGTAGCAATTTATTTTGTATTTCTTTTTTTTATTGAATTGAATTCTTAATTTACCGTGCGTTTCAGGATATTCTCTAATCGTACTCAGCTTTTTGAGCTTTAAGGAAACCACAACTTTAATGACATCCTTATGATTCTAAAAGGAGGATGACAAATTTTCGTGTACAAGAGAAAGAAAATACGGTTGGAGATTTGGCAATTGTACAGCTCTCATCTTTTTTGACATTGTCTTAAAATTCATCACACCTTATTAGATCATTTCTGCATTCAGTTTACTTTACTTTGGTATTT
The DNA here is from genome assembly GCA_014635995.1 of Sarcophaga peregrina. Taxonomy (NCBI): domain Eukaryota; kingdom Metazoa; phylum Arthropoda; class Insecta; order Diptera; family Sarcophagidae; genus Sarcophaga; species Sarcophaga peregrina. Next base: position 13,872,501 of record CM025792.1, on the reverse strand, counting down.
TACTAATCGTATTAACACAAAAAGATCCACTGAGGTATTTTAAATCATAATATTTTGAAAATATTAATGGAATTCTGTAATATTTTCTCTCTGACTTTACCTACGTAAATCCTTATACTTCAAGAGGAATTTCCAAGTCTGGCATCTATTAAGCTGTATGTCAAGCTTATTAATAAGCGATTGCTAAGAGAGGATAGTATATTTCCTAATATAAATGTTTTGTGAACAAATTTTAGTTAATTCGCCCTTATACACCATAAACTTAATCAGGGGGTTACTCCGTAACTCGATACGGAAATTAAAATTTACGTATTCGAACAAATTGTACTCTGTAGTACGAAAGTACGGGATTTTTACGATTTTTGTTTTCTTTTCTTACGAATAAAAAACACTACAAACATGAAAATTTTCGAACGACTTACAGAGTACGCTTTTATTTACTTATCTAAAACACTTTTCGAATAGTTTTACTTTTCGAATTACTTGAGGTTGTAATTCTACAGGAGTCAAAATGCTTTATAAGGGTTTTAATGTACGTTTAGCAAATTAGTATCCTCAGCAAAGGTAGAATTGTGAATCTGACTAGTTGTTGGTATGAATTAAGCATAGAATGAGTTTCAAAATACTAATTTATTGTCCAACTGATTGCAATCAGCTGGGGAAGCAAAACAAATTTGAAGATTAATTTTATTTACTTTCAGAATTTTTAGTAGAAATCTGCAGAGAAACCGTTGCCGAAGAATTATTTATTTCGTTTTGTTGGGGATATCTGATCTAGGCTTTGAACCTTGGCTTTATAAGCCAAAACAGTATCTACTAGTTTTCATATTGTTGTTTTTTTTTTTTTTTCAAAGCGAGGTTTAATCACTAACTTTCGCCTTATAAGTCAATGTACTGGTTTTCGTATTAAAACTTGTGTTTATTCCGAAAGTCACGTATATGTGGGTAATATTATTTTCTTCATAATTTATTAAAATTTGTTTTGCAAAAGTTTTGTTAATGCGAAAACAAAATTTAATAACTATAAAAATGATAGCCAGCCTGCATTATTTGCCAGTACTTTACAGGATTTACGAAAATTAACATATTTTCGTAGCAATTTTCTCTATGTACTACTTATGATGATTACTTTTGCCATGTGCCGCCGTGTGTTGTATACGATTATTTAAGAAATGTTGTTTTGCTTTTGAATTTCCCTAAAAGTTTTGTTCTAATAAATGATTTTAAAATTTAAATTTACTATTTCCAACATACATACAAAATCATATAATATAGGAAATTTTTATGACATTTACTACACAGCTTAATAGTTTTTAAGGGAATTTCATTTAAATGAAGTGATGTGGAAGAGCAATTTACTTTTATAGGCCGCTCTCTGGTAATACAAGGGAATTAAACAGATTCCGTCAATATTTTGGGGAAACTTTCAAAGTAATTTGATAATACTTTATGAAATTTTATTCTTTTTTTTAACAATTTTACTAATCATTTAATAAATATTAATTATTTTAACGATTTTAATATTTAAGCATTCAATAAAAATGATTCTTATTGCTGTTGCTACTGATTCTGCTGCTGCAGTTAAAGTACTATAATTACTAATGAATTAGTATCTATCTGTAACGTCATTAAAAATATTTTGTTCCATAACTTTATTTGTTTTAAATTTTTTTTATTCATTTGTACATTAAATACAACTTGTATTATTACAGATTTATTGCTAATATGCTTAGTTATGGGTAATACTCGTTCATAACGTCAAAGGTTATAGCCTCTTTGCGTAATTAAATGCAGTGGAAAAAAAAAATACAGTATAAAATCAACAATAATTGTTTGTTTAATAATAATTCAATGTTATACGATACAAAATCTTTATTGTAAATTAAATTTTTTTAATACCGTTTTAATAACCCCAAACGGAATACATTGAATTTCCGTATAATAATTACGTGAAGTAAATAATTTATTAAGATTTTTTTGAATTGAAATATGCAATGGCTTGTGAAGATTTTAATTTAATTTATTGGCTGTCAATGTTACAAATTAATGCTCTTAATGTGTATGCTGAATATTTAATCGTCTCAATGACAGAGGCCGTTTGGAAGGTCTTAGAATTGCCTGAACATTCTTTCTAGTATACATCTGACTCTTATCCAAGGCGACAGTCTTTCTCGAAGAGGTGGGAAGATGATCACTTTCCAACTATATTATTTACTTTCTTATTTAGTTGGTCATTACAGCCGTTTAGTTAGGTTTACAACCTAGCTTCTCACACCACCTATACTGTGAGTGTTAATTTTATAAATAGGTGGCGAGGCCTACAGTTTAAAATTGACTCCGAACAGCAGATTTTAGGCAGATTATATTTTACACTCTAATTTTTTTACCGGAATAGTGTTTTTTTTTCCTTATTTCGCTTTGTTCGATATGTCTGAGCTGGCGTTTGAACCACGGTTTCTTGTCTAATAAGCCAACACACTATCCTCTAGACTACGAAGACTTTATTCAGGCTATACTAGTTGTAAAAAATGTAATCTGGCCAGATTAACAGAATTTCAGGATTATGAGCCCCTCAAAAAGAAGCTGTGGTTGAGCAAACAGCTGATTGGTTAGTAATCGGTTTACGTTTGGGGGTAAGAGTTTTGTGCTCTTAAATATTTATATCTTACGGGTTAAGGTCCATTACATACATACATTGGTCATTAGAACCCATCAGTCAGGATTATTGACCTAGTTTCTTACACCACTTATGTTGTGTGTGTTAATTTTATACATGAGTAGCGGAACCTACAGTTTAAAGTCGCTTCCGAACGACAGATTTTTTTGAAAAACATTTTCATGGCAATTTTATTTACTCTCAGAATTTATGCCAGAAATCTGCTGAGAGGAAATCGCCGAAAAAATACTTTTTGTATTTTGTTTTGATGTCTGGCCTGGGACTCAAACCCTGGCTTTTACGTCTAATAAGCCAACACACTACCTACTAGACCACGGCAGATTTTAGACAGATTTTATTTTACACTTTGATTTTTTACTAGAATAGTATTTTTTATTTCGCTTTGTTCGATAGGTTGAGCTGGCGTTGGAACCACTGTTTCTAGTCTAATAAGCTAATAATCTATCTTTTAGACTACGAGGACTTCAGGCTATACTAGTTGTAAAGAATTTAGGATGAGTTTTGGCAAGATTAACAAGGTTTCAGGATTATGAGCTCCTCTAAAAGAAGTTGTGGTTGTGCAAACAGCTGATTGGTTAGTAATCGCTTTACATTTGGGAGCAAGAGTTTCGTGTTTAGAATATTTATACCTTAGGGGTTTAAGTCCATCTACAATGGGTCAATTTCGACCTCCGAGTACTGTGTTTGTCTTGACCGACAGGTGCACGTCCTCTAACCTACATAAGTCCATTAAACCATGAATATTCAATAATAATAGTTCCATCACTATCAATAAAATAGAAATTGGGCACCAGCCTTAATAGCGACAGCTGATCACAACAAGATAAAACTAACCTACAGGAATTTAGGTCTTGCAAGTAAAAATTTTACTAACAACAACGTGTCCTTAATTTTTATTTCTTTTTTGAGTTCGTTAACACTTGCCTGTAACAATTAACAATTTAAAGTTGTGGTACACTCCTGTAATATAATGAAGGAAGAAGACATAAAATAAAACCGCTTTATATGGCATATCCTTCGCTCTACCATTAGCGTTTATTATTACATTTACTTGAAATTTCATTCTATTGGAGGATTTTATGCTTCTTTTTGTCTTTTTTATGTAGGTTTCGGTTTTCTTCACGAAAATCCATAAATTTTATAAGAAAATTGCTTTATTTTCGCTTTTTCTTTTTCTATTCCTTTCCCCCACTAACTTTTTAATTTCGTTGTTGTTTTTTTTCTGCTTCGTTTTTTTGCCTTATTTGCACAGCCATAAATACATCGATACGTTCACTGATAAGGATCTCGATAGAAATCCAATCAAATATGGTGAACATGCATAAAGGATTACCGATTCCTTGAAAAAGTATTCCTATATAAAGTGTTGTCGTACAGTATTAGTAAAAGTTATACCAGCAACCAGCAACAACAACACCAACAACCATTTTAACAATGTCAATATGTTTTTGCAATAACAATGGCGCCAGAAATTTTTGAAAATTTATTGTCATATAAACGGTTTCCATGTGTCTGTCTGTCTGTTCCTTGTTCTGGTTTGGGGTGTTGCGTTCAATTCTCTTTTGTTCACATACAGTCTTACATTTAAATACTCACTCAAATACTTGAAATTTGAAACTTAATTTGTTGGGCGATTTAAAAGAATGGTTTCGCTTAAAAACTCTTGAGGAAGACTCCTTGATTTTACACTTATGTTGGCTGCGTTTTTTTAACATCCTTCCAACCCTATTGCAATACAAAAAGTTTGAGAAGATATTTTAACCATTGAGCTGTGGCAGTGTAATGCCAATAGAAAATAATTTCTATAATTTCTATTGCGTTTTTCATTAGATCCAACTGCCCACTGATCTTTTAGAGAATTTTGATATATATTTGGCCAAAAATCGATTTTTTATAATTCAAAATTTCGACTCACAAAATTACTTCAGGTATCCCACTACCATGGATGGAAATAGCATCCTCTAGACTACCATATTCGTTTAAAACACTTATTTATGCCATTATGTTGCCCAAAGCATCTCTCACTGAATCAAAACTGAAATGTCTAATTTTCGATGACTTTCAAGGACCGCTGTAGTTTGTGGCTTATTCGCATACACTTGCAACTTAAAGACACCCAACAAGAATAAGTCTAACGGGGTCCAATCGCAAGATTTTGAAGGCCATCACCTCCTTATGAGATGATCATACAAATTACTCGTGCAGGATATCCAATGTGGAGTGCGCTGTGTGGTACCTAGCGCTATCCTATTGAAACCACATATTGGTTGAAGTCCTGATTATTCAATTCAGGACAAAAGATAGTGCTGATAGTTTACAAAAAATTGTGATACATTTGCTTTATCATTTCTGTACGATTATTCCCGGCATTCACTGTATGACTTCATCTGTTATTAAAAGTGCGTATACAACTGGTTGGAATTCTTACAAAAAAATTCTTGTTTTTTGACTTCATGAATTCTGTTTTTTACTCATCTGCAGTCTGCTCTCTCTCTTAATAACTCTGAACGCTAAAAACAATAGAAAAAACTGCATGCTGCATGCACCGCATCCTGCAAACAAATAAAAATCGAATCTATTTTTGCTATGCAAACCGAGAATAACGTAATACGATAAAAAAAAATAGTTGAAATATTTTAAATTAACAGTCATAAAACGAAAATCAGGATATTGAACTTCTTTTCAGTTCAGTTTTTGGTTTTGTTTTTGTTTTGTCGTCTCCTTCATACTCTTGGTTGGATTTTTATTTGTTTTCTTCAGCAAAAAAGTTTTTGGCATAGAAATCTGTTGACATGTCATAAGAACAGGAATATGAACAGAATTGTCTTGTAACGCATTCAAACGAAATTGAGGAAGAGAATACTTGTAAAATTAAACGTTGTTTGTGTTATTTTCCTTAAAGAATAATTTTCATTTCAATCTATGTATGTCTGTTGTTCTTAGTGTTTCCCCAATAAGTTTTTAGTAATGCAAGCATTGAATTCAATTCATACGCTAGTATTTGTTTTTGTTTCCTTACAATAATTGTTGTTTTTTTTTATTTTATTTTTGTATAGAAAAAAAGTTTCTGGTTTATTAATCCCTTTAATGCAATTGGATAGAGTTCAAACCAAAAAGCAGTGATTTAACATTAACCCTTAAATGTGTAGGAGGGGTGGATTTTGCTGAAAAATTAATTAAGTTTTCTAGTTTCAAATGGAAACGATAGCCTTTGTTAGCCAATAAGAGGATATTTGAGTCATGAATCGCACTATCTTGAAATGAGAAACAATTTGGCGCACATTGGGTGCTAGATAGGGAATTCTAATTGTTGACAGCCTTGGAGTGAACATTGTTGGGATAATCTGTATATATGCTCTTCCAATAACCACTTCTGATAGTTAATAATAAATTGTCTTTTAATCAGGCTGTTTTGCCAAATACATACACAACCATAGATAACAACGTGTTTTCTCAGAATAGGGTATGGAACAGTTGGCAACTGACTATAATTTTCATCGAGAAAGCTCATTTCTAGATGAATGGGTACGTGAACAAATTAAACTTTTAAATCCCCATGAGATGTCCATTAGTATCCGCATTCTGAAAAAGTCTCCGGTTTGGGGTAATTTTCATCGAGAAAGCTCATTTCTAGATGAACAAATTAAATTGTTGAATCCTTATGACTGTCCAATGCATCCTGAAAATGTCACTGTTATGTGTAAATTTTGGAACTTTCGACGTCATTGTTCCAAACTGTCGATGATTATCAACTTTTGTTGGTCTGGATTGGAGGATTCGAACACCAACAACAAGCGGTTTCAACAGCTCATGGCTCATTAGTTATTCTGTGGAAGTTATTTGTTGGGGTTAAGTAAACTGGGCACCGAAATCGTGAAATTTGACGCCGTAAGACTTTTTCCTGTAGGGGTTTTGTTAAGTCACAGTTTTATGGGAAGAAGCCACAAACTAAAGTCATTCTCAAAGTCAATATAACCAATGCCATCTATCAAATTCAGGTTGATATATGAGCAGTGAGGAAGCCGTGAAGGATATTTGAATGTTATAGGCCACACATCATGACATCAATCAGAACCTTTAAACGAATAAAACAGATTTTTTTTAAATGATATCTCTCATACTCGATAGATATTCTAAGAACATAATAACCTTGTGGTCTAAAACTGAAAAATTTAAATTATTTTTGATTATTCTGCTAAGCCTTTTATGGGTTAATTTAACATCTCCGAATAGTTGTTCCATTTTGATTCTTTGCACTTTAGCTAATACATTTGTTAAGAGCCTTTCATATACGCACACAAGTACGTGTGTTCGTTTGTATGCCAATACATGTACTTAATTAATCTTAAATAAATATGAGATTTTTTTTTGTTGTTGCTGTTGTTATTATATTGATTTCATAGTATAATGAAAAACATGTTTTTGATTTAATTTCAGTAATTTGTGGCGTCGGGGTAGATGTCTATTTACATGGCTATGAAGCTGGTCTATTAATCTTGTAAGTAAACGAAAATAATTTAATTGTACCTCCTCCCCTCCTCCTTACATTCGCTTGAAAGCAACTGCTTTAAGGGCTGAATAATTTATTGGGATGTCATTTTATCTTAAATTTCTTATTATATTGTTGTACATACTATATTATGGATATTTATGATATTATTTAATAATAATACCATATTTTTCAGTTTTTTCTTTTCTAATTTTATTTTTTGTTGTCTTTTTCTAGAATTTCTTCAATAATCATACTGTTGTTTGAAGTCAAATGGGTCATAACTCTTTTCCTACAATTAATATTTGGCAAGTAAGCATTTCTTTTTTTATATGTAGCCGTCTACAAATATACATACATACTATATACATACATACATAGCCGTAGACAGATAGAAAATGTACCATTGAATTCATTTACTCATAAACGAAATGTGTTTGGGACCCCCATTTTAATAATATTTATTAAAGGGTATTAGGATAATAGGTGTTTTCGGTATTACTATTCTTCACCATATTTTAAGTAGACTATTCCCTCGCTATTCAAGATAAAACTAATTATAAAAGCCTATTAAAGAGGACCCAAAGTCTAGTTACTTTGTTTACAGCTCTTGATGCTGGTATATAGGCCGGCATCGGCAAGTAAACCATTAATAAGAAGCGTTATATGAGCCCCGTAATTCTCAAGGACATACTATCAAGTAGAGTAATATACTGTTCGGTTTGTTGGAATCACGCTTTTTTAGATCAGAGACATCAGTTCAGTGCAGTCATTCCATTGCCATTTGTGCCGCCAACTCTAATTCCGATATTTCTCTGTTCCATCAAATGTCTGGGTGTTAATGTGTAAGAAGCGAAAAAGTATCTTTTTTTTTTCTGGCAGTCTCATAGGTAGAGTGTTGGCTTATTCGCCATAAGGCCACGGTTTAAACCCCAGGTCAGACACCTTCAACAAAATGAAATAATATTTCTTCGGTAGTTTTCTGGCAAGAATCCTGTGAGTAAACACAATTGCCATGTCATTCAGAGTCGATTTTAAACTGTAAGTTTAATAATTAAAATTAACACACACACACAACATAAATGTTGTGAGAAGCTAGATTTGTGCAGCCCTTGCGCTGATCAACTTCTTCCTTTCCCTGATTTGGCGGAACTTGGTTAGTACCGGGACTGCGTTTCACCCGTGGCATCACAACGGGCCGCCATGCGTGCTCAAGTGAGCTTTGTGATATTAGAGCTACCACTACGACCTAACCCAACCTAGATTATAATACTGACTGCAGGATTTAATACCAACAGGATTTGTGAATTGAATAAATCTTGTCGCAATTTAGGTCTACACACTGTTTCTTAATGGCTGCCTACTCTTGTTCAGGGATTATTAAGCAAGTTTCCAACCATTTCTAGTTCTTCTGTAGTAACATCCATGAGGCTTCTCAAAGGCTACATTAAAATGGAAATGAGTATGAAAAATATAGATTAACTTTGAACATTTTGCAATTGTCGTGAATAGTTACCTTACTACTGCAACAATACTATCTAAAGTATTCCCCTTTTATTTTATGAGTACCTTCTCCAAATCTATTGCCCTGAAATGACTTCTGAATGTTGCTCGATCTCAACAATTCTTTGTCTAATACTTGATATGCACTCATGTATTTCCTTCTGGGATACATTAATGCATCCCAGATTCCAAGAAGCATAGAAGCTCCTGCTTTTGCAAGCTTGTCTGCTTGATAATTGCCGTGAGTACCCATATGACCTGGTACCTAGCAGAGGGTATGCTTATTTTCCCTGCTGGTGGATATAAGCAATCCTGTGATTGAGCTTAGTAACGTGAGGCACAACAAGGCTATGTGAAGACATATACCACTTTTATTTATTATGGTCGACTTGTGTGAAGAATTAAAAGGAAGGGACCGAGAAGAATACTGGAGCTCAGATTCGTGGCACCGAGCAAATCGTTGCTACCGTCCACAGTTTACACACATTTATAGGATAACGGCCTAGCTTTTCTTACCGCCTGTATTGTGTTTATCAAATGACCATCAAAATCATATCAATAACACCTCTTATAGTTGTCTGCCATTTTAATCATATTTTTCATGTTTTCCTTTCATAATGCTTGCTGTTCTTTCTTTTCTGTCGTTATTATTGTTTTTCTGTTTGTTTGTTGTACTTGTTCTTTTTGTTTGATTTTTTTTCTTTCCAGCGATAACTATTCAAAATGTTTACAATGTTGGTCGTGCTGTAAATGTTTTGGCAGTTGGCGTCTCGCCTTTCCATACATCGCAATTGGCACAGCTTTAATGCTGTGGCCTCACAATCTCTGGTTAAGTTATGTGGCTGGTCTTTTACTCATACTATTGGCGGTGTTGCGTTTATGTTTGGTCTTTCGTTTCAGCAATAATTCAAAGGACGAAGGTTTACTACCGCAATGTGATTTCGAAAAGTAAGTTTATTTTTCTATTTATTCATTCAGTCATTCTTTTATGCACGAATATTACGAGAAATACGAGTGTTTGTTACGAGTATTACTTGTAAATAAATTTCATTTAATTGTGACATGCCATAGAAAAGAATCTCTTAAAAAAGTGCATTAACTCTCTGCAGACAATAAGACAAAAAAAAAGAAAGTGTTACTAACTAAATTCGAATTTATTTGATGGAGTTCGTGTTTGATAATCCATGCTAACACAGGCGATGGGGGTGTATGTTGTGTTGAATTTGTGCTAAAGTACTTTGAAGCAGAGAATGAAACATTGATTCAATTTCTTTGTCTTTGATTGGGGCAATTGGAATAGAAAATTGTTCCTGGACAGATACACATATCTAAGGTTAGAGTTTTAATGATTTTAAATTCCCTTCCGACTCCATCAATATAATTTGTAAGGAATTTCAAATTTCGTGAAAAGGGTTAGATAAAATAGATAAACTGCGTTCATTTTGTGTTATGCTTCGATACGTTCAGAAATAAATAACAATTCATAATTCATATGAAGTTGCCATGGTCTAGTGTAGCTAGAATCCGAGAGTTAGTGGTTTAATCCTTGGCTTAGTCATCGCGAAACTTCAGAAAATATTTCTTCCAGTAATTTTTACTACAAGCAATTGCTTTCAGTACACCTTAAATTTTTCTAAAATTATTTTCATCTCTTTTTTTAGAGTTGAAAGCGGTCCAGATATACCGGAAGATGGCTTTATTGAAATCGGTCCCAGTTTGGAGGATGAGGAACCAATCGATGATGTTTGTTAATATTTAATAACGAGTCTTTAGTTTTTAGTTTGTTCATTAAACAACGATTAGTTTTAAGTCTTAATTATTATGATTTCGATTTTAGTTTCTGTAAATTAAGAGTGTGTGCTAAATTATAAATAATTATTGTAATAAAATAAAAACAAGAGCTTTTATATGTTTGACTAGTTCTTGGTGTCATTTTAATTCATATTTAAAGGAACCTTTACAGGAAGTAATGTTTCAATCAACCATGTCAAAGGCCATCAAGATTAACGAATTGATTGAAATCCAAGGTATTTAGGTGTCACGTGCCAAACTGCATGCGATTAAAATTATCTGTATATACAACAACAACACTTACATGTACGGTTAGCAGCTGTCTATTCCTTTTATTATTCACAAAAAATTTGTATAATTGTTCCAATATTAATGATAATTATTTAAATCCGCTTCTGGAAAATCTGGAATAAAAAATCAATCACAAGCTTTAATAAGTTCATTTGCAATGGTATTAAATCAGAATAATTTTTTCACTGTCATACAATCATATATAATACTGCTACAAAGAAAACCACTAGCCTTGTGTCCAATAGGCATATGGCGACTTTTAAGCATGGACTCTTATTAGGACGATTATTGCGAACGTAAATAGGCGTAGCGTGTTATACGTTGATTTGTTAAAAAAGTTTTGTCAAATGCTATATCCGTCCTTGTGACTCGGCAAAACCGATTAAATAAAGGACAACCAATCTCACTAATTAATAAAACCATTTTAATTTTAATATATTTTAAATATATTTCGTAAGATTTACTTTAAATTTTTTTACACTTTTAAGGTTAAATTTTCGGTTCCTACTGGGACTTATGCATGGACATAGGCATGGATCTTAAATATGACCTCAGACCTTTCCAACGACACCCATTTCATTTTAATAAGACCCATGGATCGGGAATTATAAGCGTTTAAACATCTTTGTTTACCGAAATTTGCTTGCTGCTTGAATCTGTTCGCCTGGTATTTGAAAAAAATCTTGATGAGAATATTGCATAGAAAAACCGTTTGTATGTGTGGGTGAATAAAATTGTTTTACCCGTTTTTTATAAATTTAAGGTTAAATTTTCGGGTTTTACTGGGACTTAGGCATGGACTTGGACATGGTCCTTAAAGTACGACCTCTGATCTTTCCGATGGCACTTATTTGACTTTAATAGGTCTAATGGATCCGGAGTTATTAGAGATTAAACATTGCTATTTACCGGTCAAAAGCTGTTTTACAATTTCAAGGTTAAATTTTCGGGTCCTATTTGGATTTACGCATGGACTTGGACATGGATCTTAAAGTGCGACTTCTGATCTTTTCGACGGCACCGATTTCACTTTAATAGGTCTAATGGATCCGGAGTTATTAGAGAATAAACATTGCTATTACCGGTCAAAAGCTGTTTTACAATTTCAAGTTAAATTTCGGGTCCTATTTGGACTTACGCATCGACTTGGACTATGGATCCTTAAAGCTACGACTTCTTCTGATCTTTTCCCGACTGCGCCCACACCTCTATTTCACTTTAATAGGTCTAATGGATCCGGAGTTATTAGAGAATAAACATTTCTATTTACAAAAGCTGTTTTACGATTTTAAGGTTAATTTTCGGTCCTACTTGAACTTACGTTTGAACTTGGACATGGACCTTAAAGTACGACTACTGATCTTTCCGATGGCACCGATTTCACTTTAATAGGTCTAATGGATCCGGAGTTATTAGAGAATAAATATTTCTATTTACCAACAAGGGCTTAAAGCACGATTAGGGTTGCCAGGTAATTTTATTTTGGCACGATCTTAAAGTATGACCTCAGACCTTTCCAACGACACCCATCTCATTTTAATAGGACCCATGGATCCGGAGTTATAAGCGTTTAAACATTTTTGTTTACCGAAATTTGCTTGCTACTTGATTCTGTTCGCCTGGTATTTGAAAAAAATCTTGATGAGAATTTTGCATAGAAAAACCGTTTGTATGTGTGGGTGAATAAAATTGTTTTTCCCGTTTTTTATACATTTAAGGTTAAATTTTCGGGTCCTACTGGGACTTAGGCATGGACTTGGACATGGAACTTAAAGTACGACTTCTGATCTTTCCGACGGCACTGATTTCACTTTAATAGGTCTAATGGATCCGGAGTTATTAGAGATTAAACATTGCTATTTACCGGTCAAAAGCTGTTTTACAATTTCAAGGTTAAATTTTCGGGTCCTACTTGAACTTACGCTTGAACTTGGACATGGACCTTAAAGTACGACTACTGATCTTTCCGATGGCACCGATTTCACTTTAATAGGTCTAATGGATCCGGAGTTATTAGAGAATAAACATTTCTATTTACAAAAGCTGTTTTACGATTTTAAGGTTAAATTTTCGGGTCCTACTTGAACTTACGCTTGAACTTGGACATGGACCTTAAAGTACGACTACTGATCTTTCCGATGGCACCGATTTCACTTTAATAGGTCTAATGGATCCGGAGTTATTAGAGAATAAATATTTCTATTTACCAACAAGGGCTTAAAGCACGATTAGGGTTGCCAGGTAATTTTATTTTGGCACGATCTTAAAGTATGACCTCAGACCTTTCCAACGACACCCATCTCATTTTAATAGGACCCATGGATCCGGAGTTATAAGCGTTTAAACATTTTTGTTTACCGAAATTTGCTTGCTACTTGATTCTGTTCGCCTGGTATTTGAAAAAAATCTTGATGAGAATTTTGCATAGAAAAACCGTTTGTATGTGTGGGTGAATAAAATTGTTTTTCCCGTTTTTTATACATTTAAGGTTAAATTTTCGGGTCCTACTGGGACTTAGGCATGGACTTGGACATGGACCTTAAAGTACGACCTCTGATCTTTCCGATGGCACTTATTTCACTTTAATAGGTCTAATGGATCCGGAGTTATTAGAGATTAAACATTGCTATTTACCGGTCAAAAGCTGTTTTACAATTTCAAGGTTAAATTTTCGGGTCCTATTTGGACTTACGCATGGACTTGGATATGGACCTTAAAGTACGACTTCTGATCTTTCCGATGGCACTGATTTCACTTTAATAGGTCTAATGGATCCGGAGTTAAGGAAACATCCTACCCTGTTCAAAACGTACTGAGGTTACATTTTCGTTATTGGATCGCTAATGGACTTGACTTGACCTTAAATACGATTTTGATATATTTTAAATCTATGGTCATATAAATTTTATTTAATAGCAATTTTTATCAGCCTATTTACAGATAAACTCTAGCATTTATTTTAACATTTTCTTTTTAAGAGATTTCTTTGGTTTTTAACTGTAATTTTTCAGTATTCATTTTCAAATTCTTTGTTTTTTTCCAATTTACATTACTAAAGTGCTTGAAAGCACCAAACGTTTTCAAATTTATTAACTTTGATTGAGTAGGAGTCTCTTATATAATAAAAGCCATATTTGAATAAGAAGTTTTCCTAATGGACGTCGTTTTTTATGGCCATATAGGAGGAACAAATTTTTAACAACTTATTTTTATTCATTTTCAATGATTATTTTTTTTTCTTTTTTTAAGTAGAACCATAGCTCAACTATGGCTTTATAACAAAACTAAAACATTTTATAATAAATTTTCTATTTAATTATACAATATAGTGAGTGCCAATTAGAGCTTGTTATTCCAATCCATACTTAGTACTTAATACACACATACACCTGTAGGTTGTTATTTTAGTACACGTTTATCAAATTGCAATATACTTGCGTATACAGGGTGGATCAAAAGTAATGTCATGGATACGAAGTTATTAGAGGTTAACAATTTCTACCTACCGACTAAAACCTATTTTTAATTTTCGGATCCTACTTGGATCTTAAAGTACGTCTACTGATCTCTCCGATGACACCAATTCCACTTTAATAGATCCAATGGATCCGGAGTTATTAAAGATTAAACATTTCTATTTACCGACAAGTGCTTACTGCACGATTAGGGTTGCCAGGTAATTTTATTTTGTCACGATCTTAAAGTATGGCCTCAGACCTTTCCAACGACACCCATCTTATTTTAATAGGACCCATGGATCCGGAGTTATAAGCGTTTAAACATTTTTGTTTACCGAAATTTGCTTGCTACTTGATTCTGTTCGCCTGGTATTTGAAAAAAATCTTGATGAGAATTTTGCATAGAAAAATTTTTCTATGTGTGGGTGAATAAAACCTGTTTTACAATTTTAAAGTTAAATTTTCGGGTCCTAGTTGGACTTATGCTTGGAATTGGATATGGAGCTTAAGTACGACTTCTGATCTTTCCGATGGTACTGATTTCCGATGGCACCCATATCAATTTAATTGGTCCCATGGATCCGGAGTTTTAAGAGGTTAAACATTTCTATTTAGCATCTACAACTTATTTTACACTTTCAAGGTTAAATTTTCAGGTCCTACTTGGACGTACGCGTGAACTTGGAACATGGACCTTTAAGTACGACTTCTGATCTTTCCGATGGTACTGATTTCAATTTAATTGGGCCCATGGATCCGGAGTAAGGAAAACCACTAGCCTTGTGTCCAATAGGCATATGACGACTTTTAAGCATGGACTCTTCGAAAACTGTTATTGTGATCGTAAATAGGCGTAGATGGACCTGATCTTGATTTAATTTTAAAACTAATTAATAAAACCATTTTAATTTTAATATATTTTAAATATATTTCGTAAGATTTATTTTTAATTTTTTTTATTTAATATTCAAACAGTTTTGTAATTTACTAGCCAATACAAAAACAAACTGATATTTTATCAGCCTATTTACAGATAAACTCTAGCATTTATTTTAACATTTTCTTTTTAAGAGATTTCTTTGGTTTTTAACTGTAATTTTTCAGTATTCATTTTCAAATTCTTTGTTTTTTTCCAATTTACATTACTAAAGTGCTTGAAAGCACCAAACGTTTTCAAATTTATTAACTTTGATTGAGTAGGAGTCTCTTATATAATAAAAGCCATATTTGAATAAGAAGTTTTCCTAATGGACGTCGTTTTTTATGGCCATATAGGAGGAACAAATTTTTAACAACTTATTTTTATTCATTTTCAATGATTTATTTTTTTTTTCTTTTTTTAAGTAGAACCATAGCTCAACTATGGCTTTATAACAAAACTAAAACATTTTATAATAAATTTTCTATTTAATTATACAATATAGTGAGTGCCAATTAGAGCTTGTTATTCCAATCCATACTTAGTACTTAATACACACATACACCTGTAGGTTGTTATTTTAGTACACGTTTATCAAATTGCAATATACTTGCGTATACAGGGTGGATCAAAAGTAATGTCATGGATACGAAGTTATTAGAGGTTAACAATTTCTACCTACCGACTAAAACCTATTTTTAATTTTCGGATCCTACTTGGATCTTAAAGTACGTCTACTGATCTCTCCGATGACACCAATTCCACTTTAATAGATCCAATGGATCCGGAGTTATTAAAGATTAAACATTTCTATTTACCGACAAGTGCTTACTGCACGATTAGGGTTGCCAGGTAATTTATTTTGGCACGATCTGAAAGTATGGCCTCATACCTTTCCAATGACACCCATTTTATTTTAATAGGTCTCATGGATCGGGAGTTATAAGCGTTTAAATATTTTTGTTTACCGAAATTTGCTTGCTGCTTGATTCTGTTGGCCTGGTATTTGAAAAAAATGTTGACGAGAATTTTGCTTAGAAAAACTGTTTGTATGTGTGGGTGAATAAAAAACCTATTTTACACTTTTAAAGTTAAATTTTCGGGTCCTAGTTAGACTTATGCTTGGAGTTGGACATGGACGTTAAAGTACGACTTTTGATTTTTCCGATGGCATCCACTTCACTTTAATAGGTCCCATGGATCCGGAGTTATTAGAGGCTGAAACATTTCTGTTTACTGCCCAAAATCTATTCAACACTTTCAGGGTTAAATTTTCAGGTAATACTTGGACCTTCAAGTAAGACATCTGATCTATCCGATGGCATCTACATATATCACTTTAATTGGCCCCATGGATCCGGAGTTTTAAGATCTCATGGCAACTTATATTTATTGCCAGAAATCTGCTGAGAGAAAGCCGCCGCAGAAATAGAAATGTTTGAATCCTTGCACCACATTTAATCGATTGGCTAACAGTTCTCTCCTTAATGTGCCCCCAACGACTCCATTAACAAATAAACTTGTTCCTATCACGTAATGACATTACTTTTAAGCCACCTTGTACTTAGAATCAGAGGATTATAATAACAGAGTACAATTTATAAGGGTCAGATTTAATTACGTTTAAATTTTTTTAATTTATTTTTTTTTATACTTCACTGTTCAATTAAGACTATAATTTTGTAACTTTTTAAGTTTAATTTGTTAGTTTTTCTTTTATACATTTTAATATAAATAAATATTATACTTAATTTGCTAAGCAAATTTTAATATTTTTATGTCATAAGTTTTATTTTTATAATTTGTTTTTATTTTATATTTTATATAAATTATTTTATGAGAGGTAGTTATGTTGCTTTTCAGGTCTATATATTGGAGGAATTTATTTGATTTTAATTTTAATTTTTAATTAAAATTATTATTATTCTTTTCTTCAATCAAATATATATATTTTTTTATTTTTTGTAAATATAGTTATTATGGTTGATTTTTTATTTTATAAATTATTTTTTAAAAAAATATTATTTAATTATGTTTAACATATTATTTTTGAGGTAGTTTGTATCGATTGGATTGTTAATTTATTTTTTTTTTTATTTTATAAAAATATATTAATACCACATAAATTAAAAAATATTGAATGTTAAGAATAAAAAAATAATAAAACTTTTTAATTAGTTTGGCTTTCTAATTACTTAAACAAAATATTAAGAATTAAATTAAAATTCGTTGTGAATATAGGATATACAACACATGGTTTACAATCTGGTTTTTCAGAGTAAATTTTTTCTGTATAAAAAAAAATATTCGTGACATGCAGAAATGTGAATAAACTAATAAATGAACAACGCTCAACTTTGAACTGTATTGTCGAAATTCATGTTGCATAACAAATGTGTTCCAAACATTTGCTCACCTTGGAGCCATTTGAAGTTCATTACCTTATCCTACTAAAATTGCAATATTTAAAGCAAATTTATTAAAATCCACCTTCTTAAACGGTTGCCACTGGAGATATACGAAAAATTCAGGTGTTCGTAAGCTTATTTCTCCAACTTTCTTCTGTTCAATAATTATTAATATGAGATAAAGAAGCATAGATCACGTTGAGGTGGCCATATCCTTAAGAGATAGTCAGACGATAACCTTAGAATTAATATTGCATGAAATCCACAAGGAACGGAAGAACACAACGTCCTGTTCATACGTAGAAGTCGAAGTAAAGGGCAGCGAAAAGAAGTAGTAGTGGTAAGTGAAGGCGTTGACACACAATAGAGATATGTTATGAAAATATATTGAGGCCCTATGCTCCTTAAGGGTAACACAGGAACATATCGTAACTTTTTTATTCTTCTCGACATAGTTTTTAAAAACATTAGAGGCTTGTACTATTAATAATTCACAAAATTAAAATGTAACTTTACTGCAGGTTTACGGTAGGGGAGATGGGCATATTTTAAGCCTCCTTTTGACCTACAACAGTTTTATTCGGTTCAAAAAAGGGATTGTAAAGTTGATTTAGGTTGTTTTGAGTACGGTTTAAAAAATGTTTAATAACTAAAGTAGGTTTTTAACTAACAAAAAAATTATATGTTTTATGAATAATTTAATTTCTTTTTTATAACTCCAAAATTAAAAATAATTAAAAAATTAACTAACAAAAAAAATATGTTGTAAAAATAATTAATTCTTTTTATAATTTCCAAAATAAAAATTAATAAAAAGAGTAATAAATAAAACAATAAAATTAAAAGTTTTGTTTTGAATATAGTATATAATGTTTGTTTTATTGTTTCTAAAATTACTAAAAAAAAAAATTTATTTATTTTAAATAAAATTGCGTGTAAATAATGTATAATCAAATAGAGATGATGTGTTTTCTTAATTAAATAAATATAAAGTAAAATAAAATATTAAAAAAAATATAATGTTTAAAAATGTAAAAACTATAACAAAATAAAAAAAAAATACTAAAAATTATTACAAAATCATCGGTTTCTTTTTTTGTTTAAATAAAAGCGTCAAAATACATTGGACAAGATTTAACACAGTTTAAAAATAAAGTGAGATTGTTTTGTTTTTCTTCGTTACTTTTTGTTGTTGTTGTTGTAATCACATAATCATATATATGATGTTTTAATTTTGTTAAAAAAAAAATGTATAGAAATTTTTTAAAATTAAAAAAAAAATTTTTTTTTGATTTATGTTAAGAAAATTTACTTAAAATTTTACTTCCATATTCATAAAAATTATTTTTAATTTATTTATAATTTAATTTTAACTTAATTGTAATAACAATTTGATAAACTCTTTATAAATGGAAAAACATTATTATGAATATGGGAATTGATCATTAATTTTTAAATTCAATTTATTCATAAAAATTAAACAAATTTTCATACAAATATTGTTTTATAAACTTTTATAAATCGATATTTTTTTATGAATATGGCAATTAGTGTTGTTTTGTTTTTAAGGATACCATAAGGAGTATTCAAAACCTTGTTTACAATATTTTTAAGGCATATTTTATATTTATAGTTCCTTGTTTTAATTTAAGAATTTATTTTTTACCATTAGTTTGCAATGATCTTATGGGAATTACAAAGTAGCCTTTATATCCTTGTATTCCACTTGATATAAAGTATATTGTTTAAAGGAACTTTGGGTACAGGATAGCGGCTATATGTTATAATGCTATTAAACCTTATAAGAGTAACAGTGCTATGTTCATAATAGTTTTAAAACGGTACTACTAATTAAATAGTACTTTTAAATTAGTATTTAGATAGTTAGTTCAAATTAGTACTTGCAAACATGCTTACTTAATATATTGATGAGAAATGTGAGAGAAATTTAATTCTTTAATATGCCAGCAAAGTGTGGCGAATGTATATTGCAGCATCAAGCGAACGGAACATGCATGAACTGAACGTGCAAAGGACATGGAAAGATCTCATGAAAAGCTATTTTTACAATCAGCAACACAAACCCAATAGATTTTATAATGGATGAGAGAATTAAAATACGCGGTTAGCAAAGGCAAGATCAGCAGATTTGATATCGACCAGTCGAAAGGTTGTTTACATTTCTAAATTGTGCCTAGGAACGGCAAACTATCCGCTAACCTAACCTAAAGGCAAGGTAATAAAGCATTTGAAGCAGCTACAACTGGAAAACTGACACCCAGCATAAGTGTACAGAAATGTAGAAGAGAAAATAACTTAAATGCTTCCCAGATATGGTTATTTTCTTAAATATTTCATTAGAATTTGAAAAGCTGAAGATCTAGGCTGAGGTTTTGGTCAAACCGAATGCTACAATATCCAATGATTGAAAGGGAAATATATTTCGATACCATTTAATACGACGTTCAGTCGTGATAAACTAAAATGAAAGCTTTAAATTATTTTATTTTAAGCATGTTAGTTTCAGTGATCTTATGGCAAACAAGTCCTGTTATAAATGTTAACTAAACAGTACACAAAAATAATGGGGAATCATAAAAATTAAACACTAAACGCAAGCAAACTTTTGAATTTAATTTCTATTAAACTTTGTGGTCCTTTGTAGCATTGTTACATTCCGTTACAAGTGTCTTTCACAAAGTCTAGATTGCAATGCAAATAATTGCAAATTTGATATAGGAAAAGCACTGCACAATTTTAAAATTTTTAAATTTACAAATTCAATATTGATCTTCTAAGGTTTAAATGTTATTTTAGAATTTTTGAATTCTAATTTATATAAAGATTTAACAGAATTTTTTTTTATTTATTTAATAATATTAAAAAAAAAGAAAAAATAATACAACTGAAAATCATAATTAAGGATAGGATAAAACGATAATGAAAATTTGATTTGGCTTAATTTTGGGTAACCCTTTAATTTAGGAATTGAATTAGAGCACATTTATATTGCTTGGCTTGCTTACATGTGGGTTAACAAGTCTTAAATAATTAACATTGTATGTGCCTTTATAATATTTTTTTTTTATATTTAAAAAAAAATTTGAAATAAAATATAAAATAAATTAATTAAAAAAAAAAAAAAATTATAATAAAAATAAAATTAAAATACATACATATATATAGAAATAATAATAATTGTTAAACTAATGCAATATTTTCTAAACTAATATTTTTATATCGACATTTATTTATTTTAATTTTTTTTTTTTTACTTTTTTCAATAACTTATTTTGTTTTCTTTTTGCTCAATAAATTATTTTTCATGCCATCATCATTCACTCACTCAATCGTTCATAGTTTATTGTTGTTCGTTTTATTGTTTATAAATTAAGAAACAAAAAAATAAAAGAAAATTTTAGAACATGTGTGTGTATATTTATGTTTGTGTTAGTTTTTATAGTTTTATAAAAGTATTTAAACTTTTTTCTTTAAATATAAATATTATTTTTTTTAATGAGTACAAGAAAAAAAATACATGGGTTTATAGTTATAAAAACAGTCTTAGATAAATAGTATTTGTTAACAAATTTCCTGAGATTTTTTTGTTTTGTTTTGTTTATTAAAGAGCGGTTTTTTAGGTTATGAAGTATGTATAAAAAGAAATTATTTTTAATACATAATGAAAGTAAAAAATGAATTTCAATGATGTCTTGTTTTGTTATCATATTAAGGAAAGGCTGTAATTATAACCATAAACCTATAACCCATAGGGTAGTGAGAATATTACATTGAATAATGTTTGTATTCATTAAATTATAAACTTTAATGGCATATTCTTTTTATATATGAAGACGTAATCAATAATTAAAAAAAGAAAATTATATTTAAACACCACTTCAAATTGTAATATAAAAGTTTTTAATAGACTTTAAGCTTTATTTTAAGACCAAACACTATGGCCAATAATGTATGAATATTCACAAGACCTTAACCACCAAAAAATATTTTAATTAAAAGTTTATAAATGTCTATAAATATTAGGCAAATATGTATATATATTGTTGGGATTACTTTAGAAAAGTAACTGGTATTTTTAATAGTTATAAAATAAAAAAATTATTATTTTATTTAGAATCTCTTCATAAAAATTCTTTTATTTCATTTCAGTATTTAATAATTTTTTTTTATGTAGCCTTATCACAGAAACATAAAAAAATATTTTACAAAAAAAACAAATAAATTATTTTGTTATATTTCCTAGAAAAAGTTTCATAATATAATTGCAAAATACTGAATAAAATAAAAGAATTTTTTAGAAAAGCTATAAAGTAAAATAACATGCATGTTTCGGTACGAAAACTTATATGAAAAACATTCATATTCTTGATTATTTTCGAATACTTTTCATATAAGTTTTATCACATCTAGTCATGCGGAATTTTATTAAAAAAATGATATATTCATTGCATTGAACTTTTCTCTATTTGTAGTTTAACATTTTTCTTATTAAACCTTTAAATCAAACTTTACTTTAATTATTTATGGTTAGGTTTTGTTTTCAATTTCGAAAAATTTCGAATCTTATTTCCAATCTTAAACTTCTTTATAAATGTCTAATAGTTCTTAATAAAGAAAAAATTATCTTCAAAATTATTTCAAAAATATTAACAATAAAACTTTTTATATTTCGAACTTGATTTTTGCTACACCTTCTGTGATTGTTTAATAATTAAGAAATATGAAAAATTTAAAAACAAAAAAAATAAATAAAAAAAAATATGCTTGAACAATTATTTTTAAACTATGAATTTTTTAATATATTAAAAAATTTAAATTTTAAATATTTATTTCAAATATTATTTTTTTTTTATTTTCGAAATATAGCAAAATTAAATTATATTATAAAATAAATTACGAAAATGTTGAAAATAACTTAAATTTTAATTTCTGTATGTTAGATTTGAAATTTGAATTGTAAATCTTTCTTTTTCTTCGAATTTTTTCCAATACTTTTCAATATTTTTAATTAATTCACGGTAAACCAAGTGTAGTATTTAGCGAAATTACAAGAATGGAATTAAAAATATTGGAAATTACTTTAAAAATTTGAAGTGAAAGAAAGATTTTTAATTTAAATTTCAAGCTTAACATCAAGAAATTAAATTCTTTTCTTTTCAAATTTTAAGTTTAACAAAAAATATTTACAATAATAATCCTTTTTCGATCTTTCTTATTCCAATATCACGCTCTAATTCTGCAGACGATTCACACTTCGTAAGAAAGTAACTTTAAATATTGAAGCAGTTCAATGGTTTTCATATACATTGTGGATTATCTGAAATCGTTCGTCTTATAAAAACTGCAGGTAAGACAACCGTTTTCCGAAGATCGAAAATCTATACGAAAAATATTTAATTACTGAAATATATTCCAATTAACTGAAATCTTTTCTATAATAGAAATTCTTTTTGTTTTTAATATTTTAATATCCTTTATGCACAGCGTACTTTTACTTGATGTATTGCAATAATTTCTTAAAATAACTTTTCAAGCTTAATATCATTTGTGTTTTGTAGATAAATTTATAACATTTCGACATTCATACATCTTGAGGACTCTTGATCGTCTATGAATGCATCACTTAAAGGAGTAGCAAAATAGACAAATAGAAATTATAAGAAGTAATCATAAATGCAATTAGAAATGGTGTAAAAATATTTTTTTTTAATATTAAAAAGACAACCGCCTAAAAGCACAAAAACAACAAATATTACATTCATTAGTATTTCTACAGATATAAACTTTTGCGAATTACAAATTCTAACAGGACAGTATGAATAAAAAAAACTTTTGCCATAAATACCTTATTATCCTTGTGTAATATTATCACTACCTTAGTACATATAATATGTGTTTAGATTAAACATCTATAGATTTCTATAAAATTAATTACTTTCTTTGAATATTTCCTTTTTGGGATTTAATTTCTAACACTGTTGCTTGCTAATTTATTGCTCAATAAAACGAAGTACACCAAGTTTCGCCTACCGTGGGACTTAATAACGATGCCATATGATTGCTGTGATGTGATGGAAGAATTGTTGGTATGGTATTGATGGTGGGTGCCGAACTGGGCAAACATTGGAAACAATAGTTGGAACCGTAATTATTATCCCAATATTGTTGGCCTTTGCATTGAAAACGTACGGCGAATTCTAGTCGCTGGCCAATGTGCAACGAATTGCCAAACAATACAAATGTAAACTTGTCGGAGAAGCCGTCACAAGAGTTTTCCACATAATTCGCCTGCAAATCAGCAAAACTACGCCAGCCATCCAACGAATAACGTATATGCACAGATTTATGGAAATCCTAAATTTCGTACCCTCACAGAGCCAGTAATGGTTTGGTTAATGGCATCGCTGACAGCAGCATTTTCCAAAGATACCAGTTTCTCGCGTACAATGTCCAAGAAATTGGGTAGGCCGCCCGGTTGCTGGAACAGAGGCATAAGTAATTTATCAGATTTGGGACCCAATTGTACGGGCGGCTCAGATTCCATAATCTCTAGATCTTGATAGGCTGATTTGGGTATAGTGGGTATTTCGTCGAGGAACGTTTTAACATCAGCCAAATCTAAACCCAAAACATCAGCAAAACGTACAATCTTTTTTCGTCCAGGTGTGCCGGGCGGAGTTTTGCCAGTCTTCAAAGAGGAACAACGTCTTATTCTTTGAGGTCGGTCATCCTCATCGTCGGTGGTGTCCATGTGCAAGTGTGTTGTTTTGGGTTTGTCCGCTTCCGTTGTGGTGGTGTCGGCTTCACTTTCCTTGGCTTCACTTTCTTTATTTTCTGTGGTTTCATCAGTTGCCGTTGCCGTTTCAGTTTTAGTTTCATTTTCCGTTTTTTCTGCCTGCTCTTTTAACTCCTTTGTCAAAGCCTCCTCCACTTCTACTTTTAACACATCCTCACCATTTTCTGTATGACCATTTGTTATATGCACAGTCTGTTTAATTTCCAATATTTCCGTGGTCTTATTTTCATCTTTAGTTTCAGTTGCCAATTCCGTTTCCGTTTTCAGTTCCAATTTAACATCTTCTATTTCCACATTGCCATTACTGTCCTTGTCTTCCGACTCTTGGTACTCTAGTGATTGTTTGTGCAATTCCTGTAAGATTTGCTGTTGTACCTTGTGGGACATTTCGTATTGCTTAGGATTTTCCTTTTTGGCTAATTTAATATCAGGTCCTTCACTAGGCAGTGTTTGTTGTGTTAAGTCGTTATGATTTTCATAGCCATTTAATTGACCTGTTCTTTTTGTTAAAACGACCGCACTACTGTCCACTTCATCTGGGGCCTCTGCTTGTTGATGATGCGGCTGGCATATGTGGTTTTGTTTCTGTAGTTGTTTAGCATTAGTGGTGGGAGGTTGCAGTGTTCGGAGTGTTGTGGTGGTGGTGGTGGTTTCATTTTCGGAGTTCACATCAAAATAGGGACCATCAGAGGAACTATGGGAACTGGCTGCCGAGGCACAGGCATAACCCGATTCAGCTGCCGAATTGTGTGGTGTATTTGAAGAAGATTCTATAAGTCTTAAATATTCACATTCATCAACCGGACTGCCGGGGCTCTCTATTTCACAATCGAAATCGAAAAATGAATCCGATTCATGTCTCAATGGCTGTAGATCTGTGACTGTTTGTTCACCGCCCTCACTATTTTTGACCCAAGTATTTGTATTGCCGCCATTTATGATGGGTTCATCCTCTTGTGACACATCAGCATCGTCAGCCTACAAAAACAATAAAATTATAAGCAAACATTTCGGTATCTGTTTTAAAGATTCTTAACTCACCTGTGAACCTAACGTGCGCAACTTTGAGGATAAATGGCGTGCAAATGCCTCAGCTCGGCCTCTACATGATGACATACCTACTATGGGTATAATAGAGACTAAACTACAGTTTTTGGGATCTGGTGTGGCACTACTATGTGTTACTGTTAAATCGCCTGGTCCGTTCATTTACGTCAGACTTTTTAATTTTTTCTTTTTGCGCCAAACTGCAAACACAAAGACAAAGAATAAAAATTAATATTATTATACTTAATTTATTTACTTTATTTATATACAATAAATATTTTCTTTAACTTTTTTTTATTTTTAATTTATTCTCATCGAGAAAAAGAAAGAAAGAAAGAAGAAACAAATCATCAATTTCAATTTTGCGATGGTAGTATGGTATGGTATGGTATATGGGACCGAATTTTAATTAACATTTAATTATGTAGTATATAGATAATAAAAGTAAATATATTTTTGTCTTATTAATACAATTACAATATAGGGCACAGTGGGATTAAAGAAGGAAAATTAAATACTACGGAATACAGATAATCTTTGCAGCAATATTGACCTTTCAATTCATAATTATAATCCATAAAGATTATACAGTGATACTACAGAATCACTTTTTTTTTTTTTTGTTTTTATAGACTGTCTATACTGTATTCTGAGATTTAAAAGAAAGTCCTTTATTATTTAGGCTTTATAATCCTTTAGTGGATTGCACCTAATAAACCGAAAGCAAGGAAATACACAAGATACTATTGCCAAGGTTATGCTATCCGTATTTAAGGCTTTTGAAGTTGCCGTGGTCTGGTGTGCAGATGAGAGCCCACGGTTCAAACATTGTGTTTGGCAATTTCCTCTCAGTTTCTTAAATCTGTTGGTCGGCGTTCTAATTAGGTAAGAAATTTTAGAATACCATGGTACCATGGGCTATTTAAATTTAAATGTTTCCTATGTTAGCCTCCAAATTTTTGGGCCGACTGTTATAGAATATCTCGTTTTATGAGATAAAATTTCACATGATCGGTTTCAGCGTGAACCATATACGATATTAAGACAATAACCGTGAACAGCCTTCCACGCCTGAGATGTTAGCGAAGCGCTCAGATCTTTTAATTAATTCCGTGCACTGGTATCACTAGAAGTGTATTACGAATAATTAGAATCCAATTCGCTGTAGTCTAGTAGGTATTCTATTGGCTTATTAGATGCAAGATATTTCAAACAAAATGAAATAAAAATTATATATCCTTAGGCAATTTTCTTTTAGCTGTCTTCTGGAAAAAACCCTAAAAGTAAATATAAACGCCAGGAAGATTTTCTCAAACTTTTCGTTCAGAGTCGACTTTATGCTGTAATTCTTGCCACTAGTGGATAAAATTAATACACTCTACATGGATAGTGTGAGAAGCTAGATCGGTAATTTGACTAAAGAGTTGTAATGGACAAATAAGGAAGTCAGGATGAATAGAATTAAAAGCTTTCTTCTAATCAACAAATAGGTCATATAACGTAGATTGGATCTCAAGGATTGCTAATCTGATTGCCACAAGATCTTTCGCTTCTAAAACCTGCACGTTAAAGGCATAGCTTTACATCGAACTATACAGAATGATTTTCATATCAATATTGTTCAGATTACTACGATAGATGCCATATGGCGATTGGAATTAAAATAAAAAAAGTTTTTGTTTGATTCGATCTTTGTTTACGTTAAAAAGTTTTTTTTTTGGATTTTTATTTATTTTTTCTATTTTGGTAATAAAATCGTCAATAGCAAACAAACCACAAAACAAAAAACAAAAAGATCAAAATTAGAAAGTATATAAGCCCATATTATATGGACGTCATACCACAAAAAAAAAATAAAAATAATGACAACAACAAACAACTGTAATGAAAAATGAAAATAAAAATTAAAAAAAAAAAAATAAAACATTTTAAGAAATAAAATAACACAACATTTAAGCGTATTTAATATAAATGTTGTGTACTTTTCAATTTTGGATGTGGGCCATTACCGAAAAGAAAAATACAAAAAATCTGTTGATTTAATGAATCTATTCTTAAAATAAATAAAAATGAAATGCAATTTCGAGAAAATCAAATACGCTACTCTTTAAAGAAAATGTCAAATACCAAACAGTAACACCCACCCACTCTCTAGAAGAAATCTAGAAGAAGTCGAAGGAGAGAGCCAAATAAAAAAAAACAACAAAAAATAAAACGGAAGTTTTCGCTTTACACCAACAGATGCACGTTTTGGTGTAAGCAAGTATTTCCGTATCCCCCCTTGTATTGTTTGAAATTTACTTTCTAATATTTTAGCATCTGTTGACGTTGCCACTCGTATTTCCTTCCTTTTCGTTATGCCAATAGTTTTTTTTTTCTTTGTATAAGAAAACGTTTTATTTTTTCATACACTATCATTTAATTTCTCTCTATAGTTCAAGGCTAATTGGCTAATTAATTTGGCAAATTCTTTGGTATACATTTTCCTTAATTTCGAAAAAAAAAAATTTCAAATATTTTATTTCGTTTTCTATCATTTCGCTTAAAATGATTTTGTAAAATTGTTTTGTAATACCTTATAATGTGTTGAAATTTTGTTGGCCTCTTTTTGTTTGCTTTCGGACATAACCATATACACAGAGCCTTACAAATTCGAAATTGTTTTTTTAGATGTTTACACTAGCAATTGGAAAAGAATTCGTCCAATTCATAAGAGGTAAATTGACGAGCCCTATGAGGTGCCTTTGTAATGCTCTCAACCATTCTGATAGTCTTATGATGGTATGGATTCCCTTTGGTTACACAGGTTCTGTCAATAACGGCTAAATGCTCAACAGTTCTTTGTAACAGGTTCCAACCAACTGTCGTACGATAACAATGAAAATGTTTTGCAGACTCCGTAGTAAGCTATTCCTAAACTTTAGGCGAGTATACTCTAAGGTCTATGCTTTTTTTAATCCAATGATACCCCTAACACAGGAACTTTGTCCTGCAGATACCCTTAGCGGGTAAGATTTCTCGGATCTCTATACAATTGGGTTCATTATCTCATCCTTCCTTTGCAAATGAGTAAACTTGCATGAGAGCACAACTACAGCTGAAATATTCCGGATACGGATACTAAGAAAATCAACGAAAATTATTTTCAATGCAATTTTGAAATGAAATCCGCAGTTATAACATTTTCAACCGAAAATTTGAAAATAATTTTTCGGTGACTTCCTCACAGCAGATTTCTGGCAAAGGCTCTGACTGAGAGTAAAAAACTGCCATTGAGTGCTTCTCAAAAAAAAATTTTTCGTTCGGAGTCGACTTTAAACTGTAGGTCCCGCCACTCATGTATAAAATTAACGCACACAACATAAGTGGTGTGAGAAAGTAGGACGTAGTACAATGGGTCAATTCGACCACCGAGTGTCAATTCTGACAAGTACACGTCCTCTAACCTAACCTAATAGAAGCCTGACTAGTTATATTCTACTCGGATTATGATTGGCCTGGAATCAAGTGAAATATTTCGTAATCAGATTAGTGAGTTCTTTAACGGCCTTAAGAAGGAGGAGTTGAGTAGTCTTGTAGGTAGTCTGCTGACTTATTAAATGAAAGCTCGTGGTTCAAAGTCCAGCTTAGGCATTTTGAACAAAAACCAAGTATGAAAAAAAATATTTCTTTTGGAGACTTCTCTGAGGTTAAATAAAATGGTAATGAAAAGTTTCTCAAATCTGTCGACCCGGTACCTAGTGTCTTAGGTTGTGAACCTGGCTAAAGGGTTGTCATAACCAAAAAAGCAAATAAGTAATAAAGAGGTAGTAATTAATAAATTGTATGTGAAATGAAAAAAGAAACTTAAACTTGTGAGACCTTATTGTACATTTAAAAGTTCTTATACTATACTAAACAGATGCTAAAATTTTTTTTTCTAAATATTTGCTTTTAAACATATTCACGTGCAAAAATGTAATTTTTTTATAAATTTTTTTTGCTATAAATACCCTCCTAAATAATGTATAAAACGAAAAATGCATTAGAAAAATAAAATAAAAAATCTTTAATGTACTTTTATATGCTTTTCCAATACAGGATCATCATAAATCAGGTAATATTTAATGCAAATAATTAATAAATTATTCTCTATTAAATTTATTTATGAATGATTATATTCATTATGGCTTGCTATGTATAAAACATAGAAAGGGTTTTAGTTGCCAAAAAAGATTCGTTATTCTATAAATAAATGACATTGACGAATAATTTCTTCTTTTAAAAATTATTTTTTCATTTATTTATTAAAAAACAAAAAAAAAAATGAAATTACGCTAGAAGAGGCCAATATATACAATCTTTGCTTTTTTAAATATACTCAGGGGCACAACTGTCTTTAAGGATGAGTAATTACCACAAAAAATAGCAAATAAAAACAAAAAGAATTTCTCTGACGTATTTGATTGTTTAAACTATTAGAAAATAACATCATGTGAGTAGTATAAGTGTACAAACTTATTTATAGTTTTGGGGAAAATGTCTTTTCAAATGCGTACCATTTTATATGTCTTGACGTACCAGTTTGTTTACTCTTGTAATTTTAGTTTCTTGAACTTTATAATTTATTTTTAAGAGTTACCCCCCCCAACAAAAATGTTTAGTGTTTAGCTTTTAATTGTTTTTCAGTTCAACTTTAAAAGTTTAGTTTATTTCATTTAAACTATTTA
Source organism: Sarcophaga peregrina (assembly GCA_014635995.1). NCBI lineage: Eukaryota > Metazoa > Arthropoda > Insecta > Diptera > Sarcophagidae > Sarcophaga > Sarcophaga peregrina. The sequence continues at coordinate 13,842,392 of CM025792.1, read as the reverse complement.
ATGACATTTAATAAAATATTAAAAGAAAATTCCATGCAAACATACATACAAAATGGGTCATTACAACCCTTCAGTTAGAATTACGACCTCGCTTCTCCCACCTTCCATGTTATGTGTGTTAATTTTATAAATGAGTGACGGGACCTACAGTTTAAAAACGACTCAAAACGATATACATTACAACTCTTCAGTCAAAATTACGACCTCGCTTTTCCCACCTTCCATGTTAAGTGTGTGAATTTTATGAATGAGTGGGCGGAACCTACACTTTTAATACGACTCAGAAACGATATTTTAAAAAACATTTTCATGGCAATATCCAACCAGAAAATTCTTGTCTAAAGGCTCAGTGGTAGCCAGAGCGGTCCTTGCGTTTTAAACCAATGGCACAAAGATGTGTTGCAAGTGGGTCTGTGCTATATTTATTAAGCATTCTTTCTAACATTTCCTGCTGTGTTTTCCATTGCCGTTTTGAAAGCCACACAATGTTTTTTGGGTGGTGGGATTTTCCATTGAAAATCTCTTAACGAACTTATTTTCAAAGTCCAGCCTTCTTGGTAAATATCGAATTTTTTTTAGGTAAATTTCTTATTATTCAAGGGTAATTTTTACATGGGTTCCCTGACATAGGAATATCATTGGCAATTACATTGCTGATGAGCTTGCCAGAGTGCTGGCTAAGAAGCTTGGAATTTTCGTAATATTAGAGGACTTTGGTATTCCGATTGCCTTATTTAAACCACATATTATACACCCATTTTACAATGAGACTCAAACTCGTTTGCGGCAAGAGGTTACGTTCAATATTACTAGACTCTACTGTTTAGTTATTAGATGGAAGAGGAACGACTCATTGGTATCCTTAAATTGTATTTCTATCTAACCTACATTGATGATTTCTACAGGCCACTGGTCTTTTGGTAAGTATGTCGAAAGACTTGGCATTCTAGCAATTAACTTCTGCAAGAGCTATAGGTCTGAGGAGAAGAAGGAGTACAGAGTATTTCAGCGAATTTGTCAATGCTCTACTCTTTCCTTAGAAAGTGAAGGTTTCTGAACTCTTACTGTCTAACATGCTTAACTGAGCTCTTCAAATTGATTTCCCCTGGGGAAAGTTTAATTCTAGGGTTGATTATTGATTTTGGTATTAAAATTGGTCTTGAATGAAGGCCTAAGTGGTACCGCTATTTCCTATCATTATTTGCTCAAAATAAACATCTTTAATAGGGGCCAATGGAAAAAAGTAATTGATACAATGAGGAGTTAAAACACATAATAATTATCGTGGTTTAAAGTAAGTCTTAATAGAATTTTGTAAAAAACAAAAGAATAAAAAGAATTTTCTCTTCTAAGAAAAGAAGGATTTAACTAATTTAAGCTGAGTTTGGACAACACAGGTGAATTTACTTTAAAATCTTGAATTTTTAGTTTTTCTGTTTATATTGTTTAAATTGAATTAAGGGGATTTTTTACAATTTTTCCTTGTTTTTATTAAGCAAACGATTTCTGACAATCTTTAATTTTTATAAAGAAAAACTTAAAAATATTTGAGGAATTATTAAGTGGTTTTCATAGAAATTTATGAGAGTAAACAAAAAACTATATTGAAATGATTATTAATTTTATAGTTAAGACGTATTAAAATATAATTCTTAATTTATGTTTTTTGAGATTTAAGAGCCATAGTGAAACTATTTTAAAAACAGCAGACATGTGATAGACATTAACATTTTTTTTCTTTGCTATTATCAGGTCACATGGCATAAAAAAAATTAATACTTATTAATTAATATTTATTTAAAAAATATATTTTTTATAAAAAAATTTAAAATTAAAACCTTTTGGAATACGTGGTTATAAGAAGTTTATAAATCATATTTAAATTGTTTTGAATATGAGGCTAAATAAACCAATAAAAAATATAAATTATTAAAATATAAAAAAACTTTATAATTTTGCAGTTTTAAAAACATATATTGTGTTTTTAACTAAAACATCAATTTGTTTCGAAAACAAAATATACAAATAAAAAAAAAACAAAAGAAATATTAAAAATAATTATAGATTATATATTGAGTGGGTGGTATTTCAGAGAATGTGGGGTTTCGAAAATTCCATAATAAAAATGTATAAAAAAAAGGAAAACACTGGCAATGCGAAATAAATCATATGATGAAACTTTATGGAAAAGAAGAATGAGAACAAAAACAAAATAAAAAATAATATTATTGCATGCATAGTATGCATATATGTAAGGATAAATTTTTTTTCTTTAATTTTAAAACCTAATTTATTGAAAAACAAAAAAAAAAAAAATAATTATAGAAGCATCTGTTTTAAAAACAAAATATACTAAAATTAAAAAAAAATATATATTTTTAAAATATATTTGCCAAAATACAACACTTATCTTGTAGGAACATTTTTTCCATTTTAAAAAATATTTAAACAAAAAAAATAAAAAATAAAGAAACATGCCATATATTATATTTCAAATTAGAATATGACACACATGATGAAAATTAAAAATTATTTAAGAGAATATAATTGTTTATAAAGGCATAGTAAATGTTGCAAAAAAAATCAAAAAAAAAAAACATAAACTAATTTCATAATAAATGAAAATGAAATTTCATCTGATGCATAAAATTAGCGTGACAATGTTAAATCAAGTTTTTAAAACAAAAATAGATTCCATAACTAAGTTGAACACGTGCAAGTCACGCGCCATAGTTCTTGCTTCTTTTGCTTTTTTTTATTATAATTTGTTAGAAATTTATAAATTAATTGTAATTAATTGTTATAAACAAGTAAACTTATCAATATTACTATTACAACAAAAGAAAACAAAATAATAAAAGAAAAATATTCGTATAAATAAATAAAAAAAAAAAATCAATTACATTTATTTTTTGTTATACCACATTTAAACTTTGTAAATATTGTACTTCAAGTGTCAAAATCATATCAAGACAAGTATTTATTTAAATACAATTATTTAAAACTGATTATTTTTTACTGTTGTCTCAAATTACAAACAATAGTAAAGCTATTTATAATGGAAATTAATATTTAAACAAGATTATTATTTATAATCCATTGAACCGTAGATAATTAAATATAATCAAAATATAAACAAACAGTATAAGCTCGCTTAAATGGAATTTAAATAAGTAATGCCATAAGATTCGAAAGAAAAAAAAATTATTAAATGAAGTTAAATTTTATCTCGAGTTTAAATAATGTTATCACATCATTTGTAATTTTGAGAAGCATGTGTGAAAAATCCAAGCATCCCAGTAACGAATTTAACAAAAGCCAAACAACAACCATGAATGTTATCAATTGAAAACATTTTTATAGGATATAATCAATACAACAGTGGGTCTTTTTTTTGCTACATGAGAAATATCGAAATGCATTTCAAGATTAGGTTAGGTTAGATAAGATGGCAGACCCTTTTTGAAGAGAGTCTAGGCCCTTTCCTGTTACCACAATGAATAATCAACCCGCACATCAAACATTCTCTAGAGGAAACCATCCCGCATCTAAAATAAATCTTAGTTTTGCAGCTATTTTTATATCAGTCAGCTTGTGTAAGAACAAAAAATCATTGTCTTTTTATGACAAAAGCAGATCGCTGAGACAAAGAGTTTTCTCTTTTTTCTCCTTGGACCCACAGCACCTGCAGAAGTCATTTGACAGAAAACCAAGTCGTTCGGCATGCCTACCAAAACGAAAATAATGCTTTACATACATAATTGGTCATTAGAACCCATCAGTCAGGATTATTGACCTAGTTTCTCACAACATACGTGAAGGGACCTACAGTTTAATGTCGACTCTGAACGACAGATTTTATGAGAAACTTTTAATGGCAATTTTATTTACTCTCAAACTTTTTGCCAGAAATCTTCTGAGAAGAAATCTCCGAAAAAATACTTTTGGTATTTTGTTTTGATGTTTGGCCTGGGACTGGAACCCTGGCTTTTGCGTCTAATAAGCCAACACACTACCTACTAGGCCACGGCGACTTCAATGCTTTAATGCTTTACAATGGCTATTAAGCTATAGATTTAAGAATAGACGTAAGTCAGTTTAGCAATATTGGACGTACTCTCTTTCTGTCATGTGTTATGTTAACAGACACTATTAACTTAACATAATTGAAAAATTTGGAAATGATGAAATGAAAATTAATTAAAAATCGCACAAATATGATTAAATTAGAGAAAAAAAATGAAAGGAACACAAAGCTAAACCTTTGTACTTTACAAAATTATTAAAATTTTTATTGGAGGCGTAGCAACGAGCGCCGGGTATACAAAAATTAACATGATACAATCAAAATAAATTGCATGACATAATTTGAAATAAATTAATTTGTACTTCAATTTCTTTAAATATTCAATTATGAATATTATTAAAAAAGTACATAAGAATGGAAATGTTCTTAGCATTATATTATTAAAAAAAATAATTATAATAATATATATTAATATAATTATTAAAAGCATTACAATATATAATTAAAAAAATTTGTTATCATTTTAACGATTTCAATATAACAAAACAATGTTAAAAAAAAAATGTCGATATAATTTAATTTGCATAAAAAATAAAGCAAATTTGCAGGTTTTTAAATTTTATCGAATTTTTCACGATTTGAAGAGGGCATATTTGGTGAAAATACTTGAATTTTCAACTTTATTATCTCCAATAAGCAAATTGTTATTTTCATATGTATTTTTGTTTTTTTTTTCGTGAATATAACTTTTGCAACTAACTTCACACACATCTATCTGCCTACGAAATTGGGCCTCTCTGTAAAACGAGTACGTAATATGCAACTTCACTGAGGCAAACACAATATCTCCAACCTGTAAAATAATGCCGGAGATTGTGAGTTCCACATACCGGTTTTGGCCAGCTCATTAGGAATATAATTTCAAACGATATCCATATATGTCGGAACCTATATAAGAGTTTCCTTTGAATGATTTAAAATTGTCCTGTATAATCCTCGGTATTCATATTGATATTATTCGTTAGGAATAAATAACTTTCGTATATATTGCCAGTCAAACTGGGAAGAGGATATTTTGTTTGTATTTTTTTTTTTTTTCAAAATTTTACAGTTGAGTTTGGACTTTTTTTTCGTCTAGGACGACAATACACAATTCACTTGATTACAAGAAGTAAAATATGGAGTTCTCGTCTAGAACGACAAAACATAATCCACTAGATTACAAGGAGCAAAATCTGGTTTAAAGCTCTGTAAAAACCTGCACTAAAATTTTTGTATTTAAAAGATTTTTTTTTTTTGTTTTGTTTAAACCAGCGCTCAGGGTATGACCCCTACTCATGCAGTGTATTGTGCAGGTTTAGGAAAGGTAGAAAGAGGGAATATGCGAACGGTAAGGAAACGAGTAGCTGGTGGTGACTGTAAAATGGCCAGTGCTATACCTTCACCATTAGACAGTCTACAGCAATCGTCTCCAAGAAGCCCGCGGTTCCTCACACCTCTTATGTTGTGTGTGTTAATTTTATACAAAAGTGGCGGGACCTACAGTTTAAAGTCGACTCCGAACGACAGATTTTTGAGAAACAAGAAGAGAAAGAGAAGAAATCGCCGAAAAAATACTTTTTGTATTTTTTTATTTCTGATGTCTGGCCTGGGAATCGAACCCTGGCTTTACGTCTAATAAGCCAGTACATTACCTACTAGACCACAGCGACTTTAACTTAAGTAACATTAGATAACTTCTTTGGACTCAACTCTTGACATTACATTACGTTGATAGTAAAATCAGTGGAAGTAATTTAATTTAAATCGAAATCGAACTAAACCTTACCCAAAATTTGAAGTAAATTTGTTACCTTTTAAAGGATGCTAAAGGATTTTTTCTGATATTTGTAGGATATTTTTTCTAAAAACTAAAAAGTATTGATAAAAAAAAAATTCTTTACAACTAAAAATACAATTAAAAAATAAATATGCTCGCCTCAGCTCTGAAGTCTATAATTTGTGGTAATTTCGTGCGTCAAGGAAATTATTTGATTCAATGAAAAAAAAGTAGGAATTTCTACTTTTAAAAATATGAATATGACTTGTTTAGTACTTTAAATATATTTTTAAAGCATGCGAAAACAATTTAACCAAAACCACTGATTTATGCACTTAAACGGATATTTATTTTAAAAGAAAATCCTTACATCCCAGTACACGTTAAGATTTATATTTTTGTTATATTATATTTATTTATATATTTTTTTTTTTTTGAATGATGACCTATCCATAGGGTTATATTTATTTAAAGAGTACACGTTAAGATTTTTTTATATTTTTGTATTTTTGAACCCTATCCATTGGGTTATATTTATTTAAAAAGATCTAAATTAATCAGCAAATGGGGTAGAATAGCTTTCTGGATAGAAAAAATCTATTTATTTTTAATGATTCAATAATTTAATTTAATTTGGTATTAGAGGCCTATTTAAGCATTTAAAATATTTAAAAACATGTTGTTAAATTTTTGATGGCAGAAAATTATACATTTATCATTATATATTTAAATAAAATGTATCCAATAGTTTATCCAATAGTTTTATTCGACCTTTTCGATTATAATTAAATAAAAAGATTTTTCGAGCTTGAGGTCAATAAAATATGAAAAATAAAATATGTAAATAAAATGTATGAAAAAAAAAAAACAAAATCAAACCTTTCTGTAATAAATTATTAACAAAAATACGCAGTTTTTTTTATTATTTTAAATCACTTAACACTGGCTTACAACTTTATTTAACACTGGATGTAATAATTTCTTTAATATTTTATATCCAAAGGAAATTATGTAATGAAATCACAGTATATTGTATATGTCACTGTAATTTTTCATATAAAAAAATATTTTCTTTGTTGATAACTTTTTAACACTGAAATAAGTTGCTTTTTATTATTGTGCTCAAGAAAAAAAAATTTTTAATTATTTTTTGTAAAAAAAACAAAATAAATTTCCAACACTTTAGAAATATTTTCTTAAAATGTTTATAAAAAATGTTTTGTTTTCTTAATACGACAAAACAGAAAATTACAATCTTGTTTATACCGGTGTCTAAATATGCACTGATTTGTTTTGAATTTTGATGGCATTTAATGCAAAAAAAACAAAAGAAAAAAATGATCACACAAGAGTGAATTGAATGGCATTTTCGTATGTAAATATTCGCCAATTCTATTGGGTGATAAGATAGACAGTGAAGTGAGAGTGAAAGAGAGACAGGCATCAGGCCAAAAAGAGGCAGTCAGGCAGCCAGGCAAGTCGCGTGAAAAACGACGAAAATTTTTTTTGAACAGAAAAACAACAACAACATCAATATGCAATGAAAATTAACATTTAGCCAGTGCATTTCATTTAGTACTCGTACTCGTAGTTAAAAACAATTCGACATACAAAGATTTGTAATAACGAGAAGCTGGCTGCCTGACTGCCTCATGGATGCATTTATAAGATTAAGTGCATTGAGCATATGAGCGGTGTTGGTATTAGTAACAGATTACTTGACGCCATAAAACCGCGTTTTGTTTGTATGGAAAGAAAATCAAAAGTTATTTTAGGTAAAACACAAAATACTCTCCTGCCGACATTGTCTGTGGCCGCTGGTCTATTGTATTTTTAAGCCTGAGTTCATTGTAATAAATAAACTACGTATGTATGTATGTATGGCGCTTGCATTAATTTAAATACATATTAATTGTAAATAATTATCTTGTAAATAAATATTTTAGGTATTTCGCAAAGGGTAATGCTTTTAGAATGTTCTCTTTTTCAAGTTAAATTACTTATGTTTGCCATTTCCTTTGAATCGATATATTTGAAACAATAAAAACCATATAACAGGTAAAAAATTTTTAAAAATATTGGGACTTCCGGCATATAAAATGGAAAAACCACATTTTACAAATCTGCCTGTAATTTCTTAAGAAATCTTTTGTGAAATTACGCGTCATAGGTTTTTGGGTGATAAAACGTTTGAAGATCTGGACATAGTGGTAGACTTTCCACTAAAAGAACTGGCTGGTTTCATCCAGGGATCGGTGTGGTTCGTTCAGATCATAACAAGGAAGCTTATCTCACACTAGGTAGCTCCATGGGCCATACGATCTACCAAGTGAACTTGCCTGTGAACGACAAGCTACTCCGCTAATCTAAGCTAGGACACTGCTATACTTAATGTATCTTTTGCTAAGTTTGAATACAATGTACTACATAAAGCAAGGATAATTCCCTTAGTACTTGAATCAAGGTAGGTACTTGCGATACTTTCTGTATCTATCAATTTCCTGCAATCTATTTGCTAAGATTGAATACAATGTACTGCAAGGATAGTTCCCTTAGTCTTGAATCAATACAAGAACAATAGAAAACTATAAAAAATTAAATTTTTTTTATGAAATTTTGTCGGTGTGGTATAGGCTTTAACGATTTTTTAACTACCAGATATCTATAATTTATGTAACATTAGCTTAGGCCATCAATGGTACGACAAGGAGTGCAGTGAAAAAGGATAGACCTCTGTCTTACAACAAAACTAATGAGTATTACAAGAAGCTTATCCTTCTTGAATGGACTCTTTTAAGCACTGATACAGCAGCCTTGAGAGTATTCGAAAGAAAAGTTCAACGTAAGATCTTTGGCCCAGTGCGTATTTGCTATGATATCTGCAACCGATCCAACAGTGAGGTGTATAAGCTCCTCAATGAAATTGACGTTGTCCAGCGTGTTAACAACCAGTGGCTGCGCTGGCTCGGCCATGTCGTTCGACTGGGAATGGAGGATGATGGTCCGTGAGACTTGTATTTAATGCGGGGATCCGCAGAAGTCGGTGAAAAGGGCGACCATGTATGCGAGGCGCCTGTAAAGATGTGTTAAGAGAGGCCGAAATCCGTTAAAAGGGTTGTTAATGGCCAATAAAGTAAGTAAGAATTGATTCTAATACAAACAACAATATGTAAATAATTTCAATAGAATCCGCTTAATGGTTTACTCTGTAATGAACAATTTCCTACAACTTCTTGTTACTTTGTTTCGTCATTTGAATTCAGCAACAAATTAAAAAAAACATAACAAAAACGGAACGACAAATTCTTTCTTAAAACAGAAACAATAACAAACAAAATTGCTTAGATACAAATAAATAAATACATATGCACATATGTACATACATATGTATATATATGAATGGCATTTAAAATATATTGATTTTAATATATTTGAGTATATACCCCAATACGAGTATGTATGTATATTGTATTGTATAGTTGCAGCTGCTGTGTATTTGGGGGTATTATTTTTGGCAAATGATAAGACCAATTGAACTTATCACACGTTTTGAGATGATTTATTTACTTTTGATGGGCCTTAAACATTCATGGGTGGCTTAATGACATCCAAAAAACAAGACAAAAAACGAACTTTTATTTTTCATTAAAAATCAATGAATTTTTATTAAAGCATGTATACGTCCATCATATGTACCTAATACGTATAAAAACTCAAAGAATAAAACATAACAGTGCCATATGTTAGCATAACCTGTGACTTTAATTAAAAGAAAAATATGGCTTGTATTTGATTGGAAGCTAATTGTTTATTGCTTTTATAAATTGCTTCAAACGATGGATTCTGATATCTGCTATCCGAAATGAAAGCGATTTGAAGTAAGTAATTCAATTAAACGTCAGAAACTAATAAAACTTGGTTAGTCAGGGTTGTGATGTATTTCCAGTACATCCCGAACCTTGTATCTTAAGGTTATCATTCGTTTTGATATTCGCGAAAACTCTCTTTCTGGTGTAAATTTGAAGTCCATGGAGGCGGGATGCAATACAATTGTGTTATTCTCAACTGATAGAAATACTGGCTTCGTAACAAAAATCGCAGAATATTATCGATAAAAGCAACATAGATTCGCTTTAATAAAGCTTGTTTCGAACATATGAAAGAAGTATTTTATTCTTTATCAAACATTTAATCAAACTTATGAACAACCAATAGTGAGTAATTGAATCCTTTTGGTAGGGTTCGTAAATTAAAAGAGTTTTCTATGTAAAGTCCTATCAAACGCAACAATTTTCCATTATAGGTTAGATCAGATTAGCGGGTAGCTTGCCGTTTAAAGGCAAGATCCCTGTGCTACCCAATATGGGGTAAGAATTTTAAGGACAATGTACAATGGGTCAATTTCGACCTCCGGGTACTGAGCTTGTCTTGACCGACAGGTGCACGTCCTCTAACCTAACCCAACCTAACCTAAGAAGGTTTATTGTCTGCTCAAAACATTCAATTAGAATCGCACTTTATAAATCAGTTGACTCCGCCAATGGAAAAAATCTAGGGTTTATTACAATGCAATTTGGAGAGCGTACTGTTCCTATATAACGATATATGACTCGGTACCACTAGTCGATTCAACCCCATTAAAGCATAGTGCTCAGATGTCGGGGTAACGGATACTATTGATATGGCTCATCCTTTCCATTTTCAATTCAAGTTGAATTGAAACGGAATATTTTATTCTGGATCCAAAAGCTCTCTCGATCCCCTAATCGCCTGCTTAACTGGAAGAACTTAATTAAGGGAACTGAACTGAAAAATTGAAAAAACCGATTCCGAATGGAAATAAGCAGATGAAAGTGTTTGGTGTTAGTCCTCTACTTTTTAAAAGAGAAAGATAATTAAGAAATATCAACGTTAATTGATCCAATTCCAATGTGTAGACAAGTATCCTGACTCCAGTTTTTGCTTTTAACTTATGCAATGCATGATAAGAGTCCTGATTCTGCTGGCAATGGAATACAAGTCTATGGCGAATTAACATTCTAGAAACCTAAAGAAAAATGAAAAGATCTTAGGAGTAATACATACATAGCCCAGAAGAGAAGTACATATAAATGTCGAGTAGAGAGTTACCTACTATTCGAGCTTCATATAAGCTTCAAAACATTTGGCAAGTGGATAGGTGGCAGTACACATGATTCTGAAATTTATCCGAGAAGAACTTCTTACTACGAGTGAAAATATATTGATTTTTTCTAATTTTATAAAATATCAAAGGAGTTAGAAAATAATTATTCATGTAAAGCATATATGACCACATGATTCCCTTTCTTCTTTGATAACAACATCCACGATAACAGATTATACATGGATGTATAGTCCATAAATGCGGCCTTTTAAGAATGGTCATTAATGTGTTGCAGGTAAGATAGGCAGGTAGAGGATTAAACCGATAATCAAGGAGTTATTGTTGTTAATGGGGTACCTTTTAATATTTCCATTTTATTCGTTATACAATAACAAACTAAGGAAAAGGAGTTCCTAAGAAAACGAACAAGAAAAACTGAAATATTTTCCCAACAATCGATAACAATTAAAGTGTTTATTTCTCTTCCTTTTTGTTGTCGTTGTTGTTGTTGTTTTTATTTATAAAAACGTAAACTTTGCAGATTATTTTCAGTAATTTTCCCTTTCTGTTATTGTTTTGTTTGTTTTTTCATTCGTTTTGTATTGTGTTGTATTTTATTTATGATTTTTATTTTTATTTTCTTCTTAAATTGTAATTAAATTGTATTTGTTTTTCGTATTTTTTTCTTTATATTTGTTGTTATTGTATTAGAATTTTACATTTTGTTTTTATTTTGGATCTCAATAATATATAGAGAACAGAGAACCAGAGGACAAGAGCAAGCAATAGAGAGTAAAATTTTTCATGTCTGCATGACATTTATTTTGGCACCCAATGTCATACAAATATAAATCGTATACAGACACGCGCTCATTTTATTAGCTCCAATTCTATATATTTTTTTTTTTTGTTTTTTGCTTTTTGCTTTTATTTATATTTAATTTTATTTTTGTTTTTTTCTTTATTTGTTTTCACCCCCACAAATAATTCAGATGATGATGATGATAATGATGAAGAAATACAACAACGACAGCAACACCACACAGATGACACCAATAATACAACTTAAAAATGAAATGATGAAAGAAAATAAATTATACGACCTAGTAGTAGTATATTCATAAAGAAAATGAGTCTTTGTTTACGTGTTTGTTGTTGTTGATTACACTGGAAGCAATTTAAATAAAGGAACGTTTTGTATTGATTCTCTCATTAAATAAAGGGAATTGTTTTAATTTTTTTGATCATAATACTATCTAATACTGAACCATGGAATGTTTCCTTCCCAGACTAATTGAATTCATTTATTTAATTCCTTCCTGTGATGACCAATCCTTTAGCCGGGATTACAACCTTGCTTCTCACACCACCCATAGTACATACACAAGTCAATTTTATTCCTAAATGGTAGTACATACAGTTTTAACACTTCCATTCCGAGCGATAGATTTGAGAAACGTTTTTATGACAATCAGAGTTTTTAACACTCAGAAGACTGTTAAGAGGAAGACTCGGAAAGAAATATTTTTTTTCACAATTCCTTTTGTTCTAAGTGTCTGAGAAAAACCTACCAACTATAAAAGGGTTGACTTGGATTGATCGGTTAATCGTTGTAATTAATGTAAGATTATAAAACCAAATCTATGTTTCAGCAACAATGTTTATAAATATGTATATGAAAAAATACTACAGTGTGCAACAAATTAGGTTTGATCCAACATGTTTGATATTATTACTACTGCCAAGTAAAATAAATTTCAAAGTCACCAAACAGCAAATGTTGTTCAACATTTGTCACAAGTGCTAGGAAAGCATACACAGATTCTAAAAATACCTGGGGAGACACAATATGTAGCAGCATGTTGTTAAGATTGATCATGCTAAAACAAAATTGTCCAACATTTATTGTTTCATGCGATAAATTTCACATGCAACAAATTTATCAGAATTAGAATTTTACAAAGTTTGTTTGTTGCATTAAACTGGACAAGGGTTTATTTGATAAGATGGAGTTTCTATCGAGAACAGAGATAAGCAATGAATCGTTTTTCCGCTACTCATAAGCACTCATTAAATTTTGAGTATGAGTAAATTAACAGAATTGAAATTCAACTACCCTGATTCATTCGTACTCGCTATAACATTGATTTATAAGTATAGGCACAACTTTGACATCAAACTCACAACATTCGAAATATGTTTGATTCATACGCCTACTCATTCTGATTCATAAATTTAGAAAAGTACTTATAACACTTATAAGTGATTCGAGTGATTGAAATCATTCATTTGTTGTTGTTGCATATAGAAACAAAGAAGAAATGAAAGACAAAGACAACAAGCAAAGCTTACACACAATCATCTTGTGAGTATTGAAGTACTCGTACGCGAATCATATTTATTTCCTGCTTCGTGTAAATTTCAAGTATAGACAAGTCAAAGTCAATACCATCATAAGTATTGTTAAGTATAAGTACGACGATTACTTCCAACTTTGAATATGAGTATCATATTAAAATAAGTATTATAAGTATGAATCGAATTTACTCATCGTTTTGGATAATCGTTGCTGATCTCTGATGTACATGTTAGCAGAATTTATTCGAAAAGCGTGGAAATTGGAAAGCTGAAGCCGATAGACGTTGAAATACGATTTCGCATGTCAGAGATGGTATCCGATCACTTTAAAAGGCAAATCATTTTTGCTTCGTATTATAACAAGCGTCGAAACTTGGAATTATTACGACAACCGGAAGCGAAAGAAATCACATAGTAAAGCACGTATAACATGCAAAATCTTCCAGTAAAGCTTGGATTCATTACGGCAACTCGAAGTGTAAGAAATCATATGTGAACCACGGACAAAGTTCAAAAACTACTGCAAAGCATACAGATCAGAAGGATGTAGTCTACTAAGAGCTGTGAAAAGCGTGTCAGACTATCCAGGAAGACATGTAGGGATAACAATTAATTCGAAGTGAACGTTGGACGGAAAAATCTCTGAATATGCACATCGATACTAAACCTTAATTTTCCGACACGACAACCCTAGGACACATATTGCAAAGCCCGTCAAAAATCTAATTTTTTTTAGAATTTACAGTGTTTATTGTCGAACTTTTTTTTTTTGTTGTAATTTTAATGCTATAATCATAATTTCTTTCTGTAAGATATAAATGGCAAATTTACGACAGCATTTAAATAAAATATCAAGAGTATAAACGTACATTAACGCTAATATTCAAGCTATTACGGTTTACAAGAAACTCATCAATAATATACAGAAAAGAGAAAACAAAACCCATTATTTTTATTATTAATATACAAGTATTTTAGGAAAATATTAAAAAAAAAATATAGAAAAAAAGTAAAAAATTCAGACCCAATACATATAGTAGTTGTGAAAGGGCCAAGGTCAACTATTACAAAAATGGTTTGTTGACAGTCAAACAAAAGTAAATAAATGCGTAGGTGTTGACAATAGAAATAATTCTATAGAAAAAAATAATTTTCGACCTTCCAGATATTGTATCGGAGTAAGCAATTTACAATTGATATCTGGCGAATAACCAAGAGGACTTTGTCATTATGATCTATTCTACCCGGGGATCAAACAATCCCTTCAGGCAACCATTTCGAGTCCAAAATAAATCATGCTATTGAAGCAATTAGAGAGCTATTAGAGAGCTCGATCAAGGATGTCAGAAAATTAAAAAAAGGCACTGACACATGAGGTGAAAGTTAGTCTCTTACTCCTGCTCAGCACCACAGCTCTTGCAGAAATCATTCGTCGCAATACCAAAGTTTCCATCATCCCTACCAAAAGGGCAGTGGTATAAATGGCCATGCGATTTAAAGACAAAAGTAAATGGCTATCCTTTTGCTAAATAAAAGACACTTCGACTGCAAGATGTTTAACAGCATCTTGACACATCAGCGATTTTGGGATAACTACATGAATAATCCGCTAGAATCTATTGATAATGAAAGAAGTGGTTTAACCATATGTATATTCGATGTAGAATATTAAATATTAGGGTCTCTGGCGAAATTGTAACACACAATTCTCACCAGCTACTAGACTATGAGGGCACCCATAATTTGCGCATTTCATTTTTAAAAAATTCTTAATAAAATCTTTTAATTAAAAATTTAATTTTTGGCGTATAATGAATATTTTCTTATGGGTTATACCCCACAATAGCCCAGACAAATCATAACAAAGAAAAGAAAAAAAAAAAGTCGTCTAGAAAGCAATAAAAATCTCTAGAAACGAAATACACAAATAAGGTATGAATGTAGTATGTACATATGTATGTATGTATGAATACACAAAATATGAATGTATGTTTATCGTATATTACAATTAATTTAAATTCGAAGACAATTGGTCTATTGAAAGCCGAACAACGAAATATGCAAACAAAAATACAAAATACACAATGAAAAGGCTACAATAGTTCTTAAACATGAATATCATAATGACAACATAATTACGATATTGTATGTATGTATGTATGTATTTGAGTGCCAAACATAAACATAAATTCATAAATACATAATATTAATTAGAATTCATATGAAATTATTTAATTTTCTATTACTATTGCTAGAATTCTTAAGAAGTTGCGAGGAAAATTTAATTGAATTGAATGTAGAACAGAATAGCAATATTATTTACCTTTCTTTTCTAAGGACACTTAAGGAATGATACAACAATTGTTATGTCCTTAAACCAATGACGAAAAAGTAGGCGTAAAAAAAATTACGTCTTTTTGTTTATTTCATTGCTTTCATGTTCTTTTTCCATGATACTAAAGAAAATTTTTTATGATTGCTTTTGGTTATGAGCAAATACACTCAGGAGAATTAAATAAAGTATCATCATAAAATTATAGTAAATAATAAGTATTTATGGTTACAATTTACATACAAACACGTATAGGATATCTGAGTCTTATAAATACGAAGGCATTTAGTGACAGACTAATATACTCCAAGATTTTTAGAATCATTATTTCAAAATTCATATCCTGACTTATCGCCGTAGCCTAGTAGTAGTAATGTTGACTTATTAGACGTGAAGCTATGGTTCGAAGTCGCCGTGGTCTAGTAGGTAGTGTGTTGACTTATTAGACGTAAAAGCCAGGGTTCCAGTCCCAGGCCAGACATCAAAACAAAATACAAAAAGTAATTTTTCGGCGATTTCCTCTCAGCAGATTTCTGGCAATAACTCTGAGAGTAAATAAAATTGCCATGAAAAGTTTCTCATAAAATCTGTCGTTCGGAGTCGACTTTAAACTGTAGGTCCCACTACTCATGTATAAAATTAACACACACAACATAAGTGGTGTGAGAAACTAGGTTAATAATCCTGACTGGTGGGTTCTAATGACCAATTATGTATGTATGCATGCTATGGTTCAAACCCCAAGTTAGACATCTCCAATAAAACTAAAATTGGAAAAATATTTCTTTGCCGTCTGCCGTATTTCTAACAAACACTCTGGAAGTAAAAAAAAAATTGGCATGAAAGAGTTTCTCAAAAATATATCATTCCGAATCGATTTTGCATCTGTAGGCTTCGCCACTCGTCTATAAAATTAACACACACAATATAAAGCAGTGTGAGTAGCTAGATTGTAATCCTAAAGATCCCAAATTATTTTATATATGGATAGTATTCTCCAGAAGCAATATTGGAAATAAACTCAACTAAAACTCTACTGAGTCCAAGAATATGTTGGAATTCAAAGCATTCATGTTGCCACAACTCTTCTGTGAATTGTTCGGGGAATTTGTCGAAAAGTAAACACCATGATAGGGAAGATAAAGAAAGACAAAGTCTCTCTATAAAGCAAATGTGTCTGATACAATTAAAACCTTCGTTAGAACATTACAATAAAAAGAGATCTGAATCATGCAACAGGCTATTTAGGAATAACTTGAGGTTGGTAACCGATCGTTTGATAGGACATTGTAGACTCAAAGTGTCCTTATTCGAAATGGGAATTATTTTGGAACACATTCTTACAATGTAGTGGGGCATTAATGTATCTCATGAAATAAAATCTGAATGCATATAACTGCTTAGCCAGGGAATAGTGTTGGGCTTTGATTGGATTTGAGGCAATCAAAATTTTTGTTCGGTAATTACAAAAAGAAGAGATCTGAGTCATGCATTAAACTATATAGGAATAACCTGAGGTTGGTAACCTGTGTTTTAACAAGGCACCCAAAAAGAAGAAGAAACGCCTGGGTGTAGGGGATTTCTCTTTGTTGACACCGAGCAGCTTCGAATAATTTATCAGGGTATAGGCTTGGAAAAGACATTATAGGTATAATGTTTGAGGGGAGTACTAAAGCACCTCTGCATGTCAAAGAATTCCTTCTTTTAGCTCTCTGTATTTATTTTCATAGCCGTGAAGAAAGCAATATCTCGTTTAATTAATAATAAAATGTGTTTTTCATTTTATAATTAAACATGGGAATTGTATTTTTTTTATAGTTCTCCTCCTTTTTGGTATTTTAATAGTTAGGTTTGTTTTTAAATATGTTTGTTTAGTTGTTATTATTATCAAGGAGTTTTGTTTTGATTCTTTTATTCGCCTGAAATTGTGATTATCAAAAGGCATATAGTTTTCGCACCTCTTTATGTGTGCTGCTTAATCGGTAGAATGTTGGAATCAAAATAAAAACATCAAAAAAATAATTGTAAACTTACTTTTGTATTGTGGTATATTTACTGCTACTAAGGCCGCTCTCTATCTCTCGCTCTCTCTCTCTCTTTCTTATTTGTCTCACTGATGATAATAGGGCAACTAGGATTGTGTTGATGACCAAGAAGGAGTAGAAAATGTGCTCTTTAGCTCCTTTTTTCTGTATTTTTAGTAGTAATATATGCTCTCTCTCTCTCTGTCTTCCAATGATGACGTTTTAATAAATTTACTCGTGTTTTCTTTCACTTGTTCTCTGTATGTTTACGTGAGATTATTTATCACTGATAAAAAAATGAAAATATTTGAAAAAAGAATAAATTTTTGTTTTTATTTTTCGGTATTTATTTTTGTTTTCTTTTAGACGATATTATTGTTGTTTTTTTCGGTTATTATTAAAACACGCGTGTAATCAAAAATAACAAATATGTACAACGAAAAGAAAAAAAAGCGAAATACATAAGAAAAGTAAAATTTTTTTATTTAAAAAGAGTGGGCGAGAAAAATTAATTTCTGTTGTTAGGAGAGTAAGTGTTTGTATTTGAGATAAAGAGTATGTGTGCGTGTGTGTGTGTGTGTGAGTGTGTTTGTTTGTCTGTGTTTGGTGTTATTCAACTTTGTCCTTTTTTGGAAGGGACTTCTAGAAGCTGATATTGCGTGTGTTTTGTTTTGATTTTTTCTTAATTTTCTTTTTAAAATATTTTCCTTTCCTTTTCTTTATTAATCAGATTAGATAATATTCATAATTTTTTTTCTTTGTTTATTTTATTTTAATTTTAAAATTTCCGTTACTTTTTAAAATTGCAATTTTCTGTCACTTAAGATATGCTTTATTAGGAGGTATGGTTGCACTTAAATTTTTCATTTATTTTTCTTTTAAAGGATTTCTTTTAATATTTTTTATTTTCTTTTTTAATATTTATTTTAGCGGTGTTTGTTGTTTTTTTTTTATTATTTCTTTTATTAATCAATTATTATTGTTATTTTTCTTTTTTTGTAATAATTTTATTTATTTATTTATTTTTTGTAATATTGTCATCTACCGTTTGGCTGTAGTCTTGTCGTAGCCGCCCGCCGTTCAAATGTTGTTGAATTCCATATAATCAAGTCAAACAGTTGTGTCTCTGCGTTTATTTTTCGGCTCTGTTCTGTTTGCTGCGCGCACAACAGTGTCATTCAAGGGCATTGCAAGGTCATAGAGCTCTGCCATCTATACAGCTTTTACGGTGTGCGGTTTGTTTCGTATTTTGGTCGTCAGTCATTTACTGCCCGTCTTATTAACAACACTTATGCAGCAATTGTTTTGCCGCTATTAATACCGTCCCTAGTAGTATATTAAAATGAAAAGAAAAAAAAAATATTCTTTTTAAACCCATCCACCGTGTAAATCTCTATTAACCCTATACTCATCCTCCCAATTGTTGCTGTTGTTGTTGCCACATATTCATTCATTCATGCATTGACACTTTTATTATGTTTTACTCACAATATGTATTATTCGTAGTAGCATTGTCGGCATTGTTCGCAGCTCTCTATTGCAAAAACAATAGAGCAAGGAAAGCAACGTTCTCCAGTTGTTTTATACAGCTGATATGTGTGGAGAGTTTTATCATAAAACAACAATGCCCTACACTAAACCATATGGTTAATGAAGCGTAAACCCTACATAACACTAGAATTTTGGTGTTAGTGAACTCAAATCTATTCTTTGATAATATAAACACCATCAAGTATTCAAATACAAAATACGAAATGACTCATTTAAAACAGTCTGCACCGCATTTTAAAATATCACAGCTCTTTCTCTTTATTTCTCTTAACATAGCTGAATTCCCTACCACAGGATAAGAGAAACTAAACGTTCCAGAGGTAGAATTAGCTTACTGTTTATGTAACGTAACGGATGTATATTCGTTTTTAAACACAACAGCAATGAGGAACAATTATATAACAGTAATTGTTTTCATATGATAAAAATTGAACATACCTTCCGTTACGTTACGTGAACTTTTGGCTACTTCGACTTAACGTTAGGTGACATTTAAAAGATAAGCTTATAAGTAAAAAAGCAAAAAATGTGTGCGAAAGTAAATTCAATCAAAAAATAAAATCAAAGACGCAAACTCACACTTTTAGCAGCGTAAACGATATAAATCTGAAAAATCCCATAGATTTAGGAACTAATTATAGGATGATATGTTAGGTAAGTGAGTGCCATTCCAAATCAAAGTGAAAATTCCAAGACCAATTGAAATAATATTGGCAATTTAGTTTAATGTAAACTGAAATTACTAAGAAAATTAGAGAACGAGTTAAAATAGTGAAAACTTACTTCAAAGTGATTAGTTCAAATGTATATCTTTTGGAATTTTAAGATGCTGGAAGCATTATAGATGTAGTTAGGCACTATACATCATGTACGCACTACTGAATATATTTCTTCTGTTAAAGAAAGTATTAAGCTTAATTCGAATTTGTTGTTTCTACAACGTAATCAGCACTTGAACCTATCTTGGACTTCATTCTGGCTTAATTATCATTTAAATTAGCACTTGGACAAATTTAAAGTTCAATTTTGGCAACAATTAAGGTGATCTTAAAAAAATCTTAGATATACGGACTGCGAGCTAAAACAACAGCTTTTAAGTACTAATTTTCTATAGTGCTGTGATTAAGAAAGTTCAATATGTCGCCGTATAATTAATTTGCCTTAGTGAATAACTGAATCATATTAACCACCTAATGGCTGTTTCCCTTATTCCTTTTAAGAGGTAGCTGTAACTGTGTAGAGGCGCTGTAACTAAACTCCTTTTTTGATTGTCCTTAATCAAGTTTTATCAGTTATAGAGTGAATGATGTTGTCGTGTAACAACGTCTGTTATGAATATGTATAGGATGCAGTGGTGAATCCTACACTTTTCCAAGAAGTGTTGCTGTCTTTATTGATCTTGTCCTCTCTGTGAGGTCGGAAGACTTCTGTATGGATTATTTGGATGGGGAGTGAGGCCTCTAACTCTCTTAAAATGCTAAATCCAATGATGGAAAATTTATTTGTCCTATGCTATGATCGAACCTTAAACGCTTAGGTTTATAGTCAAAGGATTACTTCACACTTTTGTGCCTTTATAAAAATGCAGTGGTTTCTTGATGAAACCTGTGAACTTGGTGTATTCTAAACTGTTTTAATACTCAATACGGGTGTAAGGAAACTCCAAGTCGTTATTACTGTAGGTGGTACATTAAATCGATCACACACGCATTCACACACACACACACTATTTTCTCTTTTTGGCTTTCCCAATTTGGAAGATTTTAAGAGTTCCTTTAATAAACTCTAGATAGGGTAATTGAAGGTCGTCTTCTTCCCAGCTTTGCAATATGTGGAGATGAGTGCGTATAGATAGATGTAGATGTAAAATGAATTTATTATTTATTGTCTATTATTTTTATTTATTTATTTACTTTCACTTTAAATATTTGATTGGACGCATAATATTCCTCTTTTTCTTTCTTTTTCTCTTTAATGATCATTTATTTGATTATTAATTAAATATTTATTTTTATAGAATAACAAACAATTTTTTTCTGTTTGCCTGCATCTCTACATATCTGGCTTAGGTTTGTTCTCATTTTCATTTGTGTGCCAGTGTTCGTGTATTTGTTTTTGTTGTATTAATTTCAATTTCTCTTGAATGCATTGTCTTGTTGTTATCAATTGCATTTATTTGCTATTTATGTATGTATTCACTTATTTGCTTTTATTATTTTGTTAGTTTTAATTGTTGTTTACTTTATTGCTGTTATTTTTAAATTATTATTTTTTGGCAATAAAATAACTTCGTTTTGCTTTGTCCATTTTTTTCTTCTTCTTCTTACCATAAAAACAACAACTTATCACTATGCAGGCGGCCTTTATATATGTATGTATGCATGTATTTGTTGAGCTGTGGGGTTTTTGTCTAATGCAACGGCTTTAAAATTAAATAATTTGCTTTTATCTCTCAACGAAAAGTTTATTATCTTTATTATGACCGACCCACCGTAAGACCCCCAATCTTAGCATTTTTTCTTTTTGTAATTTATTTTTATTTTCAATATCACAGAACTGGTTGCATACCATTGCCTTTTTTATTTAATAATTTTGCACTTGGTTTTTTTGCAATCTCTTTTGATTATCTTTAATGCTCTCTCTCTCTGTTTCTATTTAGATTTTAGCGCTCAAAACATTAGTACACCATCAGTGTTACCACTGTGTAATAGAAAAAGGATACTAAAATAAGCTGCAAGGAAAATAATGTAAATTACAAAATTATCATGAAATTATTAAAAAGGTTCTATAAGGATTAGGGAATTCTCAGTTTAGGACATCTTATTGAATTACAATTAAAAAAAAAAAAAATCGGCAGCATTCCCTTTTCCTACTTATTATACCTACGCACCTGCTTATTTTGCTGTTTTAGAATATTCTCTTTATTTCTCTCTTTTTCTCTCTGCACCGGTTTTTGCAAATGTTTATTTTGTTTTGTAGTGGTGAAGTATGTTTAATGCCATATTTAGTAGTTGTGTTGTTTGCCCAGTGTTGCCATAATGAGGATTTTATCGAAATTGGGATTTATTTTTTGAAATGCTGATAAAAAGTTATTTTTGAAGATTAAAGCATATTTTGAAGATTTAATTAAATTACATATTTTACCCAAAATTATTATTATATGTGTTTATTTAATTTACATTAATTAATTAAATTACATATTTTAACCAAAACCAGAAAATTACACATTTAATAATAATAACTGAACAATGTGGAAATAATGAAGAACGGCAACATTGACAAACACAGCTGATTAGTAAAATAAATTTGTACAGAAAAATTTTATATTTGCATAGTTTCCAATGTAACGAAAATTAAAAATCGGTTTATTCCCCTGGATATAATTATTACTGCGTATAAATATTTATTTATACAACAATATAAATAGTCGTGAAATTTTTCTTTATATATAACGTGAACAAGCGGATGAAATATTATTGCTTAGAAAGAAGGCGGTCAGTTTACAGCATATCTGTTAAGAAGTTTGGAGACGCACAAATTTGCAAACCTTGGCCTCATTGAATTCTCTAAAGGCTTAACAAAGGCGGAAAAGGTAAGTTTTATTGATATTTTCATTAATTGTTGGATCCAATTTCAAATGTGGGGTGGCAGAAAAGAAAAAAAAAAACCCAAAGTTTGTTTGGATAGAAAAGTGAGAAAAAAAAAAGTAAAAACAAATCCCGCCCAGCTGTTTTGCCGTATGATTTCTGCGCTTTTTTTTTGTTTATAAACAAACCCTTGGGAAAAAACTTGATGAGAAATTATATCACGATTTAACACTATTACAACCAAAACTAGAAAGAAAATAAATTGGATGACTACGTGATATTAAATACAATAAAAGAAAGTACAAAGAAATATATGTGCTCCAAGGCAACCACAAAGTAATATACACACGTACAATGCAATGTTATTTATATAAATGTGATACACATAAACATGGTATGGTCAGACAGTGCCACCTCTTGGTAAAATGTGGAACACATTTTATAAGGTGGAATCATCACCTCCAACAACCCAGTAAATTTTAAATGAAATTAAAAAAAATCGTAAATGGAATATCAATTGTAACAGCAAAGAAACAATTTAAAACCGCCACTTATCCTATACGGATTTCAAAGGGACTAAATCTATCGTGGCATACCTCTAGTGGTTTCCGTGGAGATCATCTGGTTTGCGAAATCAGTCTAAGAGCTGCTATTGAACATCAATTTGTGTGCAGTTAAGCGAAACGCCAAGCAATTGTAGTCCATATCCCGTCAGGCGTCAGCCATTATATGTACATACCTCGATTACTTTCAATATCTGCATGCACATATGTCAAGTAAAAGCTCAGTACAGGTAGTCCCCGATTTCGACTGTTCGACTTACTACTATTCGCACTTACGACCATTTTTTTTCCAATTGTTTTCTCATAGGAAATACTTAATAAAGACAAATATTTAGTATTAGTACAATATGTAATTCTCTTCTTAATTTTTTTATAAGAAATTCCACTTACAAATTAATCGACTTACGACCAATGACCAGGAACCTATCTGGGTCGTAAGTCGGGGAATACCTGTGTAAGAAAAAGAACTCCATGCAGACTAAATGCAGACGGTAGTCTAGAGGGTGCTCTTTCCTAACAAAATCGATTTTTCATCAAAAATTATATGAAAATTCCATTTTGGAACATACATATTAGAAATAGTACAACATACAAACTATATGGAAATGGTAGTCCAGAGGGTGATCTGTCCAATCGTGGTAGTGGGATAGCTGTACTAATTTTGAAAATTGAGATTTTTTTATTTTATTAAAAAATCGATTTTTGGTCCCGATTTTTGGAAGATGATATGCATATCTTAATATATATGAAAGTAATTTGTTGTCCTTCCCGAAAACTTCTTGACCCCGTAATATTTAGCCTATTACACTATCCTCAATCTACATAAGGCAACCCCATTGTCCTGATAAATTTCAGTATGCTGTTCGGCGTCAACAAGGACACACTGCCTATGCTGTGATATGCGTTCTGATAATTTATTCTCATCATTACAGAATGTGCAAGTTCGAGACGATTTCCACTACGCATAAGTGTTGTTTGGATCTCCCAAATGCCTTAGATTATTCGTGAATAGTCTAATGGCCTCCTATTGTAATTAACAAAAGTTTATTGTCCAATCTATTGGTTGGTCCTTCTATAGTAATTATCTAACAAAACCTTCGATTGACTCTATTAGTTCCTTTGGAGAACAGTTTCGACCTCTTCTTTTGTCTTCACTTTCAAACCTCTCGTCCCACACAACAAAAAAGTTTTGGCTATTCGATCTAAGAAGATGTGTTAATCTAACATTTGATATATGACAGGCCTTTTTGTGTGAGGTGTACTCCACTGATAGTTGTTTCTGAATGTAAGCAACACATCTATATGGAAATAGAGTACCATACTGAATACTTAGCCTCTCAGTCTAGTAAGTAGTCCGCCTAAATTGCTAGAAATGCTTTCTTATAGGTTTTCGAATTAAATTCTTCCTAAGAGATGGCAATCATAAAGCCGCTTCTTTAAAAGGTACGTGCCAAATAGCCTCATAGTACATCATAAATTATGCTTTTCATATTTCCATGGGCTTTAAAGTTTTAATTTTAAGGTTACGTTATGATTTTTTTCAAATTGATATTGATGAATCTGATCAAAGCTGTTTGAAACTTACTGAACGCATAAAACAATTCCTTGGTAACAATGATACGAAGGAATATAAAATGACTCGTAATGAACCGTAACTCATAGTACATCATAAATTATGCTTTTCATATTTCCACGGGCTTTAAAGTTTCAGTTTTAAGGCTACGTTATGATTTTTTTCAAATTAATATTGATGGATCTGATCAAAGCTGTTTGAAACTTACTGAACGCATAAAACAATTCCTTGGTAACAATGATACGAAGGAATGTAAAATGACTCGTAATGAATCGTAACTCATAGTACATCATAAATAATGCTTTTCAAATTTCCATGGGCTTTAAAGTTTTAATTTTAAGGCTACGTTACGATTTTTTTCAAATTGATGTTGATTGATCTGATCAAAGCTGTTTGAAACTTACTGAACGCATAAAACAATTCCTTGGTAACAATGATACGAAGAAATATAAAATGACTCGCAATGAATCGTAACTTATTTATAAAATAACTCGTAATTTATTCCTTTGCATCATTGTCACCAACTCGTCAATAACTCGTAATATCTCGTAATTTAATTTTGTATACGCCTTCGTATCATTGTCGTAATTTATTTTATATTCCTTTGTATCGTAAGAAGGTTTCCAATTCCTTTATTCTTTAAAGCGATTGTTTATATTTTTAATTTCTAGATGGAAATAAATGATGTTGTTTATGGAAAATTTTTAATACCCGACGATGTCGCAGAAATTGTTGCAACAAAACAATTTCAACGTTTAAAATCAATAAGACAATTGGGTTTTTTATATCTCAATGACAATCTAGATGAAACCCATCATCGTTATGCTCATTGTTTGGGGTAAATGAATATTAATTAAACTTAAAAAAGGATTATTTTATAATAAATTTCTTTTGTTAAAGGACTTACAATGCGGCCAGTTTAATGTTAGATGCGCTGGAGAAGAATACTCCATGCTTTTCACAAAATAATAATGAATATGATTTGCAGAATCATAATATAGTAAAACAACAATATAAAATACCTTTGGTATATCGTAAAGCTGTGCAGGTAATTGTTTTTTTTTATCATTTTTAAAATAGTTTCCAATATAATTTAACTGTTTGTTATTTATAAATTACAGCTGGCTGCACTTTTACATGATGTAGCCCATGGACCATTTTCCCATTCCTGGGAGTATGTGGTTGATGATTATTGTCATGAAAAGTTAGCATTTCCTTGCATAGATGCAATTTTCAAGCACATAGACGTTAAACTATTTCCAGAATTACGTTGCAATAATAATTATGGCATTGAACTAATCAAAGCTTTAATTGTTGGTGATATTAATAATTTTAAACACGAACTGCCTAAGAATTTTCATTTTATATTTGAGGTATGTTAAGAGTATTATTATTGCTTTAATATTATACAATATTATTCTATATTTTACTAATTTTACAGATTGTAAGCAATGGTATACAAAAATTGATGTTGATAAATGGGATTATTTAAGACGTGACTTTTATTATCTAAAACATATAAAACAACCGAATATGGATTTCAATGATGTTTTCCTAAAGGCAAAAATTTCACCATGCGGTTCTCATATTGAATATCGCTATGAGGATTATAATAAAATTTATAATCTCTTTTTGGCACGTTATGATTTTCATGAATATTGTTACTCTTTACCCGAATATTATTTGACGAATCATATACTCAATATGGCTGTTCAGGAAATCAAACCCAAAATTAATAATATCTTAGTAATCCAATTAGATTCGTATAATATGCCAGAATTTTTACAATTAACCGATAAACATGTATTGGAATTAATAAAAGATAGTAAATTAAGGAAATTTCTACGTAATGATACCAAATATCAACAGCTTGAAATTGACAAGTTAAAAGAGGTAAACTATTAAATATTTTTAATTAATGTAATTACTTATGCATCTAATATATGTATATATTTGTATAATTTTATTTCAGAATATTGCAGAATATAATAATGCCATAATCAAAGTAAGTTGTTAATGTTTTTTTTCATTTATTTTAAATTTTATAGAAATTTCTTATTATTTTAAAGATTACAATGCTGCCAATTAATATAAAAAGTGTGCAGAATTATATGCCTGCTGATGAAAAATTTCATTTTTATGGTGATCCAAAGTAAGTGAAAGATTCATATACTTATTATTTCATTATAATTTTTACCATTCCATTCAAATAGTTGCCAGTATTATATTGGCTACTCTGTTTTTAGGTTAGGTTAGGAAATAACTTTTAAATAGCGATGCAGAATGCTTTAATCGATGAAAATAATTTAAGTTTATGCGATAATTGCTTGCATTCTTGTTGTTCTTAGCCAAACAAGCTAGCTAGATATCTCGAATATAAATTGCCTATTCTGGCATTCGTTTTTGTTCTAGACACTGACTGCTCGTAATGTAAATAAAATTCTAGCTCTTGAACAACAACCTTATCGTAAGCGATGTCCCTTAATAGCGATGATTAGTAATCAGCTTACAGCCTTTTAGCCATATTTTAGGGTTACAAAGGTGTTAAATCTAATGTCACATATCATTTGCAGGTCTTTTAGATCATTTTGCCTAATTTATCTTTCGAAAGCACTGTTCGAAACAGATGTATAATCTGATACCTGCTTTTGTTCGACCATCAGCGACTTCATTGCACCGGCAAGTTTATGTAACCCAGGTAGGATGAAAGGGATGAGATTTCATTTAAAAATAGCATCCAGGATATTCAAAGAGGACTGATGATATATAATATACTCAGTGATACTTTAAGTTTGTAGTGTAATAATATGCAAACGTTTTAGCTGTGGAAAGTTGTTGCAGTAAGGTGGAAAGCAGCATAAAATATACTTGCAGCAGTAGTTTTCTAGTATTCCTAGCCAATCCAAAGTGAAATACAAGCAGATTCAATGTATTTGCTGATACCATAGAGTTTGTTTTGAAGCTTTCAGTATGAAAAACTGATCCATGCCTCTAACTTACGTATTTAATTGGTCATTACAATCATTTAAACAGGATTTTAACCTAGTTGCTCACACCACCCATGTTTTACGTATTAATTCTATTTATGAAAAGTGGGAGCTACAGTTTAAAGTCAACTCCATACAACAGACTTTCGATAAACTTTTCTTGGTCATATTATTTACTCTTAGAGTTCTTGCCAAAAGACTATTGAAGGGAAGTCATCTTAGAAATTCTTTTCATATTTCGTTTGGTCAAGATGTCTGAACTAGTGTTTAAACCAAGGGTACGTGTATAATGAATCAATCTACTAGATTGGACTCTTCTATAGGATTTAAATTTACAAAATTAAGTGAGGTCTGCAAAGGCCGAAACAAATGATATTCTGTAAAAGTTAGATGTGTTTGATCTGGCTTTGATCTGTTCGGTCTGTTGTAGGCTGTAAACGTCAGCATTAGTTTTTGAAGGAGTTTATAATGAATAATTCCCTTCCAATCAAACATGATGCTTAGCATTATGTTTCTTGTAGTCATTCTGTTTTGTATATGTTTTGCGAAATTTCAGTTTCCTTCGTCTAGGATCTTTTTCGCATATTACTCTCGTAAGTGATTGACTTATCAGAGGGAACGTAGGTTCATTAAGTTTTACTTCATCAATTCATATTTTAAAACTTAAAAATACCTGCTATAGCCATTAATTTTACTTTTTATTTTAGCAAAAAATCCATTATTAATGATCAAACAAAAAATATCAAAAAAATATATCCTTGCTATTGCGATCTAAGGTATGTTGTTCGTTTATGAACTTTAATTAAATTTAATGTCAATCTAATCTTCTCTATTATCATAATTGTTTTAGAACCGAAACAATATACTATTCTATAGTGTATTTAAACGAATAAAGTTTAACGTTATAATAGAGTCAACAACTGTCAACTAAAAACTGGCACAATGTACCTATGTGTACACAATGTCCAAAGTAATCATCTAATTATGTTCTCATTTTTAATTTAGTAAACGTGTTAACATTACATATATATTTTTTGAAAGCTTAAATATTTGTTTAACAAATGGTAATTTCAAGTACATATATCCTTTTATTTTCTGTTTATTATTGTTTATTTATTTTTATTTTTTTTTTTACTTTTTGTTATACTTTAAAGTACAATAAATTTGCTAAAGCCATTTATGTCTTTAATTATATGTTATAGTTTATAAGAACTATGATCGTTTTTATTTTTAAATCTTTTTTTAGATTTTTTAATATATTTTTATTTTTTATAAAAATAAATCATTTTAATTATTTTTTTATTCACCAAAAATTTAAATTCTATTTTTTGCTTGATAAATTCTAAAATATTTTTAAAATCTTGCAAGATTTTTTTTCCAAAATAATAACCTAAGAACTAAAGCTTTAACAGAGTTAAACAAAGTTTAATTTTTAATTAATCAGTTATATAATAAAAAATAGTTTTTAAAATTATTTAAGATTTTGGTATAGTCATGTGTTCAACAATAATTTATATTTTGAAATATCCTTTATAAAATTTTATTAATTATGATTTTTTCAAAGAGAATAGTTTGTGAGTGTTTCAAAACATGATCTCTAAAATCGATTAATTCGCAAAAACCATGTTAGTATATAAAAAATGATAAATGTATTCATTCCTGAAATTCCTGCTATGAACATAAAGCCATAGTCATATACATACCTACACTCAAAACGTTATCAAGAGAATCATCGTTCAGTATAACTGGGTGAGAGTTCTTTTTATTTATTTTTATTATTTTTGTTTTTTTAGTTAAGTTTATGCTCAGTCGCTTCTTAGCGACAGTTAAGTCAACTATGCATAGTTTTCCATACATTTTCTTGAGATTATTGTTTTATTAAATAGATATTTTCCTTGCAATCCAGGTGTTCCAAACAATCATGAAGACATGAATGACCCCATTAATGTTCATGTTCATGTTCATGTGTGATCTTAAACTATAGAGCCTCATTACTAAATTCAGGCCTAACAAAACGGCAGCCGCATGCTTCTACTAGACTAACTCGCTTTTGTCGATGAAAATAAGGCCAAATGCCTCTGTTGCTCTCTTGTTTCAATACTGTCCAGGCGGTGTTAAATAATATAATTGTACCGCCTAATTATGCTCTCCAAAACGGCAATAGCATGCTTCAACTAGATTGACCCGCTTATGTCGATAAAACTGAGTCCAAATGCCTATACTAGACTGCTGCATTCTTGTTTCAAAACTGTCTACGAGGTGTTAAGTAATATAATTGTATCACCCTAATTCATGGCTTACAAAACGGTAATATGATGACCCTATCGAATGTTTCCACTAGATGGACCCACTCTTAACGCAAAACTTTCCAGTTCAATGTTAAATAATAGAGGTTGTTATACCCAACTATGTCTGAAACTCTTTCTTAATACAGTTTCAAAAGTGTTTCTTCTCAAAATCCCTTAATTCCCTATTAGGGGAACAATTTGGAGTCCTTAAGATTATCCTAAGATTATTGGCATAGTCGACGTAAAATCTTGAGGGTTTCAAAGCTGTCTGCTGTTATAGGAGTCGTAACAGTGCATTCTCCCTTTAGTGGAACTGAAATATTTCTACTTCAATGTGAAGAAGCAAATTGGCCCATGCCTTTAGATAAGTAGGCAGAAATGGCTACGTAGTCATGATGTTGAAAAACTGATAGATCGAATGAATTGTAAGCCTGAGGGTCTTGTGAAAAATTAATGATAGAAAATTCTCCTTTATTTCTGTTCCTTATTTCTTATCGTTTTTTTCTCACTTTTCCGTTTTCCGTTTATTGGTTTACATTTTTCTCTATATTGCTCTGTCAACGTTAGATTCTATTTTTGAATTCGGTTTCTCTTTCATATTTATTTCGATTTTCTTTATCATAACCGCTAAGATAGGCTTGTTTTGCTTTCAGAAAACTGCTAATCATGTTCCCAAGATCTGGGGTTTGTATTGTGTTCTCTTTGACCACCAAATTGGTGATCTAAAATATATTCGTTTTTATAAAGTAACAGGGTTAGCTGGCCAGTAGTTTCTTAAACTCATGGCTTTAGAGGGTTATAAGATTGCAGATTGCATAGGCATCGAAAATGTTTATTTTTATGTATTGTTGGATTTATTTTTTATTTTAAAATCGCTGTTTCTTTTTAAATTTTTATTTATTTCGCTTTGCTTTTCAAAAGCCGTGGAGAATAAAAATCTTGATGATTTTAAATTATTTTTTTTATTAAGTTTTATTTTTATTAAATAATTTCATTAGAATCACATATTTTGTTATCTGTCTTATAATACATACACACACTTAAGATTAAGTTTAAACATTAAATAAAAAAAAACTAACTGTTTTATAACTATTATTATTATTATAAAAAAAAATTAATGATTATAAAAAAAAACAACTACAAATAACACAACAATAATGGTACAATTATTAAAATAATGCATTTAGTAAACAGTTAATAACTTTAGAAAATAATAATTAAACATTTAGAAATAACAAAATTTTAAATTTTTAAATTAGTTTCGAAATAAATTTTCATATTAAACAAAAACAAAACAAAACAAATGTTCAAAAGTAATAAATTAAAGCCTATAAGAGAGACTCTAAATGCTTAAAATCAGTTTTTTGTATTTACTAAACAAAGAAAATTATTATTTTTCGAAATTAAAATCGAAAAAACAAAAAGGAAAACATAAAGAATTAAAAATTATTATTACTTATTTCATAAATTTTTTTTATAAATTACAATATTTTACATATTTTGTTTTTTTTTTTTAAAAGAAAAGAAACTATTAATTACCGTTATTATGTGTATTTAAAAAAAAAAATAATATTTGTTTTAAAAAATTAATTTTAAAATATTTTTTTTTTTTATAAATTTAACTTGCAGCGAAAACATTTTTGAAAAACAATTTTTGTGACGTGGAATTATTTTATGTATATAAAAAATAAAAAAATAAAAACAAAAAACAATGTATTAATAAAAAAATTAAAAAAAAAAAATAAAAAACAATTTCAATTAATTAATTCAATATTGTACTAATTTATCATATATTTGTAATGCAACAATTTGTTTTCCCTTCTCTTCTCTTGTAATATCACCGTTTAATATCGTATTTGCATTATAATTTCTTTTCTAAATCTTCTATAAAGACATTGTAAAACGTTTAAGGTTGGAAGAGTGCCAATGTTTTGTCGGGTAGATTTGCTGCTAAATACTGTTTGTGTAAACGTTGTCGACAGAACTGATAGAATTCAATTTCATTGGTGAAATTACGGCGTACAATGTCTTTAACTTTCTCACTTACAGGCGGTTTGAAATTATTTTTATTGATTTTTGTCAAGTATTCGGCGCTGGCTGTAATTGGAAAAACAAAAATATTTTAAAATAATATTTGAAAAATATAAAAAACCTTAAATTAAAAGAAAAATAATT
Source organism: Sarcophaga peregrina (assembly GCA_014635995.1). Classification (NCBI taxonomy): domain Eukaryota; kingdom Metazoa; phylum Arthropoda; class Insecta; order Diptera; family Sarcophagidae; genus Sarcophaga; species Sarcophaga peregrina. The sequence goes on along the minus strand of CM025792.1, from coordinate 13,809,983 downwards.
TAAAATAAGGCAAACGTGGCGGAACAAGTTTTACATTCTACGTAGAGAGTTCTCAGATGACAAAATATATTCTCTTGCAGCAGGCACCGGTATTGAGGTGGTTCAATAATGTATAATTCGATGCAAATATCTCTACCTTAGGCGAGTTTTAGGTGGCCGCGGTACTGGTTACACGCTAAAGAATCGATAGATAAAATACAATATAAAATACAATGTGAAGAGAGAAACACTACAGACGAGGCATACTGTCAATTCTCATATGGATTACCACAATTCATAGACTCTTAAAGATATTAACTGATGGATTAGCGTGAATAATACAATCACGTAATCGATGTGGTAATAATAATGAGGGTTAAGAATCTCAACCATTTCTGCAAAGAGAGTGGAATATACTCGCAACATACAATACTATTAGCCACCGCTAAGGGATATGTGATTGTAAATCCGAATCAGAACTAAACTTATTTACAAAGAAAAGAAGGACCGCTCATAATGACGGTGTTCGGTTTTTAAGACGATTAAAATGTCCAATCACGCCTCTATTAAAATAACACAAAATGTGGTTGAGATAACATTGAAATTTTTATGTGTTTCGAAGACCTATTGATGCTACTATCTGAAGAACGTATTATTGCTTTTCCAAAGTTCACCATGGCTTCTCTGGATGCCAAAATGTCGAATTTTCCATGTTTATGGCACATAAATCAAGCTGAATTTGATCAATGGCATGGATTATGTTGACCTTAAACACTGCTTTGGTTTTTGATTTATTGGCATACACCGGAGATTAAGAAAATTTCACAAGAAAAGCCCAACATCTTTTATGCGTTTCGAAGATCTATTGATGCTACTATCTGAAGAACATATTATTGTTGTTCCAAAGTTCACCATGGTTTCTCTGGATGCAGTGCATTCAAAATGTCGAATTTTCCATGTTTATGGCACAAAAATCAAGCTGAATTTGAACGATGGCATGGATTATGTTGGTCTTAAGCACAGCTTTGGTTTTTGACTTATTGGCATATACCAGAGATTAAGAAAATTTCACAAGAAAAGCCCAACATCTTTTATGCGTTTCGAAGATCTATTGATGCTACTATCTGAAGAACATATTATTGTTGTTCCAAAGTTCACCATGGTTTCTCTGGATGCAGTGCATTCAAAATGTCGAATTTTCCATGTTTATGGCACAAAAATCAAGCTGAATTTGAACGATGGCATGGATTATGTTGGTCTTAAGCACAGCTTTGGTTTTTGACTTATTGGCATATACCAGAGATTAAGAAAATTTCACAAGAAAAGCCCAACATCTTTTATGCGTTTCGAAGGCCTATTGATGCTACTGTCTGAAGAACATATTATTGTTGTTCCAAAGTTCACCATGGTTTCTCTGGATGCAGTGCATTCAAAATGTCGAATTTTCCATGTTTATGGTACATAAATCAAGCTGAATTTGATCAATGGCATGGATTATGTTGACCTTAAACACTGCTTTGGTTTTTGATTTATTGGCATACACCGGAGATTAAGAAAATTTCACAAGAGTAGTCTAACCTTCATGTTTTCAAATCGCTTGTGCAGAATTTCGAATGGGGCATGAGGTTTGTGGCACTAACGCCACCCTATTAAAACTACCAGTTTTTAACGTGCAGGTCATCTAATAATCGATCTATCCCACTTGTCGTTGAAAGCCTGGCCAACAGGGATCTTAAAAAAATATGAACCGATGATGATGCCAGTCTAAAATCCACGACAAACAGTCAGTTGTTATTTGGAGTACATTGGATGCTCTGGAATCTTATGTGAATTGTTGTTATTTTAAATTCCACAATTGTCGATATGTAGAAACGTGCAGTGTATCAGATTCTAGCAGGCGACAACTGTACCTTCGACGTTACTAAGGACTCTTTCACTAGCAGTAAAAATGATGTCTGTCTGGAGGATAAGTAATTTTGTAGCAGAGAGCCTCTTCCAGTTACGAAACAAAAAAAATCGGTTATTCTTCTCCAGCTTTTCAATGGCATGAAAATATGGACGCTCTTTCGCATTATTGCAACTGCCTTGGGGTTATCGATAGCGCAAATTTTCGATGATTTTGTATAAAAACCAAGAATCAACCGGCGTTAGCTTATAGAACCAGTTAAAGAAGCCCTGTCATCGCTTGATGTGTCCAATTTGTAAGATATGCGTGAAGCTGATGCTATTGAAAGTAAATGCTAATGCGGACCAAAATATAGGGTTGCTACAGCCAATGAAATAAAGTATTTAAAAAAGTGGATGTTTGGAAGTTCATGAAGGAGAATATTCCTGACAAAATAGGGAGTATGAAAAGCAATTCCTACTTTTGGAAAGGCGCAAACGTGCTAGATTTTATTTCTTTTAATAATACTTACTGTCATAGATCTCACGAACACCTTGGAAAAATCTCGGTATATACTTTTCAAACACCGACAGAGTAGTATTGAGATCTTCTAAGACACCCACCACAGCATATTGACTTTCCACTGCATATTTCGCACGCTCCAAAGCACCAACTGTATTGAAAGGCCTGCATTCATTAAAAGAAAAAGATTTTAAATTTTAAAACTTCGTTTTGAGTTGCCTACAGTTTTGAAAAACTTACGTGCACTCATAGGCATGACCACAAAAGAATAAACTCTGTCTGCGATGATCACCAATACCCTCTACGGTAACACCTTGGGTATAGGTGCACTCTTGATCACCCGACAAGACACACGTTTCAAAGTCCTTTTTCAGCCAGGCCGGATGGGGTAATGGTAAATCGGGGAAGGCGGCTTTACGTTCCACAAAATACCAAGGAGCTCTGACGTAATAAAACCAACTGATGACACGTTCCACAGGATCACGCACCACATTTACATAAATCGGTGTGGGCAATTTAAATTTCGTAAAGTTCGTATAGCACACATGCTTAATAAAGACAGAGGGTTCTGGCAAATCACTGATAACTTCAGCTAATTCCTGCTGTTGATCTTCGGCTAAACGTATGGTTTCGACTTTTTGTACAGCATCACGATGAAATTGAAAATTATTACGTTCCGATAGGCGTCTCAAAAGTTCCATAAACGTTTGACTGCCAACCTTGGGTACACGATTGAAGAACACCAAATCCAGTTGAGCTTTACGGGTGTTGTTGAGATCGTGAACATTAAGCGATTGCATCTGTTTGGGAGGAATTAAAAAAAATGTTTTTTTCTTTATAAAATTTAAAAAATTAACGAAATTCGTAAGAGAAATTCTTTCAATACCCTGGGTTTTATGTTTTGTTTATTTTTAAAATTCTTCCTGGTGATTGATATGCAGTTTTTGTTGGCTAAAAAAAATTTATTTCAAATAAAACGCGTTCAGGTATTAAAACTTCTTTCATTTATTCAATCTTTGGTTTTTTATAATTTGTTTGTTTAATAATGTGGATAATTTTTATCAATATTTAATGCCAGATATTGTTTATATAGCCTCTGTTTACAAAAATAATAAAATTCATATTCATGCGTAAAGTTTTTCCTGATCATAGCTCTGACATCGGCATCAATTTTTGGCTTACGATTGTTTCTATTGCGATTTCTTAATTGTTGGTTATGGACTTTAAACGAAAAACGAATAAGAATTTTAAATTTAAAACGATTTTTTAAATATTTTTAATGCCAAAGGCAGTTATGATAAAAGATCGGTTGCTCTATACCTTCTCTAAACTTTTACTTTAAAAAGGAATGTTTTATAAAGGCTTAGAAGTTCTATAACATGAAAGTCTATATTGTCGTACAATGACAGTGGTCATACGATCTACTGTGACCTCATTCTTCAAACCAATTGCTTTGACAAACTTCAGGATGATATAATATGAACCTTGAAGTCGCCGTAGTCTAGTAGGTAGTGCGTTGGCTTATTAGATGTAAAGCCAGGGATCAAACCCCAGGCCAGACATCACAACTAAATACAAAAAGTATTTCTTCGGCGATTTCCTCTTAGCAGATTTCTGGCAAAAACTCTGACAGTAAAGAAAAAATCTGCCATGAAAAGTATCTCAAAAAAAATCTGTTATTTGGAGTCGACTTTAAACTGTAGGTACCGCCACTTATGTATAAAATTAACACACACAACTTAAGTGGTGTGGCAAACTAGGTCAATAATCCGGACTGAAGGGTTGTAATGATCAATTACACATTAATGCCGGGCAGGTTCCAATTATCATTATCCCAAAACATATTGGGCTTGAGGCGATCCCCAGAAAGTTCACTTATTAGGAAACATTAATGCCGGGCGGGTTCCAATTATCATTATTCCAAAACATATTGGGCTTGAGACTATCCCCAGAAAGTTCTTTTAACCTAATGTTGATGGTGGATAGTGTAATGCGTGACTCAGATCGTCTTCTACTGTAATTACCTAATAAAAGGTTCGTAAACATCCTGTATTCCTCACTATCTCCCCTTCCGCTAAGTTCGCCCTTCTAAACATTACTTCCTGCTCCCCAGGAAGCTTCCAAACTCATCAGAGGCGTGGAAGCTCCTCTCTATCGCAAGCTTATTTATCTTAATAATAATATCCCGAATTTCAACATGACTTGCGATCCAGTAGAGGTTACCCAATTTCTTGTGTCCAGCTGATTTAGTTTCCTAGCCAACTATCTGATAAAATTATCGATTTAACCTCATAAAAACTGACCAGGGGTGGCCCGACTGTATGTATTCTTTTTCCAATTTCAATTAAACAAATTTTCATACACTTCTGCTTGGGAAATACCTGCGAGTCTCTCCATGAGCTCACAATATGTCATTCTATGACCAAAACCCCCCAATTCCTGTCTAAATATCTCTCTTAGACCCATTCGTATGCCGCGGGAAGAGTATGTAGCCTCTAGGTTATTCCTATATCTTACTGTTACTAAGTCTGGATCGAAGCATTTTTCGAAATCATAGAATCTATTAATTGTAGTTTGTTATGGAGAGATCAGAAGGTCACAATATCTTTTGATTATCCTAACCATTTCTTTTTTTTTACGCCGATGTCCCCAACCGCACCATATAGAGGAAGTCGTCACATCCTCCGTGTGTGGGGCCCTCACCCACTAAATTCCTCGGCTCGTGGACTGTTGTACCCACTCCGGAACTACGGTGGTATTACTTCGAAGTGGAGTTCTTTTGGCCCCTGTATGCATATATCCGCGTCCGGATTACGTATCGGGAGTTAAGGAGATACTAAGTGTCTCCACTTTTCTTTTGTACAGATTCCTGACTGGAATTTTGTTTGCCACGTGTGCCAGTTTCATCTATGCCGGCATGCCTACATGTTCTGCAGCCTTAAGATCTCTATTCTTCAGCCCTAGAATGCACTTCACGTATTTCACCACTGAGGCCCAATTCTCTCTACTTGCAATCATAACCCCGACAATGTTAGCGGCCGTGATCGTTCCAATTGTTGATGTCAGTACAGAGCGATAGCTCTGCCAGCGGGTACATTCCAAAACAGTGTGCTCTGCACCATCAATTGCTTCCCCTTCCTCGTAAAGACAGTAAAGACTTGCACATTCTGTGCAGATATTTCCTAAAATATCCATAATTCGATAGCATCTGCGTAACGTAGTAATTCACCTCACCAAATTTCCGATAAATTCATGGCTTTATGTACGGAATAAATCTCACTGTCTACATTCCTCTATCGTTCATCGTCCCATCGGCGTTACCATTCTGATATGGTGTTTTCCCTGAAGTGACCGATTATGTGATTATCCTAACCATAGTCTAGAAAGCTTTGGTTCGAACTATCGTGTGCAAGGAATATAAATCCAACATAATTTCTAAAGCTGCTATAGGATTAGTTCTTGTTATCGCTGTTATACCAACTCGTGATAGTGTCTTTATTTAAACAGCTTATATGCTGTTTTATCTTAGTTCTGCGTACCCAAATAATGCCTGACAATCATGGTATGTAGTATACCCAATGCAAAACTCTTATGTTTCTCGTAAGTAAACTTTGCTTGTACTGTTGCTTCCTTCTTCTAGCGTTTGCTTTAGTAAACCGTGATTATAGGATTTCTGTTATTCATCTAGATATTATAGGATGTGTGCCTCTTCTAGCAAAGCGCAAGTAGCCACCGCTTTCACTTTTAACAAGCTTTTGAATGGAACCCACTAAATCTATAAGAACCCTCTTATCGGATCTGTTTTCCCTATTAGCACGTTGCCTAGTATGCAATGGCACCCTTATCAATATTCTACGGCTTATGTATTTGTAGCCAGTGTTATTGCACCTTTTGAAGTGGTGCAAAATGTCGGCACTTCTGAAATAAATAATATATTTGGTACCACATTAAAAGTACTTTTTGTATTTGCATTTTAAAACATCTTTTAAATTTTTAGGAGCATTATCCATCTACATACATACATAACATACATAATTGGCCATTACAACCCTTCAGTCAGGATTACGACCTAGCTTCTCACACCAATTATGCTGTATGCGTTAATTTTATACATGAGTGGCGGGACCTACAGTTTAAAGTCGACTCCGAACGACAGATTTCTGAGAAGCTTTTCATGGAAATTTTTTACTCTCAGAGTCTTTGCCAGAAATTTGCTGAGAGGAAGTCGCCGAAGAAATATTTTTTCGTTTTGATGTTTGACCTGGGATTCGAACCCGGGTCTTTTGTCTAATAAGTCAACACACTACCCCTTAGACCACGGCGACATTATCCATCTATTTACTAATATTTAGGAAAACCTGCTGTAGAGTTACAGCAAGTTACAATTTCAAATGATACAAAATGGTACTTTTTTCCAGTAAAAAAAGTACCACATTTAAAAGCACTTTTTTTGCAAAAAATTTTTAAGCAAAAGTTAAAGTCTTTTTATGAATTTAAAGAGTTCTAGATCTTGCCAAAACATTTTTTATGGATTTCATGTTCCTACTATTCTCTAAATTATTTTATTATTTAATGAAATACCATTTGAAAGTACTATTAAGGTACTTTTAGTGATTTTATAAAACATTTTGCCAGCCATACTTTTTAGAAAATAAAAAATGTACAGAAAGTTCTAAATCAATCCAAAGTACTACATAATAAAAGAGCTTCAATAATCCCATATCATAACCGCCCCTTGCCGAAGAATATAAAACTTACTTTCGTATACTTCTTTTGCCTGCCTAAAGAAACGTGGTATATAGTGTTCAAAAACGGTTAAAGTAATATTGGCATCCTCCCAAGAGCCTACCACAGCATAGTCACGTTCCACATTGAATTTAGCTGTCTGTATAGCTTCAAATGAATCGAAAGGTCTACGAATCCATAATAATATGCGATAAAATCTATAAAATTCTATACAAGAAATAATACACTTACAAACATTCAGCATCATTGCCGCAAAAGAATAACGATTGACGCATATGATTACCCGTCAAGTCCTTAACTCTATTCGGTACATATTGACATTCAATATCACCACTGCGTACACAATGATTGAAATCTTTTTTGTACCATTTTGCGGACTTAATCGGTTTATTTGGATATTTCGCATAATAGATGGCATTTTTATAGGCGCCTCTAACATAGAAATACCACGATATAACACGTTCCACTGGATCACGTACCAGGTTTATATAAATCGGTTTAGGCAATTGATATTTTGTAAAATTCAACCAGTTACAGTGCTCAATATAAACCGTACCCGGTTCTAAATCGGCTAACCAATCAATTTGTTCAAGTTCTTGTTTGGGATTTCTGGTGCGTACTGCCAATTGTACCGGACTGTTGGAAATCACATTCATGTTGTTACGTGTAGCCAATTGTTCTAACAGTTCCATAAGAGATTCACTGCCAACTTTGGCCACACGATTAAAGAAGAGTACATCCACTTCAGCGTATTTGGTATTGTTTAAACGTGAGGGATTCATGCGATAGAGCTTTGTTTTAAGGAAAGGAAATGGTTTTATATTTCAATCTTCAAATTTGCTTTCAAATAATGTAAGGATTCTAAGGAATGTGAAAGGATTTTTATAAGATAGTGTTAGTTTTGAAAGAAGAAGGTGAAGAATATAATTTTTTGAAGGTTTTGAAAGTTTTTTTTGGATTTATAAAGAGTTTTTATAAACCTAGCCTAGCCATCGAAGAGTTTATCTAAGGCTAGAGTCCCCTCATTCCATCATTCTGACAGTCGAAATATATTGACTCCACCAGTTTAATACCTTCAGCAGTACGGAGTGGTTTAACCTGCAAGAACTTACTGGACAGAAGTCATTCAATCTAAAGAGGCTTCCTTATATTTTTCTTAATCGTTCATAACTTAAGTATTACATCACGAGCCGCCAGAGTATTCTTATACTGGGACTTGCAATGCCATCAGAAGCCTATCCTTGTAGTTTCGATAAAATGCACTTTGTTTCCAACGCTTACCACCCTACCGTACTTTCACACCGAGTAAATCCGTCATACCATACTCCCTCTGATATCCTAGCTTCTACCTCTTAAGTTCCCGCACACGATATTAAATTGAAATAAAACATAGTGTGTGTGAGATATCGATTTTATGCCTTTCAAAGGCCATTATGGATTTTTATAAGAGAGTGTTAGTTTTGAAAGAAGAGGGAGAATAATATAAATTTTCGAAACTTTTCCTTTTAGTTTCGATAAAATGCATCTTGAGCTAGTAAATCTTTCTTACCATATGCCCTTTGATATATCCTAGCTTTTGCCTATTAAGTTTTTGCACATGTCCAGGTCTTTCATTAAGAGCTTCCTATCATTAAATTGAAATAAAACATAGTGTGTGTGAGATATCGATTTTATGCATTTGAAAGGCCTATTGAGACTATTATGTGTGGAATATATTATCATTCGAATACCCAATTCGACTTTTTTGGGCGGGGCACATTTGAAATGTCCCATCTTCCTTGACTCTGGTGCATTAATCAAGTCGAATTTGAGAGGATCACTTTGGTTTTTAGTTTATTCGCAGTCAAATTGTACGATCTCATGGCCATTTGACATCACCTCCACGTGAGATGACTGTGAACTTAAATGTGCTCGTATTGGATGTCCAATATGAGGTAAACTGTGTGGCACTTAGTACTATGATTTGCATTGAAACAATATCAGCGTCAAAAGAAGTAGGTATTTGTTGACCTATGGTGTTCAACGTTAACAATGATGTCCTGGACATGCATAGGACAGTCTTGGAGCTCATGCAGAGTGGCATTGTATTTGACAATTTTGTTTATTCGTTTAATTATTTATTTAAAGTCGCCATAGCCTAATAGGTAGTGTGTTGGGTTATTAGACTGAAGGGCCGAGTTCAAATTCCAGGTCAGACATCAAAACAAAAATATGAAAATATTTCTTCGGCGACTTCCTCTCAGCTGGTTTCTGGCAAAAACTCTGAGAGAAACTAAAATTGCCATGAGAAGCTTCTCAAATCTGTCGTTCGGAGTCGACTTTAAACTGTAGGTCCCGCCACTAATGCATAAAATTAACACACACAACATAAGTAGCGTGGGAAGATGGGTCGTAATCCTAATTGAAGGGTTGTAATGATCAATTAGGTATGTACTTAACTAGAAATAGGTCAAATCACTCAAAATGATTTTTCAATGAAAATAAGGCTCAGTTGCCAACTCCGTCAAAGTCCATCAGTTGAAATTTGTAAAATTCACCAAGTTCAGGCCTGCCAAAGCCAGAGTTCTTGTGACCGACTGTTTTTGATAGATTTTATGTTTTGGACGACGTTTGTCGATCGCTTACCATATCAGTAGATTGGGTGTAGTCCTCTGGGTAGGACGACTATACCGCTTGTAATATCGACTTTAAAGCTTCTACTCAAGAAAACAATCTTTTGTATTTGGTTTTCTATACTTCATCTTGGTTGTTGCTTTTATTTCTTAAATTTTTTTATGTATAAAATTTAAATTTCTTTTAGATAAAAGTACTAAATTTAAAGACTAGTTAAGAAATACTATTTCTAATCCAATAAATGATTGGCTTCCAACTCTTTTAAGCTGACAGCCAAATACTGTTTATATAGACGCTGCTTGCAAAAGTGATAGAAATCATATTCATGGGTAAAGTTTTTCCTAATCATTTCCTTGACATCAGCATCGATTTTAGGTTTGCGTCTATTCTTATTGCGATTGGTAATCTTGTCAATATTCACTGAAACGGAATTGGAATTTTTTAAATAAGATTTCTGAAATATGTGTATTGGGGATGTGGTACTTACTCTCATACAATAATTTGGCACCGTTAAAGAACTTGGGTATATATTTTTCAAAAACCGTTAGAGTTATATTGGTATCCTCCCAAGAGCCTACCACAGCATAATCACGTTCGACATGCTCTTTAGCCATTTGTATGGCAGCTGGAGAGTTAAAGGGTCTAATGGCGGAGAAAAAATTCGGGGTTAATTTGGGAAGTTGTGATGGAAGGCAAGTTCAACCCAAATTTTGGGGGAAATTTGGAGGTAAAACAAATGAAATTGGGACTCTATTATATACTGGATGTGTTGATAAACAACATAAAAACCCTGGAGAGTCACCATAAAAGATTGGAAAGGGATGGAATGGGAATGTGATACTTTATTTCGAATACCAGGTACTTTTTTCCAGGGATAAATGTTGCATAGAAAAGATCTCACAATTTCAACAGAGTATTATTTCCCTTCCCTAAAATTTGAGCTGAACTTTAACCCCCTATTTCCTTTAGCATACTTACAAACAATCATCATGATGACCACAAAAGAACATCGATTGACGTTTAAAATTCCCTATTGTATCTTTTACCGTATACGGTACATATTGACATTCCGGATCACCACTACGTACGCAATGATTGAAATCTTTTTTATACCATTCCGCCGGCCTAATGGGCTTTTCAGGATCTTTATTATATTCGATAGCATTTTTGTAGGCACCACGCACATAATAATACCACGATATAACTCTTTCGACCGGATCACGCATCATATTAATATAAATCGGTTTTGGTAAATCGAACTCTTCAAAATCTATCCAATTGACATGTTCTATCCATATAGAGCCCTCTTCAAGTTCTGACACTTTTTCAGCCAATTCACGTTGTTCATACGGTTTAAATTGACGTTTGGTCCGTGCATGCAGACCTTCACGTTCCAAATTCAAGTCATCATTGAAATTTTCCAATAATTGAAAAAGCTCTAATAAAGCTTCACTGCCAACTTTGGCACAACGATTGAAAAATATCACATCGACATCAGCTTTACGTGTATTATTCAGCCTATAAGCGTTAAGGTTTTTAAGCTAAGGGGATAAGGGGTTAAAGTTAAAGAGACATACATTACTTTAAGAACAAGATTTCGAATCTTAATTGTGGTAGGCGACAATTTTAGCAAAGCTTTAATGAATAGGATTTTTAAGTGAGCGAAAAAAAGGAAAGAGAAAATTTTTTACTAAAAAGCTTGATTGAAATGAAGAACGTTGAAAAAATCTTGAGAGCAAATAGTATCACCTCCTTTCCCACCAAAAATAGCCCGGACTACCAATACAGTTTCACATTCCTACTTTGGTCGCATGATTAAAGAATAAAATGGCTTAAGGCTTAGGGCGATACATACATAAATACTTGGCCATTACAACCCTTCAGTCAAGATAACAACCTAGCTTCTTACACCATCCCATCGACTTTTTCAAATGAAATAAAAACAAAAAATTTTTCGGTTTTTTTTATAAATTTTATTGAGAGTTTAATGACGCAATTTCGACAAGGCCCGGTTAATAAATGTTAATTTCTGTTGTTCTTCTTTAACAGCCAAAGCTTGTAAATCGTTCTTCTTCAAGGCCAAATATTGTTTATGTAAACGTTGGCGACAAAATTGATAAAATTCAATTTCACGTGTAAAATTCTGGCGCAACATTTGTTTGATTTCCTCATCAATGTGTGGCTTAAAGGGATTACTGTTTTGGATATCCGTATTAAGGCCATCTAAAATAGAAGACAAATGTTAGTTTTCCATGTAAAGGAAGTGTCCTTATTTTTGTTACTTACTGTAATACATTTTAGTAGCACCTTTAAAATAGCGAGGCACATAATTTTCAAGTACTGTTAAGGTAACATTTGTATCCTCCCAAGTGCCTACCACTGCATAATCTTTTTCCACAGTGCGCTTTGCCATTTCCAACGGCAGTTTGGCATTAAAGGGCCTAAAATATGTGATTAGAGATATTAGTTCGTAAAATTTTACTTTTACTTTTGGATTCTTATGGCCTCAACTTACATGCATTTCTTGGCATTATTACCGCAAAAGAATAAAGTTTGTCGGCGATGATCGCCAACACGTTCCAATCCGGAACCTTCAATAAATGTACACACTTTCTCTTTCTTCATAACACACTGATCGAATTCCGTATTAACCCATTGGGGATTTGGCATTTTCTTTTTATTTTTCCTACGTCCCGGTACAAAAATCCAAGGTGAACGCACATAATAATACCAGCTGATAACCCTTTCAATTGGATCTCTAACCATATTGATATAAATGGGTTGCGGCTGTTCATAATCGGTAAAATTCAAATAATTCATATGGGACACAAAAGCAGTACCCTCATCTAAGTTACTAATATTTTCAATCATATTCTCTTCTTCCTCTTCGTCCAGTGAGGTACGTATGCCGCCAGTATTGGGATCAACTTCAACATCATAGTCTAGTATTTTGCCCAATTGTTTCATCAATGTTATCATTTGTATGCTGCCTGTTTTGGGTACACGATTGAAAAATAATATATCCAAACCTGATTTTTTTGTATTATTCAACTGATCGGCATCAAGTTTATAAATCTGAATGGGGAAACAAATTCATAGATTTTAAAGGAACATTTAGGCATTTGGGTTTTAAGTCCAAGCAAAATAAATTTCGTGATGTACATGGGTGTTTTGAAAAGTAAAGCTTTTAGAAGAGATCAGTAGTATTAATTGAAAGTAAAATCAAAGCAGTATAGATCACATTTTCGATGGGGAATAACATCCTTTTCTTTTGAACCTAAAATCCCTCCCTGTTTAAACCTTTCGAAAATCTGAACCCAAGTCTTATATAATCACAGCTTAGCTGTAATTTTTCCTTAAAGCTTTAGAAAATATAAGAAGAAATTATTCAATAAAGTAAACTTCGTTTCCATAGACTATAAAATATGTTTATTGTTCACAACCTTAACCAAAAAAATAAATTTTTGTATACTTATGATGCGTAAACGTTTGGGTAATTCTACCTTTAACGTATGTAATATAAATTGTACTAGTTTTTAATACAAAGAATTTTTAATGGCTTATAAAACATTCAAAACTATTTAGTATTGCCTAACAAAATTTTTAAAAACACATTGTGGTGGACAATTCTTATCCTAGATAAAGTTAAAACATTTTTTTTCTCATTAAATTTATTACCCCGTCCACCCCATAGTGCTCAAACCGTTTAATGTATGTATATACGATCAGAAATATTATAAACATTTGTTGCATTAATAGCAGCTGTGGTAAAAGTAATCAAAGTTTAGATACATTTGAAATAAACATTTCTTGAAAGTTGTCTACTTTCATAGAAACATTTTTCTTCTACATTTATATAACGAATTTAACATTTGTTGCTATAATAAAAATAATTAAAGTGTAGATACATAAGACATTAAACATTTCGTGAAACTTGTATACATTCATATAAACATTGTCCTCCTACATGTATATAACGAATTTAACATTTGTTGCAATAATAATAATAATTAAAGTGTAGATACATTTGAAATAAACATTTCTTGAAACTTGTCTACTTTCATATAGACATTGTCCTCCTATATGGATACAACGAATTAAACATTTGTTGCTGTAATAAAAATAATTAAAGTGTAGATACATAGGAATTAAACATTTCGTGAAACTTGTATACATTTATATAAACATTATTTTCCCTCATGTATACAACAAATATAAAACATTTGTTGCTGCGATAAAAATAATCAAAGTGTATATAAATACGACAATGAACATTTCGTGAAACTTGTATACATTCATATAGACATTGTTGTTCTACATGTATGCAATGAATTTAACATTTGTTGCTATAGTAAAAACAATGAAAGTGTAGAAATAAAAATTTCGTGAAACTTGTATACGTTCTAGCTGTCAGAGGTTATCAACAATGTTGCCAAAGGCTATTTTGCGGGTACGGAAAATACGAGTTAAAATGTGATATAGGCGAACCTAATATTTTGATCACAAAACTATACCACAAATAACTGATCGCAGAGGAGTGGACCGAAGGAAGTTAAGAAAGTTTTTACAGACTACAGACTACCTGAAAATCTTCTTTAAAACAGCTTTTGAAGTTATTGTTTTTAGATTTTGAAGCCTTTTTACGTTTTATAAGCCATATTTAAAATTCTTTCGAGTATTTTGTAGAATTTTCATAGGGTGCTGCTTAACTAAACTAATAAATACGGGTTTAGTTAAAATTTTTTTTTTTAAAACTTAAAATGTAAAAATCGATTTCTCTCTAAATGTCTCCCTTAACTCATCCTTTTTAATGGCTATGTATTGTTTGTAGAGACGTTGTTTACAAAAATTGTACAATTCGATTTCGAAACCAAATTGAATTTTCAATTTTGCCTCCACTTCCGGTTCCAATGCAGCGTTATGGGGTGAGGCATTTTTACGGAATTTCTCACCGCCACCTTTAAATTACAAAAAACAAAAACAAAACATTTATATAATTACACCAATAAAACAGCAATTTGCAACACCTACTGTAGAAAAGTTCAGTAACACCATGGAAAAATCGTGGTATATAATGCTCCAATACGGTTAAGGTTATATTTGTATCCTCCCAAGAGCCCACTACGGCATAGTCCTGCTCGATATTACGTTTGGCTATTTGTGTAGCTGTTAAAGAATTGAATTGCCTATTTTATGGTAAATGTTTTGAAGAAAATTTTATCAATTAGTAGTCGTAGTAATAAATGAAAAAAAAAAATTTTTTTAAATTTTATTGTAAACCATACATGCACTCTTTCCTATTGCCACAGAAATGCATGGTAAATCTACGCCAATCCGAATTGAACTCTATGTGTGGATCAAATATACAGTCTTCACGCTGAGCTTGCTTTACACAATCATTGAACGAAGTCCTAAAATAATCCTCTTTTTCCAAAGGACGATTATAATTCTTAACATAGAAGGCATACACTTCAGGTTTACGTATGAAATAATAGGCCGACATAACTTTGTGTATGGGATGCCTAACTAAATTGATATAAATTGGTTTGGGCAGCTCATGCTTAGTAAAATTAATCCAATTTGTATGCTCTGAATAGGACATAGGCTCGTCAACGCTATCCAACTCTTCAGCAATTTCTAGTTCTTCTTCATCGGTATACAGCTGGCGTGTGTAGGCTTTTTTGGAATTTGTATAGGCAGCGAAATTATTAACTTTTGACAAATCTGTCAGCAAAGCAATCATACTTTGGGAGCCCACTTTTTCTAAACGATTAAAGAAAACCCATTCCTTTTCAGCTTTAGCGGTATTGTTCAAATGTGAAGGCTGGAGCGTATAGAGCTTTAAAAACGAAAAAAAAAGATTCAAATAGCAGTTCATAACCAAACACAAGTGAAAAGTTTTGAAAAAGCTTTGGAAACTCTTCAGCTTTCCAATAAATTCCTTTTATAATAAAAGCTTTGCAAAGCGTTAGAAGTTTCAGTTATTAGGCATCCAGAAATATTTTATCATTGCAAAGACCATAAGCGTTTAAGAAAGCTTTAGAGTCCTTATAATATATGTTAAGTTTTTAGGACTAAAGAGGTATGAACTTTATGCGGACGATTTGTTTTTGCATTAAAAACGAAAAGCATTTTAAAAGTTTGGAACTATTTCAGAAAGCTTTAGTTCCCAATAATGTACAATTTTTAGAATGTAATTTCAATAATATATGAAAAAGAAAAAGAGCTTTTTATAAAGCTATATAAGCTTTAATAGCGGATGATGTAAGTTATAAGCTATAGAGGTAAGGTTTAAGCACGTGGAAAAACCCGTACTTGTTTAGAATACAAAAAGGGCTTTAAAAGGCTCTAGAGCTTTGTATAGAAAAAGGGGTAATTCACCAAATGTGTTTTAAAAACCTCCGAAGCTTTAGTAGCCTTTGTAGAAGAGTTGTGTAAATATAAAATCTTTTTACGTTTTCTTGGAAAATATCTGATGAGCTTTATCATCGAAAATTTAATAAAATCAACTAGCATTAGAGTTGAAGACTGTTGCCTTCCGAAGTTGAAAGCTTATGGCTAGAATACAGTTACAGTTTCCCAAAACATACTTGCATATCTTTTGATTTCCACAGAAGTGTAAAGAAAACCTCCTCCAATCCTCATTATATTCGTTATAACTATCGAATACACAATAGGGATACACTTTCCGCTTGACGCATTCGTTAAACGACATATTAATGTTGTCTTGAGATATGCTCTTCTGCGAATGAGTGTTGCTTACTTCCGATGTTCTCAGGTAATAATATGCACTGATGACTCTTTCTAGCGGATGCCTTATCATATTCATATATATGGGGCGTGGCAATTCAAGTTCGGTAAAATTAATCCAATTAGTATGTTCTACATACGATGATGGTTCGGGTAGAAGTATTAATTCCTCAGCAAAATCAACAACTTCTTCTGGATTTTTGATAATAGTTTTCTGCACAAATGGAGCATTTCGATGAGGCATAAAATTATTAACTTTAGATAGGTACGATTCACAAGTGTGGACATTGCTGTACTATCCAGGCTTTTCTATTTGATTAAAAAATAATATGTTTACGTCCGCTAAACGGGTATTATTTAAATTGTGAGCTTTCAAATGCTCTAACTAGAGGAGAAAAAATAAATAAAATTGTTTTTAAAATAGGAAAGTTCTTAGCCTTAATAAAGCTATTGCCATAAATGCCATGCTTTTTGAGATCCGAAATCAGAAAAATAAGCTAGAATGGCTTTAAAGAGTGCATTAGAAAAATAGAAGTTGTGCTAAACATTTGTCAAATCCAAAACCTAGGTTACAGCTTTAAGCCTTTAAGTGAAGCTTTGAAGGCTTGTGTGAAAAGAATTGCTTCAGAATATTTGTAGTAGAACTAAAACAGTTTCATTGAAAAGAACGAAGCCAGTTTTGGATAGGATAGAAAAGAGTGTGACAGGTTTTTTAAAACAAAAGTTTAACTAAGCAAACACATGAAGCGAGGAAGGCCTTGCCTTAATTAATAGGTCTAGACTATCTAGGTAATAAGGACTCCTCTCAGAAAAGAAACGCTTGTAGTAGGAGATTTATTATTCGGAATCAATTTCTTGGTCGTGCTATGTTTTTGTGCCTGAAGCTTTCTGCCTAGTTGTCTAGTAGGCAGGATTTTGATTGATTAAATAAGAGTCCGTGGTTCAAAACCCTGCTCAGATATCACGAATAAAACGAATAACATGGTTGCTGTAAGAAGTAGGTTGTTATCCTAACTAAAGGGTTGTAAAAATCAATTAAGTGAGAAAGAATCAATCCACAGTCGTCTGGGAGGCAGAGCGATTCTGTAAAATTTCTGAAAAAAAACTCTGACAGCAAATAGAGCAAGTTGCCATGAAAAGTATCTCAAAAAATCTATAAACTGTAGGTTCTCCCAATCAAGTATAAAATTAATACACACAACATAAGTGGTGTGAGAAGTTAGGTTGTAATCCTGACTAAAGGGTTGTAATGACTATTTTGTATGTGTATGTATAAAGTCGCCGTGGTCTAGTAGGCAGGATTTTGATTTGGGTTCACAACCCATCTCAGATATCTTGTATAAAACCAACAACATGGTTGCTGTAAGAAGTAGGTTGTAATCCTGACTCAAGGGTTGTAGAAGTCAATTAAGCAAGCAAGCAAGAAACATTCCACAGCCTTCTGGGAAGTAGAGCGATATCTTAAGATTTCTGGAAAAAACTCTGAGAGTAAATAAAGCAAATTGCCATGAAAAGTATCTTAAAAAATCTATAAACTGTAGGTTCTGCCACTCAAGTATAAAATTAACACACACAACATAAGTTGTGTGAGAAGCTAGGTTGTAAACCTGACTAAAGGGTTGTCGTAATGACTATTTTGTATGTGTATGTATGAAGTTGCAGGTCAAGCAAAATTCGGTTATCATGAATTGACGTCGTTGGTTCTTTTATCAACAACTCCAATATCTGCCCAATAACTCTTCCAGACCATAATGCAGACCGGCTACGATGGTTTGTATACAAATACTATTCCTGCTTCGGCAGGTGATAATGTCAATCTGTCTGTGTTACTTCAGAGAGTACTTCGTCATATTTAGGGTCAACATAATTGGTTTGAGGTCGCCGTGGTCTAGTAGGTAGTGTGCTGGCTTATTAGACTAGAAGCCTGGGTTCGAGTCCCAGGCCAGACATCAAAATAAAATACAAAAACTATTTTCTTCTCAGCAGATTTCTAGCAAAAACTCTGAGAGTAAATAAAATTGCCATGAAAAGTTTCTCAAAAATCTGTCGTTCGGAGTCGACTTTAAACTGTATGTCCCGCCACTTATGTATAAAATTAACACACACAACATAAGTGGTGTGAGAAACTAGGTCAATAATCCTGACTGAAGGGTTGTAATGACCAATTATGTATGTATAATTGGTCTAACGAGCAATGAATTCTTTAAAATACGTCCAAATACGTCTAAAAATTTTCAGATAAGTTTTTCGTATACAGATTAGTGTTAGAAACTGATTGAATTAAAAAAAGTTGCCTTAAAAGTTATATTTGTAGAATTTATTTATTTACAATTCGATTTTAATTTATTCTAAATTTTGCAAAGCAAAATATTGTTTATATAACCTTTGCTTGCAGAAATAATAAAATTCATATTCTCTAGTAAAATTCTGTTTAATTAAGTTCTTAATTTTCTTACTAACTGGCGGCTTCCAAGCATTATCATTACGTTTCTCATAGGCCAAGCCATGCTCTTCATCTGTAATACGTATGCATTTAACAATAATTTCTTTTTAATATTTTAATTAACACCAATATTACCGTAATATAATTTGGTAACACCTTTAAATAACGTGGTACATAAGATTCCAATACTCTTAAGGTAACATTAACATCTTCCCAAGAACCCACGACAGCGAAATCATGTTCAACATTTTCTTTGGCTCTTTGTAAGCACCATAAGAGTTAAAGGGCCTAGAAACAATATAAAATCATAGACTTTTTCTAATGATAACATTAAAAAAAAAAATTTAAAACCTACTCGCATACTGCATCATGACCGCAAAAATACAATGATTGCCTAATATGATCGGATTTCGTTTGTTTGAAACTATCACCTTCCCGATATAGACATTCCGGATCTCCAGATCGAACACAGTCTTCAAATCTCTTTTTATAGAACTGAGTGCTACGAAAACGTTTTGATATTTTATAATTTTGCACAGCACTCCAGGGTGTGCGACGATAGTAAAACCAACTTATTACGCGTTCTACCGGATCACGCACCATATTTATATAAATCGGTTGTGGCAGACCGTACAAACGAAAGTTTATATAATTAAAATGCATCGAATAGGCATACGCTGAACCCATATTGTAAATCTTCTCAGCTAAGTCTTCTTGTTCCAGCTCATCCATTTGATAGGAAATTGGTTCGGAGAACGGTGCACGACTTAACACCGAAATTATTTACTTCACTTAAACGTCGTATCAGTTCGATTAATTGTTCACTGCCCACTTTCGGTACACGATTGAAGAGTAGAAAATCGAAAGTGGCAAATTGTGTGTTATTCATTAATCTGGGGTTAAGCGTATCGATCTGTTTTAGATGTAAGAAGAAATCAAAAGAATAGTTCAGATAAGTTTCGTTAGGTAAGATATTTATGTAGCTTTGGCATGAGCATATGTATACAACAACGTCTACTTGATAGGGCCGGCTGGCGATTTAGGCGATTATCATGATGACTGACATAATAGCGGATAGTAAGGAAAATTATGGGAACGTAAAGGATTTCAAAGTTATCGATTTTTAACAATCTATACTGTAATCTATAATCGATTTAAGCCTGATCTAGGCAAGCTTAAATCTTGTTTTTCATCGTTACTCATATAGCGACATCCAACATGGACTTTGACACTTAATAATGGCGATCTTGTTGAAGCTACATCTGTCCAATTGGTTGTCATTTATTCCGTATATAATCGTATAGGAATAGCCAAGGCTATAGATTAGGCTAGAATATATATTCAGCATGAGCAATTTGGAAATGACATGGACTAGCCATAGTGCGATTCGATCTCGTTAGACTTCTTTTTGTGAGTTTTTCTGACGTTGCAAGTTTATGTGAAACTCTGCGGCCATTAAAGCCAACATAACCCATACCATTGGTCAAATTGAGCCTAAATTATTCGCCAATCTCTTCTCATTGCCGTGATAAATTTCTCAAATTTGTTGTTCGAAGACTAGGCTAGGAAGTCAAGTAGGAAAGTAAGTGCGTTCTTACAATTGAGTTGAATAATAATCTTTCAGATCCTAAGAAACTGGAAGCTTAGAGAAAAATTCCAGAGTTCGAAAATAGCTGAAGAGACAAACAATTTAACGACCTGATTTTCTAAATCTAAAAAATAGGGATACTATTACTATTGGCTCACCAGAGTGTAAAACATTAAAAACTCAATTAAAAAACTATACCCAATACAATAACCCAAAAGGTTTGCAAACACACTATTGTTTCTAGGTAACAAAGATGGCAATCCTATTATTCTAGAACTGGATTAAACAAACTGATTACATTGAAACAAGGCAACAATTTAAAGGAACATTTTTTTTTTTATCAAAGTAGTTGGTAATGCATATAAAAATTTTATTTCTAATGATCAATATCGTCATTTACGTATTATGCAGAGTAAATTGTTAATATTGTGGCATTTTTTTCATAACATTTTAATTTCATACAATTAAAAGTTGCCAATACTATTAATTCACAAGAGCACATTTGTAGTTTTAATCAATTTAAAATTTGAGATACAATCCATCTCTAACATGATAATTATTATATTTGATTTGAAGTAATAGAGCTAGGAGTACCCCTCATTGCTAATACGTTAATTTATACTTTTGTTGTGAAGTAATAACAGAATTCGTTCAATACATATTAAATATATTTTTTTTTGTAAATAAATAAAGTAGTTGGTAATGCAGTAGTTATGGTAGTCGTTAGGTAATTTTTAAAAAGTGAAGTTCAAAAATATTTTCAGATTCACATTTAAAAATATTACACATTTGTATGCAATATATGTTTGTATGCAGTATATGTTTGTATGCAATATATGTTTGTATACAATATATGTTTGTATACAATTTATGTTTGTATGCAATATATGTATATATACAATATATGTTTGTATGCAATATAAGAGAAGCTAGGCCGTAATTCTGACTGAAGGGTTGCAATGGCCAATTATGTATGTATGTATACAATATTTGTTATATACAATATGTGTTTATATACAATATACAGACATATATTGTTTATATACAATATACAAACATACATTGTATATAAACATATATTATATACAAATACATTTTGTATACAAACATATTTGCATATAATATATCTTTATATACAATGTATATTTGTATACAATGTATGTTTGTATACAATGTGTGTTTGTATACAATGTATGTTTGTATACAATGTATATTTGTATACAATATATGTTTGTATACAATGTATGTTTGCATACAATGTATGTTTATATACAATGTATGGGTGTATACAAAATTTGATTGTGTACAAAATAAGTTTGCATACAAAATTTGTTTGTATACAAAATATGTTTGTATACAAACTGTGTTTGAAACAAACTATGTCTGTATACAAACTGTGTTTGAAACAAAATGTGTTTGTATACAAAACGTGTTTATGTAGAATATGTTTGTATACAAAATGTGTGTATACAAAATGTGTTTGCATAGAAAATGTGTTTGTATACAAAATGTATTTGCATAGAAAATGTGTTTGTATACAAAATGTGTTTGCATACAAAATGTGTGTATACAAAATTTGTTTATATACAATATGTTTATATAAAATTTATGTTTATATACGCTATATGTATACTACATACATATATAAAATATATACCAGATATGTTTTGTATACAAAATGTGTTTGTATTAAATATATGTTTACATACAATATGTTTGTATACCATATACTATATACGCTATATGCATACCAGATATGTTTGTATACAATATATGTTCGTATACAATATATGTTTATATACAACATATGCTTGGATACAATATATGTATGTATGTTTGTATACCTTAAAACAATACAATATTTTTTTAGAACTTCATCTCAAATACATTGGAAATAAATGTAATTATTCACACAAAAAAAAAAAAATAAAAACTATTTGGAATCTAAGTTCAATTCTTGGTTTTTCAAATACATTTTATTTCTTTAAAACCTCTTAACACTAAAACTAAGATAAAAGTAATCTGTGGCAAGCTATTAAAAATTCATTATTAATATTCTTTATCATCATCATTGTCATCCTCATGATCGGGTATCAGCATATAGTCATCATTATCCACTTTGAAGCCATCATTAATGGCTGTATATTGCATATACAAGCGTTGTTTGCAAAACTCATAAAATTCAATTTCATTTGTAAGATTTTTACGTAAAATTTCCCGTGTCAAATCGCTAACCGAACGTTTATCCTTATTTTTATTGACCTGAGAATAACGTTCTTTACCCACTGCAAGGAGATATGTACATAAGGAATGTTTGTAATTTTAAATGATATAAAATGCTTACAATAATACGCCACTTTGGCATTTTTGAAGTAACGCGGTATATAATGTTCTAAAACGGATAATGTTATGTTAGTGTCCTCCCATAGTGTACGATTTTGACCACAAAAGAATAACGTTTGACGGCGATGATCACCTGCAGGATTTTTCACTTCCATTTGATTAAACTGACAATGTATATCCTTTGTCTGGACACAAGTGTCCAAATCCATTTCCATAAATTCTTTGGCTGGCATTTTAGGTGCCTTATCGCCCAACTTCAATTTCATATCTTTATAGTACCATTCGGCACGAACGTAATAATGCCACGAAATAATTCTTTCTATTGGATCGCGTACCAAATTGATGTAAATAGGCTTTGGCATATGAAAGCGTGTAAAGTTGATATAGGCTATGTGTTGGCTATAGATATGGGGTCTCGGTTTCATATAAATCTCGGCAATAAGTTCCTTTTGTTTTACTGGCGGCAGGAAAATGGTCTCATGCGGTTTGCCCACATCACGTGAGTGTATGAAATTATTAACTTTGCCCAATTGTATCATTAATTGCATCATGGACTGTGAGCCAACTTTAGGTACACGATTGAAAACCACTACTTCTACCTCAGCTTTTTTCGTATTATTCAAAGCATCGGCAGCAGCACTATAATAGTCATCATAATCTTCTTCATCTTCTTCATCCTCATCCTCATCATTGTCTTCATTTAGTTGGTTTTTTGGCTTAATAATCTTATCTTCCTTAACGTTTTTATCTAAAGGTAGATGACTCTTTTGGTGTTGATGTTGATGATGTCGCTGCTTTGAATTATGAGGCTCTTCATTTGGCACTACTGGTCCGAGATTATCATCTTCACCTTCATGTAGACGTATATGATTATGCCTGTGCCTTATGTGATGCTGTTGAAGATTTATTTTTTTTTTTGTTTTTGTTTTAATCAAGAAGTAGATTTTGGTTGCAAAACCCTTGTTACCATGAGAAGAAGCCTTCGTGCAGTTAAGATTTATAAATTGCTTGACATTTATTTAACATGATGAGGAAGTAGATGATGAGTATGATGAGTTTTTGGTCTACAGAAATCGTAATTAGTAGGAAAATTTTTACTGGAAAAGCTTTTTCTTAAGTTCACTACTTTCTATTTAATTTTTTTTTTAAATTTGAATAAAACAGGATATATTCACAAGTATAGTTGACAATGCACAAAATTTTAACAAAATAAACGCATTCTTAAATTCTAACCTCAAAAATTTTAAATTTAAAACAAAAAATGTTTTCTAACTCATCAAACAGTTATCCTAACTGCAAATAAAATAAAGTACGTGTACGGTATCATCGAACATCTTGATGACATTATGTACGGAATATAACATCGTTCGGAGCTTCATGACTCTGGAGCAAAGATTAGGCTGTGTAGCATGTAGCGCCGTCGTCATCCTACTTAGATTAAAAGAATTTGCTCGCCCTTAACAGTGATGGCCTGGCCAATGTTGCAACGAAATATGACTCGCTGACATCTTTAGCATAAAATCCACGCCAAACTGCGATGTATTCGAGATGCAAATTTTTGAATCTTGTAGGTAGGCATTCATCTAGAAATGGGTCTCATCGCTGAAGATGACTATGTCCTCAAATTTCTCATACATAATATTTAGTGTAGAATGAGTATAGACCATTCTATTCAGATCATCCTATTTTAACCTAAAAAGTTTTGGTAATCGTTTGACCGTAGTGCGTCGTTCTCAAAGAAACATTGATCCACTTGGCATTCTACCTAAAATCCATGTCAAATTGTGATAATTTCGGGAGGCATTGTACCCTCATGGATTTCATGTGAATTGCTATCCTGTTGAATTCGATAATTTTGTTTGTTTTTTATTCATCTATTCATCTAGAAATGGGTCTCAAAACTGGAGAGATTTTTCAAATAAAATTACGGTCAGTTGCTCTAGAGCCTCTTCATAGAATACATCGACGCCTCCATTCTATAACATACTAAGTGAACGTTTAGAACGTTTTTAATGCACTTTTAAATTCTATGTTCTCTAACTTAAATACAGTCAAACCCGGTTATAACGAGCTCCGTGTACTGTCAGAATTTGGTTAAGAATGCCCCGATCCATTCCGAAGTTATAGGGAAAAATTTAATTAGAATGCACACATAGTCGTATAGCGCGTGAAAACTTTGAGAGTTCATAGCTCAAGACACACTTTTTCGGCTTAAAATGTTATAGAACGGAGGTGTGAACTTGTGATTTGACACAGTCTGACACAGACTGAATAAATGACAAATAAATAGACAGGTGTAGCGGTTTTATAAAAGAGATCTCCGAAATGTGCCAGTCAATAATGGCCATCCTTTAGCTATGGAGATTTGGTAAAATAGACTGAACAAATGAAAACTAAATTGACAGGTTCGGCAGACAGGTTACAGTGCAGCTGACAGGTTACAGTGTAGGTGACAGGTTACAGTGTAGCTGACAGGTTACAGTGTAGCTGACAGGTTACAGTGTAGCTGACAGGTTACAGTGTAGCTGACAGGTTACAGTGTAGCTGACAGGTTACAGTGTAGCTGACAGGTTACAGTGTAACTGACTGGTTACAGTGTAGCTGACAGGTTACAGTGCAGCTGACTGGTTACAGTGTAGCTGACTGGTTACAGTGTAGCTGACTGGTTACAGTGTAGCTGACTGGTTACAGTGTAGCTGACTGGTTACAGTGTAGCTGACTGGTTACAGTGTAGCTGACAGGTTACATCCACCTCTGCCAATTTAGTTGTGACAGGTTACAGCTACACCTGTTATTTATTCAGTCTGTAAGATGACCATTATTAACTGTCAAATTTCGGAAGTCCTTCTTGTAAAACCCGATATTTCTGTTAAGAAATGTTAAAAAATTACACTCAAAAGTGGTCATGCGAAGTTTTCAAGGACACCAGGATGGACTGGAAAAAGTGTATTATAAGGGACAGATGTAAATAATATTTTTGAATTCCGTCATAATGTTTGTAAAGCCTCGTAGTATCTCGATTAAAACAAAAAATTTCATATTGAATACGATTAAATATCAATTAAACCCCCAAAGATTTTAAACTTTTAAAGTTCCTTCCTATGCTAAGCAATAAAATTGAAACGTTTGGCATTTCAAATACTTCCAAAGAAACATTCTCATGCCCATTTCTATTATTTTTTATTCTAAATTTTTTATTTCTTTAAAAAAATGTAAAATGTTGAGTATTCTTAAGATTACGAGAATTATCCAAATATATGGCCAGATACTGTTTGTACAAGCGTTGTTTGCAAAACTGATAAAATTCAATTTCATTTGTAAGATTTTTACTTAAAATCGCCCGTACTTCGGGTGTAACAGGTGGCTTAAAAATATTACGATTGGTTTTATGTAAACGATTTTCGGCTTCTGAAAGAATAAATAGAAGAAGAAAAAATCTTTTAATCCCAAAGATGTTTGAAGAAGACAGGCAAAAAACAAATTACTGTAGTACTCGTCAGCAGGCACCCCTAAAGAAACGTGGTATATAGTGTTCTAAGACGGTTAAAGTCACATTTGTATCCTCCCATGAACCTACCACAGCATATTTGGTTTCGACATGCTGTTTGGCCCTTTGCATGGCTTCGTAGGAATTAAAGGGCCTAGACAATATACAACAAGAATTTTTTTTTTTAATATTGTCTGCTGATTCGCTTTAATATGATGAAAGTACTCACATGCAGGTTTTGGCATCCTGGCCGCAAAAGAATAAAACTTGTCTCCGATGATCACCCAAGCCTTTGGTCTCATCTTGCAAATACGTACACTCAGGATCGTTGTTTAAAATACAATGATGAAAAATCTTTTTTCAAATACGGTACACTAGGCAATTTATATTGTTTGGGGAATAATCTCTTACGCTCTGCTATATACCAGGGTGTGCGTATATAATAAAACCATGATATAATACGTTCCACTGGATCTCTTACGAGGTTAATATAAATCGGTTCGGCATAGTCAATAGGCATCAAAGTCTATATAGGCCACATGTTTTGTATATGAGATGCCTTCTCCATGTTCCATTATTTCTTCCACAAGATTAAGTTCAAAGGAGGGTGTCATCATTATGGTTTCAGTGTGGCTGGGTTTATCACGTGTAGCCTTAAAACTATTACGTTTGGCTAACAGATTCAACAATACCATAAGACTTTGACTGCCTACCTTTGGTACACGATTGAAAAATAATATTTCTATATCCGCTTTAGCCGTATTATTCAACCTATCCGCTGTCAAGTCATGCAACTAACAAAGAAATTTTATATTTAAGCTTTATTTTAAACCAGAAACACGAAACATTTTCCAAACTAAGACACAAATACTAAAGATAGAATAGTTTTGGGAATAGTAGAACCGCAGATCATTGAAGAGGATTGTTATTTACGTAAAGCGGGAATGCTACATTGGTAACCTTATTATTATTTTTTTTTTTTGTAAAATCTCCCCAAATTATAAGAAACGTTTTGAAAAAACCCTGGCCAACATAATACACCCATTAAAGAGAAACTTAATTGTATTTTATTTTATATACATAGTCTCTTAAAAGCTTAAAACTTACCTGAATAGAAGGCTTACACTTTCATAACGCTTTCATAAGTTTGTCCACACTTAAATGGTACAAAACTTTAAAGCTTCGTAAAGCTTTAAAAGATTTAAAAAACTTAAATTTACTTAAAGCACTTTAACTTTAAAATATTTGAATTTCAAACGCCTGTAAGCCTCTCCCTCTGGAGTAACGAACTTGAAATAAAAGCTTTAAAATGAAGCTTGAACTAGCTTTTTGAATAAATTAAATTCCAGTAGAGCAGCATAGACTGACTTGGGCCAAGATTTAATTGCAATTAAGGCTATGGTCTAAGTGGAACAGAGTGCTATGTTATTCCCCTGCTGGAGCTTAGTGTCCAGAATGCCGCAATAAGAATCGAAAAATTAATAGTAGGGACCTTATATCGCCTGGTAAAAGGCATCCATTACATTTGAAGCCCGACGATAAACATCATTTAGATGTAAGCTTCAGAATAATGTTGCATATCTTAGATTTACCAACAGATATGCCACATCAAAAACGGAAAAACTCCACCTTGTGATATGCTTCTATTGACTTCCCTTGGCCCCTATGTGTGAGTGTTGAGCACTACTGACAAAACCAGGAAAATGTTTCGACTTCATCTCGTTGTTTAGAATCCTTTCTACCGGTTTGAAGACAGTTTGTGTAGATATGAATTTATTTCATTGCCTGGAACCTCTTTCCACTTTGAGGATAAAAACTTCTCTCTGCTCTTTTTGAAATATTTTTTTTCATTAATCATAATAGAAAGAAAGCTTTGAATTTAGGTTAGATTAGGATAGGTTAGAGGACGTGAACTTGTCAACTGTGACAAATACAGTACCTGGCGGTTGAATTTACCCATTGTACATTGTGCATCCGAGATTGTTTGAGAAGCTTTTCATGCCAATATTTACTCTTACAGTTTTTGCTAGGAATCTGCTGAGAGGAAATCTGCGAAGAAACTCGGGCCTTTCGTCTAGTAAGCCAACACTCTACCTACTAGGCTTCAAGCTTTGAATTTAAATATAAAAAGATTCCGAAGAAATTTTTCTTCTGCGATCTTTTCTCATCAGATTTCTGGCAAACACTCTAAAGAGTCGTTCGGAGTCGGAGGTCCCGCCACTCATACAAAAAAATAAAAAAACTGAGATACACAGCATAGCTGATGTGAGAAGCTAGGTTGTAATCCTGACTAAAGGGTTGTAATGACTAATTATGCATGTATTTATATAAATATTGAAGAAGCTTTCGTAGCATCATACGTCAAATTATAGTGTTCTTATTACCTGACAGTAACTAAGTTATAGCGATTCAGTTACATGAATCCTACCCAAATCATGGAATATTTGTAGGTGACTAATCACTAAAACACTGAGGCTTGCTGGCAAGCAAAAGTATTTTCAATAAAATTTGTTTTTTCTGAAGTTCCCATAACACTGAATTATCAAACATTTTATTCACAAAAATCGTTAAAGATTACTTTACGGGAAGCCTTCTCCCTTTTAGCCTCTCTTCAGGTTATGATGCCTATGAGGCAACTCCTTTCATTCAACTATCGTAACCATAAACCGCTATATTTATATTAATTTAGGTTAGGTTGGAGTTTTAGCTTTGATACCAAAAGTTTACTTAACCAAGTGTGGAGGCCCGTTGTTGTCCCTGTTGTGACTAAATTCTAACAAACTAGGGAAAAAGAAGTTGGTCAGCGTAAGAACTGCACATTAAAGCACAACTACCCTGGAAAACCAGCCCGAAACTTTGATAAACGAAGTTATATCCTTTTGACATCAATAGAGGCTAGCTTCGACAAGCTGACAAGATTTGGAGAGCCAAATAACTTATATCTGCATCTCGCAAGAGATGGACATTAGCAAAGAAAGTGGGTAACAGACTCCTCTTCCTCAGCGGATCTGCACCCATGGCAGAAGTTGTTAAATGGTATATTTATTTACGAAAAAAATTAATAAGAAAAATATTGTATTTAGATTTTAGGTCAGACTACCAGATAGTCCATCAGGGTTTCAAAGTGGCATTATTTCATATCCCACTACACCAATTAGTGGAGTGAATGATGATGTAAATTCTGTGATATATAAGGGGAATAAATGTGCTTTTATGTGGAAAGTCTCGTAGAAACTTACTTATACTAACTGTAGTAGAGCTTTATAAATCGGAGGTGTTAGGAGAAGCTAGGTTTTAACTCTGACGAAAGTGTTTAAGGAAGTAAATAAGTAACCGAATGATATATTAGACGATAGGATTTCGGAAGAAATGGATCTCTTTAGAAACTCTTCTTTAATGAAATCGGAAATGTAAGAAGCTAGGTTGTAACCTTGACTTAAGTGTTTAAGAAAGTAAATAAGTAACCTAATGATATACAGTATTCCCTTGATTTACGTCGTAGAATGTTCCGGAAAAAAGCGACAGTAAATCGAAGCGACGTAAATCGAATTTCAAAGAACTTATATTGTCAGACGCATTTATTTATGTACATTTTACAAAAAAAAAACTAAAATAATAAAATTTTTATTCTATGTATGAATTTTTTTGATGAGGGAATTCCCCTGATTTTATTTATAAGCAACAGAGGCGACGTAAACCGAATGACGATGCAAATCGAAGTTGAAGAGAACAAAATTTTTGACGACGATAATCGAAACAACGTAAATTGAAACGACGTAAATCGAAACGACGTAAATCGAGACGACGTAGGTTGAGACGACGTAGGTCGAGACGACGTAAATCGAGACGACGTAAATCGAGACGACGTAGGTCGAGACAACGTAAATCGAGAAGACGTAAATCGAGAAGACGTAAATCGAGAAGACGTAAATCGAGAAGACGTAAATCGAGAAGACGTAAATCGAGACAACGTAAATCGAGAGAATACTGTATTAGACGATAAGATTTCAGATGAAATGGATCTTTTTAGAAACTTTTCTTTAAAGAAAATACCGTAATTACTAATATATTCAAATATTTTGAATAATTAATTAAGAAAAAACGAAGTAGAGAGCTTTGAAGACCAAATGTTTAATTTTTTGCCATGATTTTTCTGTTCTCAGATCAAATCTTTTATCATTTTTGTTATATGTGTGTAAGTGTAACTGTAATTTTGCAAAGTCTATATTTTTAAGGCGGGGAATAAGAGGGGGAGGGATACCCTACAATAAATCTATACGATTTTTAATTTTGTAGAATTTTTTTCTCAAAAAGGCTGAGATAAAGGGAAAGAAATTTTGTGGGTTAGTTTTTTTTAAAAGATAGTTTCAAAAATAACGGTAAATAGGGATACAAAAAAAGGAGATAGTAAAATAGAAAAAGAAGATAGGCAAATAGATATAGAAATAGATGTGCAGCATTTTTGAGCAGATGTTTTTCAATGGCCAATATGGGATTTAATGGAATGGGTAAAGTAGATCTACGACTTAAAAGTAGAAAAAGAAGAAAGTTGTGCCAATAAATGTTTATGTTTATGTAAATATGTTTGTGTGTGAAAGTGTTTAAATGTATTATTAACTACAATAGCTCTTTTCATAAAACAAAAATGGTTTTGATACAAAAATATTTTTCCATAAAACCAGAAAAGAATTTCAAATATTTTATTCTCTTATATATGCTGAAATAATGACAAAAATGTTCGGGAAAAAAAATCAAAAATTCCATATAAAATGCATATCAATCACCATGAAAATGTAATAAAAAAAATATTAAAAAATAATAAAAAAAATATAAATTAAATATGGCTACCAAATGCAACATTACCATATTCTATGAGCATTTATTTTGAATATGCAACTCTCAACGAAAAATGACTTAAAATGGCCATTTATTACAGGCGTTACGCGTTCATTGAACGATAAATAGTTTTAGGATTTGAAATATAAATGAACGATAACGTTAGAAAGAACGAGCATGAGAGATAATTTTAAAGAGCGAGAGAGGGAGAGAGAAATTAAGAAAACCGTGCCCCGTATGCTAAAAACGAGAGGCTTGATGAAATGGCTTCTAGACGTTAAACGCTTAAGAATGTTGCATTGCATTACAAATGATAATGATGATAACGATGCCATGATGCTCAATGTTTGATGCTTTATGGAGCTTAATGTATACATTAGCGAAAATAGAACTTACCTGGCCGGTACTTTTTAAATATTGATAGGTGCCATGTAAAGTATTAATATCTTCACGTTCTGTAAAAGAGAAGGAAAAAAAATTAAGAATTTTATTAAAGCAACCATAACGTTTTAAAAGACCTTAAATGCTAAAAACAAATCGCAATTCAAACGTAAAGCATCACCCTAGTCTAGTAAGTAGTGTGTTAGCTTATTAGCTGGTTCAAATCCCAGCTAAAATATCTCAGACAATTAAAAATTAAAAATAATTTCGTTTGACATCTTCTCCCTTCTAGCAGTAAGTAAAACCACGTTAAAAACATTTTGAAATGTGTTGTTTGCAGTCGACTTTAATGTATAAAATTAACATAGAGAACATGTGTGCTGCGAGAAGTTAGGTTGTAATCCTGGCTAAATGGCTGCAATCACTAATTAAGTAAAGCGAATGATTTCTATGATATTTTTCATACAAATTGTGATAGCTAACTCTTCCCGGACTATTCTTCCATTACTAAGGATCTTGCTGGTGCAGAGTTCGCAACTTCCCACATGTTATAGGGTATAGGTATTCCGATTACCTTAGTTAAATTCGATATTATTCATACGCTTTGCCTCCCTCTCCCAGGTCAGACATCAAAACGAAAAATATTTCTTCGGCGACTTCCTCTCAGCAGATTTCTGGCAAAGACTCTGAGAGTAAAAATTGCCATGAAAAGCTTCTCAAAAATCTGTCATTCGGAGTCGATTTTAAACTGTAGGCCCGCCACTCATGTATAAACTTAACGCACACAACATAAGTGGTGTGAGAGGCCAATTATGTAATATGCAGCACCACTACTGGAATGTAAGTTAGGGAATCACTCTCAATCTGTTAAGGAGTGACAGCAAATCTGTGAGACATATTATTAGCTCCCTCTCAATCAAGTTGGTAGCAGACTCATTTCTATCCTTAAAACAATTCTCATGGGGCACAATTTTGGTAGGCTTACCGAAAGAATTAACATTTTGTCAAATGATCTTTAGGATTCTAAAGGAGATGAGAAGATTGTCTTTCACCTTAAGTATCAGTGCCTTGTTATTAACATACAATGACCGAAGATTTTGATTTGTCCCTACCTAAGTAATTTATGTCGACCACAGAGGAAGAAGGGAGGCATATGCAATACTGCTAGAGCGCCGACTAACATTTATCCTTAAAACGCTTAGTCGTCCATCGTGCATCCATTGGTATGCCGAAGAAGGAGGAGAAGATAGTTTTCTCCTCACTTCATGTGTCAGGACCTTACGCTTTCGAGCTTCCTGAATGTTTGATCCCCAAGTAGAATAATTAATTTGTGGTATCAAAAGGGCTCTATACCAGAGATCAGCAATGAATTGTTTTTCCGCTACTCATAAGCACTCATGCAATATTGAATATAAGTGAATAAACAGAATTGAAATTCAGCTACTCTGATTCGTTCGTACTCGCTACAACATTGATTTATAAGTATAAGTAGCAATGAGTATGAGTGCAACGTCAACATCAAACTCACAACATTCGAAATATGTTTGATTCATACGCCTACTCATTCAGATTCATAAATTTAGAAAAAGAATTATAATACTCATAAGTAATTCGAGTGGCAAACAAAGAAGAAAGGAACGACAAAGACAACAAGCAAAGCATACACACAAACTTCTTGTGAGTATTCTAGTGCTCGTACGCGAATCATACTTATTTTGTGCTTTGTGTGAGACAAGTCGAAGTCAATAACGTCATGCGAGTAGTTCCAACTTTTAGTAAGAGTAGTATGAGTATGATTTGAATCTACTCATCGTTTTGAATACTCGTTGCTGATCTCTGGTCTATACCATATTTTGGGCTAGGTGAGAGGACGTGTACATATGATTGGGCTAAGTCCAATAGCCACAGGTCGAAAGGATCCATTCTAATTTGATCCTAGAAGGTTGAGAGAGAGAGAGAGAGAGGATAGAGAAGGAAGTAGGGTAGGATATATGAGACCGATGCTAAGAGGGAGCTCTTGCTTCAAGAAGGATAAATCTAACCTAACTTACTCAGGGATTGTAATATATGAGTTCTTATGGAGGAGATCCCATCAGATCGACTCTTTGGAGGATAACGGTAATATTTGTTATTGACATGGACGAAATCCTTTATAAATTAAGATGCAAATTATTTAGAAAAGGTTTTACACGCATCTGGTCTACAGGGACTCTTCAAATAAAGTGGAGTACTCGAGTTTTTTCTACCTACCATAATCTAAGGGACCATTCCCTTTCTTCTAAACTTTCTTTAAAGTTTAACGTTACTCAGTTATTGTACTGTTAAGCTTTTCATTAATCACCGTTATTTAACGTTCGGAAAACTGTTGCCTTTACTTTCATTTTGTTAGAAGCCATCAATAAATTCAAATCCTTTTAAATTCGATGGCACATGCTGTTCATTTAATTTAATTTTTTTAAATTTTTCTTTTCGCTTCAATTAAATTGTAAACATTAGCAAATGTACATTAAATTGTCTCATCAATGCAAAAAAATAAAAACTGAAAAATGGAAATGAAAATTCATTGGAAATTAAGTTTTTCCAACTGGTCAACTTTCAAATTTTACACAAAAGAAGTTCCAGCAAAAACGTAATTTTTTTTTTCTTAATAAAATTGTTTACAACAAAAAAAGAAGGAAAAAAGTGAAAGGATTTTATATAAACGTAATATTTGAAAATCAATGCAGAGTATTTTTTAAAATATTAGGGTGGTATTTATTTGTGATTTTAATATAAAAAAAATTTGGCATTAAAAAAAATTATTTTGAATTCAATTTTGTTTTTTTTTTAATGCAAAATAGGTGTTGAATTTCCAAAAATTGAAGTCCAAAAATTTTTACCATCCCTAATACTAAAGTAAGTTGTTCGGTGATAACTTAATTGAAAAAAAAAATAATCAAAATTCAGTTGAAAACATAATTTTTTTGCGTTAATTTAATTAAATTTACATGTAACTGTAAATGGCGTAAAAATGTATGTGTAATGAATGAAAAGATCAAAAAAAAAATATTTACAAACTATTCCCAAAATAGGCCCTGTCGTAGAGGAATAAAAGCAGTTTTACTTTCAATAACTCCTTGTCTGTTTTTTCTTTTTTTTTGGGTGATACACATAAGTTACGTACGTATAAGTGTCTGTGAATTCTACATCTACTAATCACATAACATGGTCAAAAGCCATACATATGTACATACATACATACTCGCATATGTTTGTAAGGAAACCTGTTGATTTCAAAAAAAAAAAGAAGGAAAAAAGAAATCGACCGAAATAAGAGATATATACCTCCAACAAAATAGGCCCATATGTACAAACGAAAAAAAAGTACCCCCCATTATATGGACGAATTACATTTTAAATTAGCGGTTAAACAGGAAATTGTTGTTCAAATACCTCAAAAAAATAATAAAAAAAAGAAAAAAGAAATGATTGGATTATATCACTTAAATACGCTTCCTCATGGTTTATTAAATAACTGGAAGAAATTGAATAACCAATTAAATATAAGCCCCCCTTGCAGGCTCTTAAAACGAAAATAAAAGGAGGAAAATGCTTGAAAACTAATAAAAATTGTAATGCCAACTACCAAAAAAGCTAATAAAACATAAAACACTGCAATCAATCAAAATTTAAAATAGATTCCTGATGACCTTTTGTAAGCGTTTTCCAGGCGTTCGTATTCGTGGTCATTTTGTAAACGGCACCTTGCTTCTTGGGTAATTAGATTTAGATCTCTTAATTTACTCGAACAGCCAGCCTGCTATTAAGTCCCAACGAAAGTTTCTTCGTCCCTTTGTCCCTTCGTAATCATTCTCTTATGAATGCCAAGGAAATTTCGGACCATTCAAAGACGGAATTTATAAGGGTCCCAGAGCACTGCGATATTGAAATTGTATTTCAAATGAACTGTTTAGGGCCAATATGGAGTCTCAGTTAGGCAACGTATTCTCTGCTGGTGTTACAGAAAGGCAAGCAAATAAACATCCACATAATTGACCATTATAATCCTTTAGTCAGGATTACGGCCTAGCCAGTACTGTTGTGCTAATTTTTTTTTTGAACGCATGTATATAATTATATAGGCAGGGTCGATCCTGGGTAGGCGGCCGCTCTTCATTTTTGTATGGAAACAATAAGCGATTCTCTTGGTAGCAACAGTTTAATTTAAATGCAGCGGAAAGAGTTAAAAAAATGACTTTAAGTACTCAAATTTCTGAGAAACCTTTCATGGCCATTTTATTTACTCTCAGAGTTTTTGTCAGAAATCTGCTAAGAGGATGTCACCGAAGAAATATTTTTTTTATATTTCATTTTGATGTCTGACCTGGGGTTTGAACCGTGGCCTTACGCCTAATAAGCCACAACACTAACTACTAGACTACGGTGACTTCCAAGCAAAAGTGTAATATTTAAAACTCTGTTGGAGTTGTATGGATAAGAAGAGGACTTAATTGGTCATTACAACCCTTCAGTCAGGATTATTGACCTAGTTTTTCACACCACTTTTGTGGTGTGTGTTAATTTTTTATACATGAGTGGCGGGACCTACAGTTCAAAGTCGACTCCAAACTACAGATTTTTGAGAATCCTTTCATTGCCATTTTATTTACGTTTTTGCCAGAAATCTGCTGAGAGGAAATCGCCGAAGAAATATTTTTTTTTATATTTCGTTTTGATGTCTAACATGCGGTTTGAACCGTGGCCTTACGTCTAATAAGCCAACAGACTAACTACTAGACTATGGTGGCTTCCAAGCAAAAGAACATTGCGTGTAATATTTTAAACTCTGTTGGACTTCTATGGATAAGAAGAGAACTTAAATCACATGACCATTCATCGTATAATTTTGATTATTACACTGTCTTCTTGGAGGGCAGTGGTACTGAGGAAGTGACTGTCTTTCGGCTCATGTGTGTAATATAAAGAATGCTGGTATAGAAAGATTTGCTCTGCTATGAAGGTGACGTGTTTGATATCCGGATTAAATATTAATTGTGATCTAGCAACGGACTTGAACGCTGGCCTAAGGAGCATCTGGTATCTAAACTATTTCAATAACTTGTAGCACCTTATATAAGAGTACTGCATTACAATAGAACCAAACACTAAAAATTCTTGTCTATCGTTAATGTTGGCTTTGTAACCATCGTTTAATTTTTTTCTACAATAAGAAGGAAGGTGGAAGGTAAGGAAGAAGGAGTTAGATTGGAATCTAGAGTGTGAGATGTAAATCTTAAGTCACCGTAGCCTATTAGGTACATAGTGTGTTGGCTTATTAAACATGAGCCCATGATTCAACTCCCAGTTCAGACATTTCCGAAAATTGCTGTGAAAAATTCCTCAAGAATCTGTAGGTCCTGCCACTCATGGATAAAATTAACACAAATGGTTGGTTGAATGGTCCTGCATAAAGGGCTTTAATGTGCTCATTAATTGGGATTGCTTTATTATTATAACGGCATAATTTTTTTTTTTTGGATTTGTGCCTCCATGTAAAGTCCATTTTATAAATCTAATGCCGTAGATTCAATGCCTGAGCTATAGGCTTTGAAAGCGAATTTTTATAGCAAAATTTTCTAAATTTTTCACTCATTGGTTGCGTCAACAAGCAAAATTGTGGTATATATAGCTTGGATTAGGATTCACATACATGCATACTCATTTGGTCATTACAGGCCTTCAGTTAGGATTACGATCTGGCTTCTCACACCACTTATGTTGTGTGTGTGAATTTCATATGTATATGAGTGGCGCGGCTAACAGTTTAAAGCCGATTTTGAACGACAGATTTTTGAGAAACTTTTCTTGGCTAATCCTATTTACTACATTAGAGGTTTTGCCTGACATCTGCTAAGAGGAAGCCAGCAAGAATATATTTTTCTTATTTTTCGTTATGCTGGAAATTGTCTGACCTTGGCCTCACATCTAATTCAGTCTACCAAAAATCTTTAGAAAAGTATTGCCTGATTTCTGATTAAATATCTAGTAGGCTTAAAACACCCGGCATTTAGTTTATAATAAGCAGAGTTGGGTGCTCGATAAGCAAGTTTTTTGAATCTTTCACAAGAAATTTGATTTACAGATGAGATGAAGTTGCCTATAAAAAAGTTTATTTGTTGTTTTAATAAGAAAATTAATAAAGCGTTTAAACACTTCTGACCCTTATGCTTAATCTGGCTAAAAAAAATACGCTTTTCCTGTTAATTATAAAACAAACGATTTTTTTTTCCATGCTTATGCGCCATTATTTTAATGCATTTGACTTCCTTTTTCGCTTCATGAACAAAAAAAAAATTGGAAAAAAATTGTTTTTCATTTTCATTGTGTACCAAATTACAACAAATAAATTCGTATAAAAAAATAATAAAAAAAAATAGAAAAGAAAAGAGAAGAAAGGAAAAAAAAAATTATTTCGTTAAGACAAATTTACAAATCCAAGTGCTTGTACTTGTTGTTTGTAAAAACTCACAGAAGCTAAGAGAAGTGTGGTAGTAGAACGAGTACATTTTTAAGAGCCTTCATCATCGACTGCCATTATGTTCCACACAATTGAACATGTTCAATGGAATATTTTTTTTTTGGGATATTTCCCCTGCCCCCTGCTCTTCTATTAGGGTTTTTGTCTTTGTTTTCATTATTGTATTCAGATTTTTCTTGAAAGATAAAATTTTTTTCATCTTTTTTGAGCTCTTAAAATTTCGGTCTCTTTGTTGTTGCTACCAATGCAACTTCTTATTGATTATGTTGCTCTGGCTGATGTTGATGCTGATGCTGATGCCGTTGCCGATGCTTAATGATGTTCAAACATCTTAAAGCAAAAAAAAAAAAAAAAATATTGAAAAAAACCAACAAATTTCACCTGACAGCATAAAATATCCCCATAAACTATAAGTTAATCAATGATTTTTGTTGTAGATTACCAACCAAAGGTTAATATTTAACTTAAAAGCTTTTCTTTCTTTCTTTTCTCCGTTTACAATCTATCTTTATTCAGAAAGAATCTAAAAGCATAATAATCTAAAGTAATTGGCAGGAACAAAAGGAAACTTTGGAAATGTGTTCCAAAAAAACAAAACAAAAATGGAAAAGGAAATTGAGACAAATTATGTTGCGTTTAAAATAAAAAAACGAGTTTTTAAGATGGCTTTAATAATTCAACGGCCATCTTGTTGAAGCTACATCTGTCAAATTACTTGTCATTAATTTAGTCTGTTTTTCCATATCCCCAACCACGGATATAGCATTTGAAATAGGCTTCTCTTAGACCATAGGTAGGTTAGATTAGAGATTGTCAGTTAAGAAAAGTACAGTACCCGGAGGTCGAAATTCACTTATTGTACTAACATGACGACTTTGGGTTGTGATAAGGGCTTGCATACATAAAAATTCAACGTACCATTGACATTCGCTGAATTATATTCAACGATGAGGCTTGCCCATACCTGCATTAATGGGTACAACATACAAAATTGTCGCATTTGGGACGATACCAATCCCTATAAGATCCAAGAGCATATAATACATCCCCAGAAAAACATTGCTTGGCATAGATTTTGTGCTGACACCGTCATCGGTTCATATTTCTTTACGAACGATGTTGTTCAGACCCTTTCAATTAAGGGCGAAGACTGTTGGTCGATGATTACCAATTTTTTTTGGCTTGAATTGGATGATACCAAGAACATGTGGTTTCAACAGGACGTCTTAACGAACACATAGCTTAAGCCCCATTGCATATTTTTGACAAGCTATTTGAGCTCATGTTCATGATCATCTTCGAGTTCGTTTGATTTTTCTTGTGGGGTTTTCTTAAGTCACACGTGCAATCGAATAAATTACAAAGCTCTGTGGTCCCTTAAATAAACATAACCCAAGTCGTGAAAAATTTCAATACATTAAGCTAGTAACAGTAGCTCTAGTTTAAGTGGACTCATATAACAGGGGAAAGATAACCTGTTCTTTAGCGGTGTTGGAAGATCTGTTGGTTTTAAATCCTTTACAAATGACAGTGAAGACTATGGAAAACAAGTTCTATGTACATGAGATTCATAAGGGGACTTCATGACCTAATTAATCGAGTGGCTGGTAGCCTTAAAAAAACCGTGGTAAGGGATTTTTAAAAACGATTTGCAGCTATGGTCTTTAAAATCTTCTAAAAGAGGAAACATTCTGTTCTATACTGATGTGTTGTGAACAGATGTTGTGACACGAGTGGGATTTTGATCAAGAGTAATGTTTTTCAAGCTTATGAGGAAACTTCCCAACGAATTAAACACTTCAATTCAAATTGGACAGAGAGCACAAAGGATGGGACAATATTAGCAATATTAACTGACGGTTAGTCCCGGCATGCGAGCACTCGGGTCTAGTATGGGACTGCTTTGGTACTAAGCCCCATGTCAAGAGGGAATTCCCGTCCATGATCAAGTACTTAAACTTGCGAGTGTTAGTTGTGATGGCGTGTAGTGTGAAGAGATGTTTACAAGAGGTATTCTCTGTTCATTGAAAGGTAGAAGGCCGAATTACCTTATTAAACCAAATGGATTTGAAATAATCTTCAACGTTTGATGAGTTAGTATAATAGGTGGAGTTTTGAATCATGCAACAGGCTATCTTGAGCTTAGTAACCGGTTTTTTGATATGGCACTATAGACTCAAAGCACACTTCTTCAGAGTGGTAAAGGTTTAGAACTTAATTTGTAGACCTTACCTACATTCCTATATTCTTTATTTCCTTCCTCCCCTAAGGACAATGTACAATGGTTCAATTTCGACCTCCGGGTACTGTGCTTGTCTTGACCTAACCTAATTTGTAGATGATGCGAGGATGAATCATCAAATACACATACTTGGAACCTGTGAGGCATTATCAATGCTGTGTTCTTGCTGACACCGCACAGCATCTGTATACACATAATTGGTTCAGTCAAGATTATAAGCTAACTTCTCACAATGCTTATGTTGTGTGCGTTAATTTTATACACCAGGGGCAAGATATGCAGTTTAAAGTCGTCTCCGAATGACAGATTTTTCTGAAACACTTTTCAGGACAATTTTTTATTTAGTCTCAGAGTTTTTGCAGGAAATTTGGTGAGAGAAGGTCGTCAAAGAAATATTTCTTCATACATTCTTTCATTTTGTTAGAGATGTCTGAGCTGGGGTTTGAATGGCGCTAAGACACTACCTACTAGACTATGGCGACTATATATAGGGATATCCTGTGTAGATTGAGAGCAGTTCTATAGCACTCCTGCTTAACAACGGCAATAATCTTTAGAATGACTTTAGAATGGAAGAGACCGATTATTTAGGTTGGCCGAAAGCATTTGCCACAGAATAGACAGAATCTTTAGACAAAATAAATAGAAAAATATTAAATTTTCGCATAAGGTATCAACCTTGTAAACAAAGGCCTATGTTTTCAAGTGTATCACAATAAAGAGAAAACAAAATAGAAAAGCTGAACTGCATCAATGTTAACAATAACATGGTCGGTCTTTTAAATCAATGAAATTGAAACTGCTTATCTACTAAACAAGCGCTAAGTAGTAAAATTTATTTTTTTTTATTGTAAGAAGCAGCATATAAAACCATGTAAAAATACGAGGTACTACTTATACACGCGTCCATACTTGAGGCATATTTTCTGATTTTTATTGTTGTAATATTATTGAAAAAAAATGGAAAAAAAAATGAAAAAAAAATCAAGAGGCACATTGTTTGTATTTATTTTGTATACATTTGTATGAAAAGTTGGAAAACAAAATCTATGGAAAAAACCACTTATTGGACTGTTAAGTATACAATAATATTTTCTTTTCTTTTATATTTTTTTCTTCTTCTTCTTTAATTTATTACAATATTTTTTTCTATTTTTTTTTTGTTTCTCTTCATGTTTTTCTAAATAAACGCCATCATTTACAAGGTGGTTTAGTTTGAAGGCAATGAAAAAAAATTGAAAAATATAAAATCGCATGACTACCAGCAATGTATATAACATAAATTGTTTTTTTTTTTATAGATTTTAAAGACGATACTAATGAGGAAAATACTTGCTTTTCACATTGATAATGATAATGATGATGAAGATACGCGCTAAACAATTAAGATGAATGAATATGGTTAATAAACACGATTTATTAGCAATAACATTGAACTTGAATGTTTAAATAAAAGTAAATAAATAAAATATTTTCTAAGGGGATATTGTATTATCTTCTACAACAACCAGCCTTAAATAGAAAATTGTGGAAATTGCAAGAATTACTAAGGAAAAGAAGAAAACCTTGAAATATTTCTGCGTTTTCTTCTTAAAGATTTTTATTCTATTTAAAAATAAACATTTTTAGATCAGTGAAAGTCCTTATAGACAAAGTAATTTAATAAAAATTTTGCTTTCTTTTAAATAGCCATGAGATTATTGAAATATTTTTATTAAGAATTTTTATAAAACAAAACAAAATTTATATTGAAACATTTTTCTCATTTTGACTTTAAATCTTGCCATTGCAGTTTCTTTAGATTGGAGAACTCGGTCGAAGATGTCAGAAAACTTACAGCATAGAAGTCTAAAGTTCTTGTAACCATAGATTGCAGCGTTCCTCAGTTCACTTGATACACAAAATGGTACAAAGTGGAAAGGAGGCTAAACATTTCTACATTAATCGTTACCGTCATACAAAGTAAGTTAACATGTATTATCTAATATATTTTATTAAATAGTAGTCTAGTAGGTAGTATGTTGGCTTATTAGACGTAAAGCCTGGGTTCGAGCCCCAGGCCAGACACCAAAACAAAATACAAAAAAGTATTCTCTTCGGCAATTTCCTCCCAGTATTGAGAAAACGTCCTAAGGGTAAATAAATATGCCATGAAAGTTTCTCAAAAAAAAAATCTGTCGTTCGGAGTCGACTTTAAACTGTAGATCCCACCACTTATGTATAAAATTAACACACACAACATAAGTGGTGTGAGAAACTAGCTCAATAATTCAATGACCAATTATGTATGTATTATTAAACTTGTTTATAATTAATTTTTTATTTTTACAACTTGTTTAATATACATTGTTGCAATGTTTACTTCATTTACAATGTTGAGTTGCATATCGTTTGAAGGCTGTCAACACTATTCCTATACATGTTGCGGGTTTTATTTTGAATTATATGTTTAGGTACTTCCAAATTAATTCAACAAGTTGAATAAACAAAGTTTAATATACATTGTTGTAATGCTTATTTTATTGGCAATGCTGATTTCTATGTTTAGGTACTTTTACATGCATTCAACAAGTTGAATAAGCAAAGTTTTATAGACATTGTTGTCAAGTTTATTTTATTGACAATGTTGAGTTGAGTTCGATTTTATGGCTATCAACATTTATTTTCAACACGTTGATGTTTCTATTTTGAATTCTATTCAACATATTTTCAAAACGTTGATGTTTCTATTTTGAATTCTCTTCAACATATATTCAGCACGTTGAATAAGCAAAGTTTAATTTATATTGTTGCGAAGCTTATTTTATTGGCAATTATGAGTTACGTTTGATTTTATGACTGTCAACATTATTCCTCATCAGGTTGCTGTTTCTATTTTGAATTCTATGGTTAGGTATTTTTACATTCATTCAACAAGTTACATAAGCAATGTTTTATACACATTGCTGTCCAGCTTATTTTATTGACAATGTTGCGTTTAATTTGATTTGATGGCTATCAACATTCATTCTCAACATTTTGCTTTTTCTATTTTGAATTACTATTCACATATAATTCAATCATGTTGAATAAGCCCAGTTTAATAAATGTTGTTGTCAAGCATATTTATTGGCAATGTTGATATCTATGTTTAGCTACTTTCACATTCATTGAACATGTTGAATAAGCAAAGTTTAATGTACATTGTTGCAATGCTTACTTTATTGCTAATGTTGAGTTTAGATTGATTTTATGACTGGCAACATTATTCCTCATCATGTTGCTGTTTCTATTTTGAATTCTATGTTTAGGTACTTCCACATTCATTAAACATGTTGAATTAACAAAGTTTAAATTACGTTGTTGCAATGCTAATTTTGTTGCCAATGTTGAGTTACGTTTGATTTAATGGCTGTCAACATTCATCTTTAACATGTTGCTGTGTT
This sequence comes from Sarcophaga peregrina, assembly GCA_014635995.1. Classification (NCBI taxonomy): domain Eukaryota; kingdom Metazoa; phylum Arthropoda; class Insecta; order Diptera; family Sarcophagidae; genus Sarcophaga; species Sarcophaga peregrina. The sequence continues at coordinate 13,766,226 of CM025792.1, read as the reverse complement.
TTCTTTGAATTCTATGTCGCAATTTACTGTATTCATTCAACATGTTGAATAAGCAGAGTTTTATAGACAATGTTATCAAGTTTATTTTATTGACAATGTTGAGTTGAGTTTGATTTTATGGCTATCAACATTCATTCTCAACACGTTGCTGTTTCTATTTTGAATTTTATTTAACATAAATTCATCATATTGAATAAGCAAAGTTTAATGTACATTGTTGCAATGCTTACTTTATTGCCAATGTTGAGTTACATTTGATTTTATGACTGTCAACATTATTCCTAATCATGTTGTGTCTATTTTGAATTCTACGTTTAAGTAGTTCCATATACATTCAACATGTTGAATAAGCAAAGTTTAATAGACATTGCTATCAAGCTTATTTCATTGACAATGTTTAGTTACGTTTGATTTTATGGCTGTCAACATATTGCTGTGTTTTCTTTGAATTCTATATTGCAATTTATTGTATTCTTTCAACATGTTGTATTAGCATATTGAATTAATTTGGTGGCTCAGCGTGAGTTGCTAGGATATAATGGAAAAGGAAAGTAAATCTGTATATCAGACTTTATCAAAAGCCTCTATTACGTCAATGAAGAGTTCCGAGTAGTTTTTCCTGCCCTCATAAGTTTTTCAGATGGCCTTTTTTTCTAAAATTGAACTGATGCTTCGTATAAATTGTTCTTCATAAAAATTGGGGCTCGCCTCAATCACCAAATATTTCTCGAACAGCCAAGAAAAGACGCTTAGCCCACTAGTAGCTTTATAAGACTATTTTGTAAAGCATTTCCGTCTTAAGCCTATGCTATGTAATGTAAACAATTGCAAATGCATTCATTAAGGCAACAAAGTGTAATAAAGAGGAATGAATATTTTACATGATGGTGGGTTTGTAAAATGGTTTGCATTTTAATCTTTATTTAAAAAAATAAGAATATGGTGTTCTGTTTAGGATTAAAGTAATTTAAGGTGAATTTTAAATTCCTAAAACAAAGGAGCAAAGTAGTAGAGTGTATTCTTTTACAACACTTCGCATAACTGGTGGTGGTTTAATAAGTAAAGACGACCTGTTTACTTATGTCACTTTTGTATTCTCTTTAGTCAAAGAGTGGTGGCTATTAGTCAACATTATAATCCTCGTTTATTAACATATTTTTTCCTAATTGTTATTGTTTTCTCAGTAATTATTTGTGGAGAAAGAGAATGTTTATGTATTCTGCTGGGTAATGCAGTTTAAGTTGTTGAAGGAAAGAAGAGTAGTGGAGTAGATGATCTTTATAAATAACACAACTAGTGGTGTTTGTTTATTCGTTTACGTTTGTACATTTTTCCTATTGTTATTGCCTTTAACCTTCAAGTAATATGTAGAGTGGTGGATATCAGTCAATCGCATAACACTTGTGTACTTGTGTGAGAATTTTGATTTGTTCTTCTCAATGGTTGTGGAGAATTAATGCAGTTTAAAGTGAGAACATCCACAGAGAGAAGGATCAGCAATTAAAAAGCATTTGTTTTTGTATTGTTTTGTTTTTTTTTTTTTTAATTTTGTAAAGCAATTTAAGGAGTGGTTCACATTTTTTATATTGAAGGGAGAGTATTAGAGAGAATGATAGAAAGTGGTGGATTAATAACAAAATCAAACGGTAAAACATTCTTTAGTTGTTTTTGCTTAAAGAAATTTTTAAATACGCAATTTATGAAATCAATTGAAATTGTGTGACAAACTTTTTAATATCATAGTGGAGTTCAATGAATTTAAATCGAAGCGTTAAGGAAGTGTAATAAAAAGTGTTAAGAAAGTGTAATAAAAAGTGCTAAAAAGTGTTTGTTTTAATAAAAATCATGTTTTATTTATAAAATATTAAATTAAAAATATATTTTCTTAATTTTTAAAATATAAAAAAATTTAGAAATGTCATTAAAATTGCTTAAAAGTGTTTGGTTTAATAAAAATCATGTTTTATTTATAAAATATTAAATTAAAATAATATTTTCTTAATTTTAAAAAGATAAAAAAGTGTTTGTTTTATAGTATTAAATAAAATAAAGTTGCGGTCGGTAAATTTTAAAGCAGAATTTGTGCGAGAGGCGTAAGAAAAATGCAACCGGTGAGGTAAGCTTACAAGCCATTAAAGAAAATTTTTGTTTTATTATTATTTTATTAAAATTTTCTTAGTTTTATCAATAAAATTATTTTTAAACTACTTCAAAACACGCACATGTACAAATAAATTCCTTTTTTTGATGACTTCCCCATTCCACATGGTCTGGAAGACATTGAATAGGGGAAAGAAAAGGAATTTTTTCGGTATTTAGAACAACAACAAACCTTAAGAGAGAGGGGATGATAGAAAAGAAAGAAATAATTTAAAAATAATTTGTAAAACAACAATAACAACAACATGAATGCAATAAATAGCAGGCAGCAGCCTTTGCCTACATTAAACTTTAAATTATTTTGCCGTTTCATAAAAAAAAAAACAAATAAAAATCATGCACTTGCATGCATTCGTTTTCATACACTCCATACACTTTCTGTGTGCTATAGAGATAGCAACAATTGCATTTTGCCTTAAAAAAAAACGGTAAAAATTAACGCAAATATTTTGCCAACAATAAAAAGAGAGTGTACGAGTGTAACCAAACCTAAAGACTCTCCCTCTCGCTGCTAACTCAATCAATACAATAAATAGAATAGAATTGTAATTTTGGTTTTCGCCAACGTTACAAAAGCAAAGAGTATTGTACACATTCCTAGCGATAGAGTTCAGTGTAGGGATTTTTTAAGAGTATTCTAAGAGAAATCATTTTATTCCGAATGAAACATATTGAAACATAATAACAATAGCGTTGTTTATGTAGTGTAGTGGTGGTGATGGTGGTCGTTAAATAATACAAATTTTGTTAAAAATTATAGGGAACCTCATCAATATGTATTTTCAGTTAAGCAAATAAATTGTAACCTAAATTAAGGTAAATTGTATGTGGAGAATATTGGGTATGGGCAAAAGTATATACGAAATTTATTTAGAGCAAAATTAGAAGAATAAAATAAAGATTCTTTAAAGTTGAATGTCACTAAAAACAAGATCTTAGTGAACTTTTACTTACTACTGAGGACAATTATTCTAGTCTGGAATTTGATTACAGACTTCCCTACCATCTTAACTATTTTCAGTTTATGCGCTATATATCTAGTACCTTCCTATGTGCCTTATTAAATGTTGCTACCATACCAGTTGTCTCAATTACATGTTCAATTATTTTGGTATGTTTTTGCATTTAAAAAATGTACTTTTTCCCCAAACCCCTTTTATTTTATGAATATGCTACGCTTTATATGTGTTGGTCAATCATAACTGTAATACAAATATTATTGAAAATATTCGGTTTTTGTAAATGTGTAAGTGGGAGTGTGAGAGAAAGTGTAACTGTAGGAGTTGGTGGTGCATTATATCAACTATAAAAATAAAACTTCGATAACAACAGCTCGTTCGTATCGTATGTAAACAATTCGTTATACAAAGTGTTAAATAAATTGTTTGATTCATGTACATACAATGTTGCCAGATAAACCAAAAAAAAAAACAAGAAAAGAAAAACAACAATAACGAGAAAAATAAAATACAAATTTATACAAATTTATTTTCATATACATATGCATGTAAAGGGTCTTCCATCAAGGACTAAAGATACTTCTGTCAAATTAGTAGTCAGTAAATTCTCAGCCTGCCTGTTTTGACAAATCACCAACGCGATGGGTATAGCATTCGAACTCAGCTTTTCTCAGCCCGCAACTTTGTGAATTTTGTGTCGTGACATGGGCCTGTAACCGGGAACTAAAGGTAAACGACCTGTGTTCGCATTCAACAATATTAAATTATGCTGTCAAATTGTGTGCTTTTGATCGGTCAATGTACACCGCGCTTCTCCTATATTACGATAGCCATAATCGCCCTACCGTGGGCCGTGGTCTAGTGGGTAGTGTGTCGGCTTATTAGACGAAAGGCCCGGGTTCGAATCCCAGGTCAGACATCAAAACGAAAAATATTTCTTCGGCGACTTGCCTCTCAGCAGATTTCTGGCAAAGACTCTGAGAGTAAAAATTACCATGAAAAGCTTCTCAAAAATCTGTCGTTCGGAGTCGACTTTAAACTGTAGGTCCCGCCACTCATGTATAAAATTAACGCACACAACTTAAGTGGTGTGAGAAGCTAGGTTGTAATCCTGACTGAAGGGTTGTAATGGCCAATTATGTATGTATGTATGTAACATTGCGAATTTTGTGTCGTGACATGGGCCTATAACTAGGAACTAAAGGTAAACAAAACGTGTGTTTACATTCAACAATATAAAATTGTTCTATCAAATTGGGTGCTCTATACGGTATAGACACAGCGCGCTTCTTCCATATTACGATCGCCATAATTGTCCTACATAGATCATAAATTCTAGTTCATTGGTTCAGTTAACGATCGACCAAAACCTGTACGTCGGTGAAGCGCAACATTCGCCTTCTCGTCGGTCATAAAATCTCGACATTTTGCAGATCGCAACTTAGCGGATAGAGTGTCGTGACTTGGGCCTGAACCAATACAAAATGTAACTGACCAAGGAACTGAAGGTTCCACAGACCACACAACGAATTGTATTTTCTGAATGGCTGACTGCGATGTAGGACTACAATTTTTTTTAAACTACTTTGGCTAGATTATCACTGTTAATGGCAAATACTATGGGTTGATGATTATCAACTTCTATCGGTCTGAAATCAATTATCTGGGCCCCAATGATATGTGGTTTCAACAGGATGGCCATACGTGACACAGGTTAGGTTAGGTTAGGTTAGGGGGAAGTTTACCATGCACCAGCAAGTTCACTCGGTGGTCATGTATATCGATCACTGTGTTACCCAGTGTGAGTTAAGCCCTCTTGTTATGATCTGCTAGTGATGGGTTTGGACCTTCTCTAACTTCAGATCAAACTGCCCTTAGCTGTGCACTAGCATAAAAGGCGTTATACCGATTCCTTTTCCTCTACGTCATGGAAACATGACATACAGGTCAAGCCAGAATATAAATTCTTATCGAGTTATTTGAAGTCATGATCATCTTACGTGAAGGTGATGTCAACTGATTATTGAGATCGTTTAATTTCATCTCTTTAGATCTTTTTGTGTAGGGTTTCCTTAAGTGGCAAGTATATGTGAATGAGCGACAAACAACAGCGGTACTTAAAGTCAACAGAATCCCTGCTGTCGAGAATTTCAGCTTACGCATCTCAAGTTGGACTTAGTGACCCCTTGGCGAACATTTGAACGCTGATATATTCCAAACATAATGGCATCAATACGGCTTTTTAAACGAATAAAAAAATCTTTCGATGATATTTCACAGTCACATCGTTTTATTTAGATTTACAGAAAGAGAGCGCTTCAAGAAAGACTCGATATAAACATATGCTCATGCATATGTTTTTAAGGTGTAAATTTGAGCGGCACAGAGAAAAAGAGGGATATATTCACATAGATATATAGTGTGTAAAAATATGTGTAAAATATGAAAGAAAAATTCTGAACAAAAACAACAATTCCTTACACCTGCAATAATAAAAAAATTGTTGATAAAATGTTAAGAATTCTCTGTGTTATGAAAACAATTAAGGGAATGCTTTCGAAAGAATAGTAGTTTTTATTAAATTAAAACAGTAAATATAGATGTAGATACGTATATATGGGTCAGTATAAAATGGATACGGCGTGAGTATTATAATCACATGCATCAGTTGATTTGGGTCAGTTCTGCAGCTTGATTCTAACATCCAACAAAAACGAAATCATTTGCTATTTATGTTCCTCTTTTTTAAAGAACTTAGAGTTGTTCAGCTACTGTCCATTAGCTGTTGCCTATAGCTTATCTTAGGCGCTAGTATCCTTTTTAAAAGAGAAGGTTCCATTTAGGCAATATTTATGTCCATCGAAATACCACAAGGTCATGAAATCAATCTTTATATTGCAGAGTTCAATTAAGGATATCAGAAAATAAACGACTAAGAATCTCTTTGTTCATGATAATATTCTTCGGGCCTATAGCCGCCATAGTGTCCAAACATCAGCTCAGACTTATTGCACAAATAAATTTGCCATAAAAAGTTTCTGTCGTTTGGAATCAATGTGAAATTGTACTTTATGCTACTCATGAATAAAATTAACATACACAACACGGATGATGTTAGAAGCTAGACTGTAATATTGACTAAAGAGTTATAATGATCACTTAAGTAAGTTCTACGTCCTTCTCGGTCCATCAACCCTTGCAGAAGTCATTTTAGGGCTTCTCATAAATAAAATTAACAAAGACAACTTGTGTAAGAAGCTGGGTTGTAATCTTGACTAAAATGCTCTAATGATCACATAAGTAAGTCCATTAGCTCTTGCAAAATTTATTTGAGGGCTACTCATAAATAAAATTGAAAAACACAACTCGTGTGGTGTAAGGAGCTGGGTTGTAATCTTGACTAAAATGCTGTAATTATCACTTGACTAGATTCTGTATCCTTTTCGTTTTCAGTGCTTGCAGAAATCCTTTAAGGACACATGAAATCGATTGCCTTGATTTCAAACAGGGCATTGATCTATTCGAATTGAATTCTTTTACTCATTACATACATAATTGGCCATTACAACCCTTCAGTCAGGATTACGACCTAGCTTCTCACACCACTTATGTTGTGTGCGTTAATTTTATACATGAGTGGCGGGACCTACAGTTTAAAGTCGACTCTGAACGACAGATTTTTGAGAAGCTTTTCATGGCAATTTTTACTCTCAGAGTCTTTGCCAGAAATCTGCTAAGAGGAAGTCGCCGAAGAAATATTTTTTCGTTTTGATGTCTGACCTGGGATACGAACCTGGGCCTTTTGTCTAATAAGCCAACACACTACCCACTAGACCACGGCGACTTCTACTTCCTATTACTCATTACTTACAGTAATGCTCTGTTTGACGAGATGGTTGCATCAACTGCTTATTAAGAGGACATTGAGGCAGTTAGTATACCGAGGTATAGTAGATACTGTGTCGGATTATTAGACGTAAAGCCACGGTTCAAGCCCCTGATCATACATCTTGAAAAAGAGAGGTCACTTCCTCTCAGCAGATTTTTGGCAAAAAGTCTGAGAGTAAAATAAAATTGCCAGGAAAAGTTTCTCAAAAACTGTCATTCGGAGTCGACTTTAAATTGCAAGTGCCGATACTCATGTATAAAGCCTAAGTCCTTTGAGAAGCCAGGTCGTAATCCTGACTGAATTGTTGTACTGACCAATTACGTGTGTATCCATGTAGTTTGCTCAGGCAAAAATATCGAACACTGCTTGACTAGATACTAATGCAGTGTATTGGCGCCTTTCGTAAAAATAACCTATCGAGTAAATAATGAAATAGTCTGGCTCATATAAAGTTCCTACTTTGATGTACGATTATAGTTGAACTTGAGCAATTGCTTTATACTGTGGTGGTAGACCTTATTATGACGTTTTGAATATTAAACATACAGCCTGAACCGTAATTAATTTGACTTAGTCTGCCTTATACGCTTTGTTTAGCTTAATCTGGTTTATCGAATTGCATAGAATTGTTCTTTAGTGTAATTTAAAGTCAGTCCCATACTTTTTTTTAATAAATTCTGCTTTCTATACTCGTGCTTGAATAATATTCTTGGTGTTCTTTGTTGTCTTGTATTTGTTTATTTAAATTAATTTAAATATTCTTTATTATTCGCTTTATTAAATGAATGCTTTGGTTTGTTTTCATTTCTTGTGAATTTTTTTCCTTAGTTTGACTAGACTACTAGTGGCTACTACAACAGCTTTTGTCTCTTACTTACTGTTGCTTACTGTTTTCGAATGACTTGTGATTGAAGGTCTTATTGGGTCTGGGGGTGCTTTATCTTCTTAAATAACACTGATTAAGTTGATTTTCATAAAAAAAAAAAAATGTTATGAAAGAAAACTACAGCCAGAGATTTAACATATTTTTTCTTCAAATATATGTATGTTGCATGCATAGTGTATGCCTGTGTGTACATAAAACATTTAAAAATTATTTCATAAATGTTTAAGGCACACTAGCAGAGATTGTATTTAAAACAGTTTTAATCATAATATTACTTGAAGCATATTTAGTTAGTGTAAACGCTGATTTATTTCCGTTTGCTTTTATCACTAATAAAATATTAATTTTCTTTTCTTTTCTTTTTTTTTTACTTTCTTTTAATATTTTACTCGTCATTCTGTATGCAAAATGCGTTTAAGTAAATATGCTGCTGTAATACACTCAACAATAACTTTACTTTACTACTGTGTCAGCCAGAGGGTTGACATTTGGATGGAATTTCTTATATTGGAAATTTTGTAAAAAAGTTTTAGGAATTTAAAAAATTAGTCCAAGAACTGCAAACTGCCCTTTCTTCTTTGTCTATAGGCAATATACATAGTGGCCTAATGAAATTGATTTCGATTATTTCATTAGAATGCTTGTGCTTTGCCGTTATGTACGGGATTAGGCTAGATTCCATAGGGCAAGAGGTCCCTTTTAGGCAGATTGTGTTACCACAATCCATATTCAATCCGGGGATTTAACATAACCGAGTTCAAAATAAATCCTGCTATTGGAGCAATATTTACATTAGCGACCTGGGTAACAGATGGGAAAGAAAGCGACAGGTTAATAAATTCTATTCTTTTATAAAAAGAACAAGCAACTATCACATCCCCACATCTCCTGCAGAAGTTATTTGACAGAATATCAAGTCCTTCAGTATATCTACCAAAAGGGACAGTTGCCCATGAGAATCACTATTATACGATGGATGGCCATGGCATTTAAGCAGAGCAATTGGGTCGTTTCTTACCTTATCTGCCAGCGTAATTGAGCTTCTTCTCTGTTACACGAGTGAAAAACATTCAATTTAAGTAAGATAATCAGAATAATTATGCTCTTTAACATGTTGGAGATTGTGAGTTTAGTACTAATTCTAGTTAACTCATCAGCACTGCAATTTCCAACGTAATACCTTGCATATAAGGTCAGATATGTAATGTCCTCCCTCTCCTTACCTACATTTCTATATCCTCTATTTCCTTCCTCCCCTAAGGACAATGTACAATGGGTCAATTTCGACCTCCGGGTACTGTGCTTGTCTTGACCGACAGGTGCACGTCCTTTAACCTAACCGAACCTAATGTTCCCTTTCCTATTTTAATATTTTTTTCCATTTGGCAATCCTGTTAGTAACTCTACTAAAAAAATAAAACACTCTGTAAAAATTTTTTAAATCACTTTAACAACAACTACAACAATAACAACAAACAATACAAGACATACTTGTAAAATGATGGACAATGTGCCAACATAAGAACAAAATACCATAAACTGTGTTAAGAGCAACGCGCGCGTTCCTCCTATCTTTACAAGCAAGGGCAAAAGCAAAGAGAAAAACAAAAAAAATATGCATAACAAGATGGGAGAAAGAGCGCTGGGGAACAAAACAGAAACTTACTGGCTGAATCCAAATGATTGCTGCCTGTCAGACCAAGTGCTGAAAATTCTGATGGCTGTAACTTCATTTCCATCTCTTTAAGGCGACTGTTGAGTTTATTTGTATGCATAAATAGGAAGAATGTACAGGATATGGCCAAAAGGGCAATCAATTCCACAGATCTGAAAAAAGGGAGAAAAATATTTAATAAAAAATTTATAAAATTTATTTTATTTTATTTTTTAATTCTTGGAATATTTTAAACTTTCTATTTAAATTGACATTTATTAGACAGTTATCAATAATAGGTCCTCATCTAATTAATGGGTAAAGAATAGTACAAATTCCCATTGCTATCGGAAGTGATTGGATTTATACTTACAGTATAAAACTCTAAGAACTCTGAAGCCATAGATTACAACATTCTTCACTCCACTTGTTACACAAAACGGTAGAAAGTGTAAGAAATGCAGGTTTAACCCTTAATTTAATCCTTAATTTAACCCTTACTGGCATTCAAAGTTAAATACGTGTATTATTTAATGTAAATATTAAAGTTGATGCTCAACACATTTTTGTATATCCAACTTGTTTATTAAACAATTTGTTTCTAAACATTTTATGTTTTTGCAACTTGTTGAATATATATTGTTGAAATATTTATTGGCAATTTTGAGTGGCGTTTGATTATATGGCTTGCAACATTATTCCTCAAGATGTTGCAGCTTTTATTTTGAATTCTATGTTTAGGTACTTCTAGTTTCATTAAACATGTTGAATTATAAAAGTTTAATATACACTGTTGCAATGTTTATTTTATTGGCAACGTTGTTTACTTGCAACATTATTCCTCAAAACGTTGCAGCTTTTGTTTATTATATTTACTTATTTGAATAATAAAAGTTTAATATACATTGTTGCAGTGTTTATTTTGATTATGCAATGCTACATTGAATTTTATTGCTTGCAATATTGTTTCTCAACATGCTGCTGCCTCTATTTCAGATTTTATATTTAGGTACTTCCGAATTCTTTAAACATGTTGAATATTCAAAGTTACATTTAATTTTATGGCTTGCAACATTATTTCTCAAGATGTTGCAGATTTTGTTTTGAATTCTATGTTTAGGTACTTTCAGCTTCATTAAACATGTTGAATTGAATCAAAGTTTAATATACAATGTTGCAGAGCTTATTTTATTAGCAATGTTGAGTTGCGTTTAATTTTATGGATTGCAACATTATTTCTCAAGATGTTGCAACTTTTATTTTGAATTCTATGTTTGAGTACTTCCACCTTTATTAAATATGTTGTATTTTCAAAGTTTAATAAACATTGTTGCATTGCTTATTTTATTGGCAATGTTGAGTTGCGTTTGATTTTATGGCTTACAACATTATTGCTCAACATGCAGCTTATTCTATTTCAGATTCTATATTCAGATTCTACATTATTTCAATATGTTGCATAAGCAAAATAAATTAATTTTGTAGTTCAACATAAATCGCTGGAACATAATGGAATAGAAAAGTAAATCTGTATGCCACACTTTCTCAAAAGGCTCTGATACCTTGAGAAAGAGACCAGAACAGAGCATATACTCGGAGAGTATATACAAATTGCCATGAAAAGTTTCTCAAAAATCTGTCGTTCGAAAGTGGCCCCCCACTCATGTATAAAATAAACATATATAACATAAGTGTTGTGAGAAACTAGGTTGTAATCCTGATTGAAGGTTTGTAATGACTAATTATGTATGTATTCTCCTAATCGAAATGAAATACTGTTGTGTTGTTTACAAATTAAACAACAATAACAATAACAATAACTAGAGAAATTCTCTTCCTGGGAAAGTCTACATTTATATAACTGGTGCTCTACGCACCACCCCCATGAAAGCCTTGTTCGCAATGCTAAACTGGCTTCCTACTGTGCTTCTCGCTAAGCAGATGGCCTAGACTTAATGCTCTCTCTCGTTGGTACATTGTACCTTCTGGTTACTCCACTATTCTGCAGGTTGATCCGGTGGCCCCTATGAACGTGGACTATTTCCCTGCTGAATATTGTCTTGATAAATGTTTCCACTGTCTGATTCCGAGTAGGGATGACTGGAATCGTGATACGATCGTCCCCCCGGAAGTTCCGGATATATATACCGACGGCTCTAAACTCGATGATGGCGTTGATGGTGGTGTCTCCTCTGGGAAACTGAACCTGAATATTTTTCTCTGTCTGCTAGACTACTGCAGCGTGTTTCAGGTGGAGGTGATGGCAATTTACCGGGCCGCTCAATGGATCCTGATCCTCGTCAACGATGCTCCTTTCAGTCGCGTCTCGATCTTTTCAGACAGTCAGGCCGCGATAAGATCTCTGTCACATCTCGTGATTAACTCTAGGATTGTTAGGGAATGTCGCCGCTGTCTCGACTTAGTCTCGGTGCGGTTCTCTCTGGTTTGGGATATTTTGGGAAATTGAAGGGCCGACGAGCTCGCCAGAGCTGGTGCGCTCCTTCCGGAATCCTCTTCTGTTGAATTGGATATGCAACTTGCCTCGGTCAAGTTCACCATTGCGCGGAGGTTCCTTCGGGACGCCAACTTATCCTGGGTCAATGAAGAGTCCTGCTCCACCGCAAGATTCACTTGGCCCAGGATGGACGGAAGGCGTATTAACCGATTACTTGGACTCGGTCGTGATGTTATCTCTATTGTAGTGGCCGTGCTTACGGGCCATTGCATCATGGGTAGACACGCTGAGAGAATGAGGCTCCCTTTTAACGACTTCTGTCGTGGATGCAGGTCCACTGAGGAAGAGGAAAGTGTTATTTACTTTCTTTGCCAGTGCCCGTCTCTTGCTAGGTGTAGATATCGGTTATTTGACTCCCCATTCTTTTTTAGCGTAACGGAGCTTTCATTTATTGATATCAAGGATATAGCTTCGTTCATCAAATTGTCTGACTGGTTTTCCAGTGCGGGGTAGTCGTACGCACTCTGGCCCAACACAAGAAGGCAATCCAAGATTCTTAACCTAAACCTTATAGAAGATCTTTCTTCAAGTAAGATATATAATAAAACTTACATATGCATGCATATGCGTGCACTTCCGCCTTCTATTTCCATAGCAGCTATAAACAAGTAACCTTTTCCCACTTCTTTGGAAAAAAAGCAACAGCTTTAAAAGCATTTAGTCATGGTATTGAACTGCAATCATTAATGTTTGTCTTTATTGTTAAAGTTTTATTTGATTTTCTTTTTTTTGTTGGTTGCTTGGTTGGTATTTAATACAACTTAATGGATTCCTTTGTTATAGTATTCAGTATACCTTTACCGCTGTTAATCTAACTTTTATTTATTTACTGTTATTGTTACTGTTTCCTTTTCCTTTTTTTTCTTTCTTTTGCATGCTTTCATTTAATCTTGTTCATACTCCACACAATTTTACTTTTTTTTTTTCGTAACATTTTTTTTTTGCAATTTTATTGTCTATTATTTTGATTTATTGCAGTGTTGCGTAAAATAAATTCAAAAAAAAAAAAAAGATTAAATTAAATACAAAAAAAAAAGTTAAATTGATGCTCTGCTCTACAATAATCATAAAAATTACAGAAAAAATTATTTTTTTTCTTGTAGTTTTTTTTATCTTCTACAAATAAATGTGAATTTAAGCATTCATTCAGTGGCATTTTTTATTTTTTTTTTGCTTTGTTCAATAGAAATAAAATCCAACAATAAATGGAAAGGAATTGTTATAAAAACTAAACTAAAATGGTATGGAAAATAATAAAAAAAAAAAATAAAATAAAATTGAAAAAGAAAACCTAAAGAAAGAAAGCAAAAAAAAAAATATTATAACTTTGGGATTTATTTTTATGTTTCATCAGGTGCAACAAATATTTTTATTGCAAATGACTGACTTTAGGTCTACTAACACTATCACCATAATAAATGTGTCTGTCCATGACAGTTACCGGACCGGTTCGGTTAGTCAGTTGCTGTTTGTTTGTATTTTGTTTTCTTCTTCTATTTTTCCCATTTGTTTTTCTATTTTATTTGCAAAAGGAAAATGCAAAAAATAAAATGAAAAATTCTTGTTGAAAAAGCAAAGAATATTTAGAGCAGAAAACTAGAAATTATAGTGTAACGATCTACAAGGTCAGTTTCAAACGAAATCCATGGATCCATGGGAAAATCTTATGAAAGAAAACAAGTAACATAACTACCAGCGATCATTGTGAAACTGAATGTTTATTGGCTTTTACTTCTATGAAGCTTAAATGTGGTCAAGAAAAATTTCAGCATGCATGCCTGATTAGGAACTTAATTGTTTCGGGATTAAGGTCAAACAATATTTAGGATTCTTTTATAAAAACAATCAAATGCAGCGTAAAAGATTTAGATATATAAAACTCTCACTATGTAGGCCTCTTTATTACGGAGTCCTATATATTATTGAGCTATTCACCAATTATTATCTTTGCTGGCTAAAAATGTATACTCCAACATGATTCTCCTTTTGTAGAAGTTTAACCAAAGTAAGAGTATTTCTGCAGTTCTTTGCAATTGGGATTACTGCACCAGTTCTTTTTGAACATACATACATACATACATAATTGGTCATTACAACCCTTCAGTCAGGATTATTGTTCAAACTTCTCACACTACTTATGTTGTGTGTGTTAATTTTATACATAAGTGGCGGGACCTATAGTTTAAAGTCGACTCTGAAGGACAGATTTTTAAGAAACTTTTCATGGCAAGTTTATTTACTCAGAGTTTTTGCCAGAAATCTGCTGAGAAGAAATCGCTGAAAAAAATACTTTTTGTATTTTATTTTGATGTCTGGCCTGGGACTCGAACCCTGGCTTTACGTCAAATAAGCCAGAACACTACCTAATAGACCACGGCGACTGTTCTTTTGGAACAATGAGATTTTTTACCAACAGCTTAACAAAATTAAGAATTTTTTAATGAGAAAAAGGCTTATTTAGCTAGGAGCCATACACAGAATATATGTTTATCGTCGTCTAGACTATAGATGCGCTAAATCATATTAATAGACGTTGTTTAATGGGTCTCAAAACCCGGTTCTTTTTGAATATTGGGATTTTTAACAGCTTAACAAAATTGAGTTTTTTTTTAACGAGAAAAACGCTTGACCCATATACAGTATTTCCTCGATTTACGTCGCCTCGATTAACGTTGTTTCGATTTAACTTCAATTTGCGTCGTCATTTGATTTACGTCGCAGTTGGTTACAAAAAAAGCGACGTAAATCGAATGAGGGATCCATATAACTTTTTTAAATTCCTTGTTAAAAACATACTACCTGTGCAGTATGAGCAATACGAAGTTCGATTTACGTCGTTTCGATTTCCGTCGCCTTTTTTGTTAGAACTAACTGCGCCGTAAACCGAGGGATTACGGTATAATGTAAATATATCGCTGTCTACACTCTAGAGGTACTAAAATAATGCTAACCAGATGTTGTTTAATGAATCCCAAAACCCATGTATAGATATAGTCCCAATAACTTCTCCCCCAACCCTATTGACCTAATGCATTTCAAGATCCTATTCGTTGTCTAGAACTTGCTAAAAACGAAGGCGCAAATGTTTCACGTATGGGTTCTGTTGATTCATCCTCCTTACCACTGAATCTTCATTTTGCATTTAAACCGTTTACTATTCTAAAAAATTTTTTGAGCTTACAATAAACGTTTAGAAAGCACGTTACTGTTCATACTTAGATTGTGGCTCGATGAAAAATGAAAATTTCCTTTCTAGCATAAGTTTAGTCTGTGATAAATTCATTTCGCTTCTCTATCATCAAGAATTCTTCTTGAAATTCCATTTCCTACTCTATAAGTGGTGTACAATATTTCTTCCTGGCTGGTTATTATTATTTGGATTTATCCTATGATCTGAGATCCAGAAAAAAATTAACCTATTACCCCTGCCGAATCTAATAAATCCAAATGTGTCTTAAGTGTGTTAATGGTAAATTGCTCGTCAGAGAGTATTTTTAGGTCCCATGACATGTTTCTTGTATGTACTTGCTGTCCAAATTGAATTGAGTCTATTTTATGATAGTGTAAACTTTTTCTTGAAATATTCCATCGGGTTTTCATCACGGTTTTAGATATTTCACTTTGTAATCGACTACCTCCGCTCACGTTACACTATCTTTCTCTTTTCCTCTATATTTGCAGTAGTATAGTCTCTGTTTACTCATTTCATTTCATAGAGGATTAGAATACCATGAGATTAGAATACTTCTGCAAGAACGGATCTTTCCTCTTTCTTTACTGATGTCTCGACGACCGAAATGGTTATAGGATGAGTATTTATTCCCATGAATTTGGATTTCTGTACCTCTTAGGTTACAAGCTAATACGTCGGACAAGTGTGTTCGGTAATTGTATTTCGCACTAATGGATATCTAAGTGGATGGTATTGATGATGGATTAGCATAATAAGAATCATTTACGGGATCTGTTTGACCGATAGACATCATAACAAACTGATATGATTTCAGGCCATTTTATTCAGTAATCATGGGAATAATATTTCTTATCACTGTGCTACTAGGAGATCGCCACTTGATCTGGTTCCTCAGAATGGGCATTGAGGGAAATCGAACTCAGCCGAGCTTATTTCCCTACCCTCTAGGTCGTCAAGAATTCTCTGTACTATCTGTCTGTCGAAAGAATGAGGACTATTTACTTATTTTTGGGAGGATCGATTAGGATTCGGTTCTTAAAGAGCATAATTACTAGGCGAGCTTATTTCGCTACCTCCAAGCCGTCAAGAATTCTCTGTACTATTTGTCCGTGGAAAGAATGAGGACTATTTAGTTATTTTTGGGAGGATTAGGTTCCGAAAGAGCGTAATTACTAGCCGAGCTTATTTCCCTACCTCTAGGTCGTCAAGAATTCTCTGGACCATCTGTCTGTCGAAAGAATGAGGACTATTTAGTTATTTTTGGGAGGATCGATTAGGATTCGGTTCTTAAAGAGCATAATTACTAGGTACTGTACGTATGTCCCAGGTCAGACATCAAAACGAAAAAATATTTCTTCGGCGACTTTCTCTCAGCAGATTTCTGGCAAAGACTCTGAGAGTAAAAATTGCCATGAAAAGCTTCTCAAAAATCTGTCGTTCGGAGTCGACTTTAAACTGTAGGTCCCGCCACTCATGTATAAAATTAACGCACACAGCATAAGTAGTGTGAGAAGCTAGGTCGTAATTCTGACTGAAGGGTTGTAATGGCCAATTATGTATGTATGTACGTATGAACTAGGGATGCCAAACGGGATCGATTTTTAAAAATCCCGGGATTCTGGATTTTGTAAATCCCGGGATTCGGGATTTTGTAAATTCCGATCCCGAAATCCCGTGATATTTCGGGATAATTCGGGATCCAAAAATCTCGAAATATCATGGGCAAAATCGCAATTTTCTCTTAATAAAAAGAATATATTTTGTTAAAAAAATCATTTGTATTCCAATTATGGATATAAGAATTATAAGTCATTAAAAATAAAATATAAAAACAGCAAATGCTTTACTTTTAAGAAAATTATTTGGATTCCAACAAAAAGATTAAAGCATCGAACATGTGCCTATCAGATAGGCTTGAACGAATTTTGTTGACAACATAGGCTGCCATTGAAAAACAATTCTCGCAATCAACATTTGTTGTTAAATGGTTCTAAGGTAACTGTATGCAGGTTATCAATATTCACTTCTACCACCTCCTGATGTAAAAAAATTTATTTCTTTGGACAGTTGAGTATCTAAATCAGTTACCCTATTAATTCATTTTATAGGGATGTTTTTGCATTCTTCGATGGCATCAAATACCTTTTTAGCAATTGAAGGAGAGTTTTCCTCATCTGAGATGGTGTTATCGAAACTATAGAATTTTTTTCACGACCTTTTGAAGGGCCAAAATACATATAAATTCACAATCCCGAAAATCCCGAAAAATCCCGGGACAAGTTTTTAAAAATCCCGGGGTTCGGGATTTGAGAATCTCGAAAATTCCGGGATTTCGGGATTTTCCGATTGGGATCCCTAGTATGAACGTATATATTGACGTTAACTTATACGTATCTATGATGGCTATTGTCGAAGTTGTATCAGGTTGACTTTCACCAAGATTTTCAATGCATTTCAGTGGATCAATTCAGCCTCATTTTTAGAGTTATGTGACGCATGTTTAACCATCTATATAGTCCAGGCTGCAATTTTGAAGGTTCTAAACTATTTTCATTACCTGGAAACTTGTAATGTTGACAAGCCTGATACGATCTAACTGTGTGGTGTAGGATACTAAATAATCGTCTTGTAATTACCTCATTTGCCTTAATTTATTTTCTTTTATTGCCGTTCTGTTAGTCACAATGCGCCAGAACGACAAAATAATTTCACTCCATATTTGCAACAGCAACAACTAATTAGAAAAGAAGAATAATAAACTTCATACCTTTCTATTGCAATTGTTTTTGTAAAACAAAACGAAACAAAACAAACAGAAAATGAAAAAATTTCAATCTTTTGCTGAATCTCATCTTAAACAAAGTGCAACAAAACTTCTCTATTTGAACAAAGTCAACTTTGGCAAATAGTTGACTTAGATAACGAAAAAAAAACAATAGAAAAATCTTTATAAAAAGAAAAGGAAAAATTGAAAAATTAAAGTGGAAAAAAAGGAGAAGAAAAAAATACAACCAAATCATAACAAAAGCATCCTTCCCAACACTGCAAAAGGAAATGAAGAGAAATAGAGTTCTTTCACAAAAAAAAAAAAACAAACACAAGCATAATGGCGAAAGTAAACAAAATATGGCAACAAAAACAAAACAAAAATGGAGAAAACCAACAAAAACAACAACAACAAGAGCAACTAAAAGCTAAATGATGATAATGTGTTTGTTACAAAAATAATAACAATGGCAGCCTTAGTCGCCATAGCCATAGCCGTAGCCATAGCTAATATGAGCAAAGACAATGGCATCTGATAGTGAAAAAGCGTAAAGCAAAAGAGAGAGAGAGAGAGAGACAGAGGGCGTAAGTGAATAAGAAAGTAAAAACAGAATATAACTCCGTTAAGTACAAAGTATTAAAACCTGAAAAACACAGAGACAGACACACACACACACACACAACGGCCGGCAGACAGACAGCCAAACACAGTGTAAAAGAGATACATAAAGGCAGATTAAGTAGTTATAAGGACTAAAAATAATAATAACAACAATAACAGCGACAATATCCATAATGACACTGTACGTAAACAACAAGTACAACAACAATGGCAACAACTATATGCCAAAAACAAAAACAATATAAAATAACAAAGTGTGTTGCAAAGAGTAAAGAAATTGCGAAAGCACAGCGTAATAACTATCATAAGAATATTGTTAGAAAAGATCGTGTAAATAGAATTATATGACCACATTGTAGAGATGAAGAAATATAATACAAGAAAGAGGATTAGCAAGTTTAGTCACTGTACATAATGTTTTTATTATTGTTGTTTTTGTTGCTGTTGTTACTCATCAAAACAAACACTCGCATTCAAACAATACATACACATATGTACCATTAAATAAATGTCATGACTTTCTTTACAAATGTTAGGTTTTTTATAAACAAAAAAAATACTAGAATGAATGCTTAAAGTGACCAACTGAACAATGAAAAGAAAAGGAAAGCCAGGCTGCAATTACTTACGTTCTTAATAAACGTCTATTCAATGTATGTTCTCGTTCACGAATGTCTGGTTTTCTAAGAGAAATCTCGAATCATTCATGAGTTATGCGAAGTAGTGATGCTGTGAGGGTCGAAACATAAGCTCTGTGATAGTTGCAAGGCATAGGACTTTCGATTGCCTAAGTTAAACTACATATTACCTGCTTGTTTTGTAGGAAAGCCCATTTTCATTTGACATTTAGATACTGCGTTCAATATTGCTAAACTTTGCTTGACTTGCATGAATCATCACTTCTCATTGCTATGTACATTAAGAGTCCTTTGTCCTATCAAATGTTATGCTGAAAAACTTTCCATTCTGTCGAATGTCTTCTACAGAAACTGTATACCTGAGACTATTTTTCATTTTATGTGTCAGTAATCTGTTCTTCTTCAGAAGTCGCCGTAGTCTAGTAGGTTATGTGTTGGTTTATTAGAAGTAATAAGGCTAGGACAGACAGATTTCTAAAAAATTCGAAATCAACATAGGACATCCGCAAACACTTCTCGAAGGTATAAAGCTTAAACGGCTCAAAGTCACCGTAGTATAATAGGTAGTGTGTTGGTTTATTAGGCGTAAAGCCACGGTTCAAATATCAGGTTCAGACATCAAATCGAAATATGAAAAAATATTTCTTCGGCAACTTTCCTCTCAGCAGCTTTCTGGCAAAAAAGTCTGAGAGTAAATAAAATAGCCATGAAAAGTTTCACAAAAATCTGCCGTTCGAAGTCGACATTAAACTGTAGGTCACGCCACTCATTTATAAAATTAACATACACACAACATGAGTGGTGTGAGAAGTTCGCCCGTAATCCTGACTAGAGGCTTGAAATGGCCAATTACTTGTTCTTGCTATAAAGATATGGAATTTCTTATCATCTCACTTCCTAGTATAATTGATAAAACTTTCCAAAGTAACGGTTTTTGGCATAGTGAGGAGGATTCCATAAAGAGGCACTAAAGCTCAAATTATGATAGCCTTAGACTACAGACAATACACTTTATTTTATTTATTTATTTAAGAATTACAATACAATTACAAATTATATTATAATCATATACGAGCTGAGTAACTTCGACCATATGCCCGGTGTAGTGTCACAGACCAGAGCCTCTGGTGGAAACCGAACCCACAACCCTCACGCTAATAGTCTAGCACACTACCCACTAGACTACCAGGGCGCTCAAAATACACTTTAATATTCGTTAGATAATTGCACCGACTGATTTCACTGCAGGTAGCCTATCTTCTTACATGTATTTGTCTGCGTCGAAGAATCTGACCATTAGATTTAAGAATTTTTTCATGAGAACTTTAAACGGCCGGACTTGGCTATAACCAACTTTTTTTTAATTATAATTGATATTGAAAGGAAAACTATTTGGCAAATAGATCCATGAATTTGGTGTGGACTTTAGATTTTTTATGACCATCAAAGTTGAGTTCTACTTCTGCGTGTATTGGCTAATGACAATCACCAATAATCGCTCATGGTCGATAACGAAATAGGCTCAGACGATTTATGGAAAAAACGTTTCTTTCCGCTTATTTCTTTGAAGAGTCTTCTAGTGTGGCACTTCATAGGTCACTACATGGTTAGCCGCTTGACTGTTTTACATAGGCACAACTTTTCTTAACGCTAATTCTAGTATTGGGTTATGAGAGAATGTAAGTCTAGAATATATGGGATATCACTTCATATTGAGTCTCCAACGTACTGCAAACAAGATCTCGCTTGGCTGCGATGACAACGATTTTTGTGAATGAAATCGAATAGAGAAAGAATGGTTTATATTTCATGAGTACCACATAGGCCTTAGCAAGTGTATTGCAATGCACTTTTTGGCAAGAAACTTTTCAGAAATATCTCTATGACTGAAAAAGAAAGACTAGCCTATGAGATGAACTAATAATGGTTTGAAAAACCATGACCCAACCGTCCTAGAAATTATGAAACGATTTCAAGCAAAAAATTCAAAGGTTCTTGTTCCATGTTGTTTGTTACCTGTACTTAGTTTGTAAATTAATACATGATAGCAGGGTGAATAGATGCATCATTCGTGGTTACAAAGCTCTTCATATAGTATATCCCCATATTACAGCCTTTTATGTATAAGGTTGGTGGCCCTATTAATCCACTGCCGTTTTACCATTTCATTTGAAATGATTTTCTATTTGTTTGTATCAAGTCAAAAAGAATACAAAAAAACAAACACATTTTCCTTTTTTATTTTTATTTATTTTTTCTCTGTTTTTGCCCTGTTTCTCCTGGTGGAAAAATCAAGAGAAACTTTATTCCTACCATCATATATTTTTGTTGTAAATATTTTATAATATTTCTAGTTGGATTTTTATGTGGACAGTTTTCTATCCATAAGTTGTGTTATTGTGGTTCCTTAGCTGCCTCGAACAGCTTAACGGCAATAAAAACTCTTAATCTAACCCAACCAACCCCCCCTTGTGACTAGTCCTCCTTTGGTAAGCAGTTTTTAAGGTGCAAAACTGAATTTGCTTGACCATCTGTGTGAATATGAGAGGAAAATAAATTTCTGTTCATAAATAAACTTTTTAAATCTTTTATTTCTTCTTCTACTCATTCTCAACTCAACTTATCTCTTCCTTTGCTTTACTTTTTCTATTTTTTTTTTATTTTTTCATTGTATTTTTTCCCTGTTGAATTATGAAGAGAAAAAAGTTTACTTTTGTAATAGAATTCTTACAAAAAAACATTTTTTCTTTTCTTATTTTCCATAATTCTTCCGCTAAAAGAGAGAGAGAGAGAGAAGAAAAAAAAAACTAGAAAAGAAATTATGAAAATAATTTGTTTTTTTCTTTCAACAGCCAGCCATTATGAGGGCGCTGTTGGTACGCTTGTGCTACCAATGGTTGTCATTTACTTTGTCGCTTAAATAAATGCTTTGGCTAAATTATTGTCCCCTTTTAAGCAGAAATATGGCAGAAAAAAAGAGAGAAAAAATAAAATGAACCTTCTGACTAGAAAAACTGTTTTGTAAATCCTATTTAAGCTTTGGGTATTCATTCCTTTCAATCTGCACAAATTTTTTGAAAGGTTTGTGGCATCAATAAGCATAACATTTAATAACTTTTAAAACGCACTATACTTCAGAATTTACTTGAAATGAAATGGAAAAATTGTTATGCTCTCAAACAAATGAAGTTAGTGTGGTGGAGGATTTTAATGAATGAATCCCAAACCGAATATTTTTTTCTATTGAGAAACTTTAACTTCAAAATCAAGTCGTAAAGTAAAAATTAAAAAGTCTGTCACTGCAATCATTTAGTCAGTATTACAACCACTTAGCTTCTCACACCACCTATGTAGTGTGTGTTAATTTTATGCATGAAACACAGAGGACCTATAGTTTAACATTGTATCTCCATGGATAGATTAGAGACTTTTCATAGCAATTTTATTTACTCTCAAGAGTTTTTTCTTTTACGAATTTTGTCTTACAATGTGGCCTAGCCTCCAATGTCGTTTAGAGCTCGAATTTTTATTTCCAATATGGTACCACTCAATTTAAAAATAGTGAAATCGTCTGCATATTATAAGGAAATCGATTAAGGCTGGCATATTGAATTATGGAGGTACTGTTGGCGTTATGAAACTTAAGACCTCATAATACAAGGTCTAGCTGTGGCTAGCGTTCATGACCACTAAGATACCATAATGATATCCAACCCGAGATCAGAGTAAATCTGAATAAATCTTGCCATTGCAGCAACCTTTATACTGGAACGTTTAGTCAAGTTCAGACAGATAAAGAGAAGTTAGGAATATCCTCCTTTTCATGGCAAAGCAAGGCACTGATAGATTAGTGGATAGACTTTGCTTTCTACTACCCAAAATCACAGCTTCTGGTGAAGTAATGTCAGGGAATGCCAAGTTTATTGTTGTGTTTTCTTATAGGACAGTTGGTCTGTTAGAATCGTAATTGTGCAATGGAGGATTATGTGATTTAAGAGCACTAAATAGATAACTAGGTTCCCTCGTATTTATACAAGTCCACTAAAATCTAGTAATACTGCCTGTGTCTTACTGTTGTCGTTGAGTCTCCGTCCCTATAAACGAACGATGACTACTTATGTAGCGTGGAAGGTGTGAATAAAAAATTATTATCTATGGATATATGCCTGTTTAGTGTCATTTAGAATCTCTAATGTAAACTTCCTTAATTGATTATTATATAACTTTAGTCAGGTTTACAACCAAAGCTTAATTCACCACCCATATTGCGTGTGTTAATTTTATCCTTAAGATGAGGGATTCACCTGGACTTTTTTTCAGAAGACTGCTAAAAGAAAGTCTCTAAAAGGAATACTTTTTTCATAGATATCTGAGCTGTTATTTGAACCATGGATTCGCGTCTAATAAGCCAATACATTACCTACTAGACTACGGAAATTTCACAATCTGTACCTGGTGCTATTTGTGCCTTGGTTTCTCTCCGTACATACACACAATTTTGTTTGTGTTAAGCAGACGAACGTGTGAAATCATTCGTTTTACATATTCCAACAGAGTGATGCCTTAAGATGTATTCAAATCTTAGGTGAATGCTGAAGTAATTGAACTGGTATTAAATTATTGAGTGTTGGTTTCTCTTTAGCATGAATAGGAGACTACACTAGACTGTATACTCCTTGATATCTATAAAGTGAGATCCACAATAAATACGACATTTGTCTGAGTGATATCAACAGGGTGAACTGTCAAGCACAGAGAGAGTTAGCTGGTCGATTGCTTACATTTGTTTCAGCACACGAGGGGGACCTGCTTTGCCTATTGGGACATAATTTTTGCTAGTAATTGCAGAGTCAAGGTAACGAATTTATTAATAATGCCGGAAGATATAGTAATCCATCACATAGTGGGCATGCAAAAACCTGATATGCGTTAAAGGATACAGAAGGCGTAGTGGTTTTTGATAGAACAGAATGGAGGTCAGAGATTCCAATCGTTGGACATAGTTGGTGCATAAACCCCTTTAGTCTTTAGAGACAGGACATAGAGAATACCAACCTCGTTGATTTTAAATCATTGAGTCGCAATCTTGGTTACATTATGGCCGGTCAGTAGAATCCCTTCGCACAACATCTTTTTTAATGTCAGAAATGGTTGCCGTTATCGCCTAGCGTTTTGCCTCCATAATCTATGTGGCCCTTGTGAATTTGGATGATTTTACGGACGTGAAATCAATTAGTCTGATGCTTCCACTCTTTTGTAGAATTTTTGTACATCATTCCAACACCATTCCTAAAACACAAATAAATTCATTAATAATGCTATAGGAATAGTTATCGATTACTCAGTAGGCACGTAATATCCGGTGTATGCGTAATAACTGCAGTAGGTGTAGAGGATTTTTTTACAGAACTGAATAAAGGTTAGAGGTTCCAATCGTTGGCTATGCTTTTTTTTTAGAAAAAAAGTTAGTGCATGTCGCCGTGGTCTAGTGGCTGGTGAGTTGGCTTATTAGACAAAAGGCCCGGGTTCGAATCCCAGGTCAGACATCAAAACGAAAAAATATTTCTTCGGCGACTTCCTCTCAGCAGATTTCTGGCAAAGACTCTGAGAGTAAAAATTGCCATAAAAAGCTTCTCAAAAATCTGTCGTTCGGAGTCGACTTTAAACTGTAGGTCCCGCCACTCTTGTATAAAATTAACGCACACAGCGTAAGTGGTGTGAGAAGCTAGGTCGTAATCCTGACTGAAGGGTTGTAATGGCCAATTATGTATTTATGTATGCATGAAGCCTATTAAATAGGCTTGCACTTGTTCAAAAAATCAAAAACGTGTGAATACTCGTGATGTAATAAAAGGAAGTCATAAGCAGTGTGGTTGGAGACTTGAAATTGTTACGTTAAAAATTTTTCTTGGGAAGCAATATGTTTTTTTTTTTAAATTTTTTACATTTCAACTGACTTTAAAGAGATTGATACTACCGTGTGAATATTTTTCTTTTGAGTGAAAACCAAATAAATAAATCATAAATCCCTTATATTTTAAATCCTATGAAATGCCTGTCAAAATGCCACTCAATTTAAAGACAAGTTTTGTTGTATTTTTTTTTTTATTAAAATTACCTGTCATTTTAGGCAACAAAATATTGCATAAAAACCTGGTAATTTAAATATTTTCGCTTTTTGGATGACAAAAAAAGAAAAAAAAAGAAAAACTAAAACACCTTTCGCAAATCAAAAACGTTTCGTTTTTTTTCTACGTACTTTTGTTATTAAATTGTTGCAGTGGCATAAAAACATATGAATTTTATTATTTTTTTTTTGATGTTGCTCTAAGAGGGTTGTTGGCAATTGAAATGTGCATATGCGAGTGATGTTGCAGCAGCATCAACAGCAGCAGCCTTATTTATGAGAGTGTTTTTGGGATATTGCATTTATGCGTGGAGTACACATTTATTTTGTTTGTTGTTGGCTGGCTGGCCCCCGTTGTAACAACTAACAACTCCTGGCAATATTTTGTATTTTTTTGGCAGTAAAAAATATTTTTTTTTTGTATTTTTTGTTACCAAAATTTTTCTTGTTTTCATTCAGACAGAAAGTATAACGGGCTAACAAAGTGTTGCAAGAAAATAGGAGTTGAAGAAAACAAAAAAGGAAACAAGCAGCAACAATTTAAGCTTAACATTACTGTGTCATATAATGTTAGTTGCTGCATTATGGTTATGAGACACATATTAGAGCAGCTAACAGCAGCAGCAATACACACATGCACCGTTACTAGTCATAATCGTCGTTGGCAAAGTGAAACTTTACAAAAAAATGAACGCCAAACGTATACTCATACATATAACAGTGCAATACACTTACAATTTTTATACCTTTTAAGCGTAAGCAGTAAATAAAATTCAATAACTTAACAACAACAACAGACATACCTACATAAATATGTATGAAATCAAAATAACACATCAGCGTACACCGGGAACACTGACCTGTTTGAGTAGAGCTCGACTTTCAATATCGGCTTTACTACTGCCGTCAGAGTGATTGACTGTTGCAACTTATTTGTTTACTTTTGAAGCTGTTGCTCCTTACTTTTTTTGTTTTTTTCCTGCTCTTGTTGCATGTGTATATACCAGACGTAAGTGTATGTGCTGTAGGCTTTTAAGATTACATAAGTTGTGTGTGTCTGCCTTCTGTAATGCTTTACGAAAAGATAGACCCTATACTGTGGGCAGTTGGAGGGCTACACTTTCGATAATTGTTAAAGATTTTTTTATTTTGACTACGTAATTACTAGAAAAAATTATATTCACCTCTAATCAAGCTTATGATCACTCTCAGAGATCAGAGATCTTTCACGTATACCAAAGCTATGCTTTACCTCTTTGTATTAAACTATGGTTCAGAAGCATGGACGCTATTACTCACCAATGCAGAAACCTTGAGGATAGGTTAGGTAGGTTAGAGGACGTGTACTTGTCAATTCTGACAAGTACAGTACTCGGTGGTCGAATCGACCCATTGTACTACGTCCTAGCTTCTCACACCACTTATGTTGTGTGCGTTAATTTTATACATGAGTGGCGGGACCTACAGTTTAAAGCCGACTCCGAACGACACATTTTTTGAGAAGCATTCCATGGCAATTTTTTACTCTCAGAGTTTTTGCCAGAAATCTGCTGAGAGGAAGTCACCGAAAAATTATTTTCAAATTTACGTTTTGATGTCTGACCTGGGCTTCAAACTCGGGTCTTTCATCTAATAAGCCAACACACTACCTACTAGACCACGGCGACCTTGAGGATATTCGAGAGAAAAGTTCCTCATAAGATCTTCGATCCAGTGCATGATAGCAATGGTTTTCGTATTCGATGCAATAATAAGCTGTATGAGCTCCCCAAAAGCCATGCATACCAAAGATCAGCAAAGAGTATTCAAAACAATGAGTAGATTTAAATCATACTTATAATTTCAGATACTTATACGCATTCACTCATACTCAAAGTTGGAAGTACTCGTCGTACTCATACTTAACAATACGCATGATGTTATTGACTTCGACTCGTCTCTACTTAACATTTATACGAACCACAAAATAAGAATGATTCGCGTATGAGCACTGCAATACTCAGAAGAAGATTGTGTGTATGCTATGCTAGTTGTCTTTGCCTTTCCTTTCTTCTTTGTTTGTATATGCAACAACAACAAAGGCTTTAAATTTTGATGAATGATTCGAGCCACTCGAATTACTTATAAGTATTATAAGTATTTTTCTAAATTTATGAATCAGAATGAATAGGCGTATGAATCAAACATATTTTGAATGTTGTGAGATGATGATGTCAACGTTGCTACTTATACTCATTGCTACTTATACTTATAAATCAATGTTGTAGAGAGTACGAATGATCAGAGTAGTTGAATTTCAATTCTGTTGATTTACTCATACTCAAAATTGCATGAGTACTTATGAGTAGCGGAAAAACGATTCAATGCTGAACTCTGATACATACGTTTATACATACACAACCCTTTAGTATACAATATAATTTTGCGCACCTCTTATGTTTCTTAATTTCATACATGCATGGCGGGACATACAGTTTTAATATTGACTATGAACGACAGATTTTAGAGAGCCTTTTTGATGGCCATTTTATTTACTCCCTCGGTTTTTTGCTAGAAATCTGCTGAGTGGAAATCACCGAAAAAATATTTTTTTATATTTCGTTCTGTTGTGGATGTCTGACCTGGGATTTGAACCGTCGCCGTACTTCTAAAAGGTCAACAGACTTCCTACTATCTGACTATGGCTTCACAACGACATGGATGTTAATATCCAGCGGCTACGCTGGCTTGTTCATGTTATTCGAATGGAAGATATTACTCCGGCGAGATGGGAATTTGAAGTGGGGAATTCGGCATAGAGAATGACTTTGTCTGCATTGGACGAAACAAATCGAGGAGTCCCATTTATCGCTGGATATGACCAACTGGCAAAGCTGTGAAAGAGCTAAGAAATCCCATGAACGGCTTGTTAAGGCCACGCAGACCTTGTGTAGTTCGCTTTAATTCTTACTCGTTGTTGTCTTTTTCATTTGGCAACCAAATGCCACTGTGCAGCTTAAAGTCGATTGCAGTTGTAACATTAAATTCGTGCAAATGCAACCTAAAGGACAAAGGAAAAAAAAGACAAAAAAAAAAGGAAGAAAAGAACGACGATGTGGAAAAAAGAAGGCAACGTATTTAATAATTGTAACATGTAAAGATTTTGCATGGGGAACATGCAACAACATCATCGTTGCTAACAACGACTGATGATGATACTCTGGCAATGATGATAATATGACTATGACTCCATATGTATGTTGGTTGGTGGCGTTAACGTTGGTGCATATGCTGCGTTTGCGATTCTATTTTTGGTGGCATCTTACAACAAATGCTCTGTACATCTATGATTACTACGTGCATAAGCTTTCAAATTGTTTATTTAATTTTTACACATGTTGTTAGAGTATTACGCTAGAAATTCTAATTTTTTTTTTGTTTAAAAAAATTTTTTTTTTTTACTCTTCAATGCTGTGGCTTTGTGTGAGGGCGGGCAGTAGTATCAGTGGTGATGGTGTTGCAGGACTCATAAAAATGATAATAAAATTCTATGCAACACTCTATGCAATGTAATTATATTTAAATATGTTTTAAGCTTAACAAAAAGGACTTGTAAAGAAGAAAAAAATGCTTGAAAAATGTAAAAAAAATGTTTTTTCTCTATGCACTGTACAGTCATTGCCTGTCGCCTAATCAAATTCTCTGTAATTTTTTCGTTAAGCCCTCCTCTATGAGTGTGACAATAACAAAACACATATAATAAGTAATCAACAACACTAACAACAACAACATTTTAAAAATGAAAATTTATAATGATTTAATTTATCTGCTTAGTTTGATATAATTTTGTCTCGCTGTTGTTAGACAAGACTGTCGTTAACAAAAACCCCAAAAAGTAAATTGTAATGAAAAGGTGGCGGCGGGCGGCATATTTCGTTTGTTATGCTTAATGCACTCATAAATTTCTCTACATGTTTTTTTCTTCTTTGATTTTTAAATTTTATAAATATTTCGGCTCTGAGTTATAAGATATTATCTTGAGCTTGAAGTTATAAATGCCCTGTTAATGGTTTGAATGTTAAAAGAAAGTGAAATTTTTTTTTTGTGCTTTGGAATTAGTCTCGTATATGTCAACATGGTTATTACAGTTTATGCAACTTATGATTTAATATTACCAAATCAGTAAATTGCTGTCACTCTAGCCTGAAATTTTGAAGCATTCGCAGTAAATCCAGTTTAGTTATGATGGCTGGCTCATATGAGTAACTATCCTACTGATTGGCTATAAAGCGGGATTTGAATAATGACGCAAGTTGCCGCACTAACAGATGGGATGCTTTCATTTTACTTTGTTTTGCTTTTTTTACTAATCGTGTAAAGCAAAACAATTTTTTTTATAATATTTTTACTTTCAGTTTTAAAATACGTATCGTATTCTGTAGTAGTTTCTCTCTGACCTTAAACCCTTATAGCGTAAATTGGTCTTAAGCCTTAGCATCTTTCGTCAGAATTGTTTAACTTATGTAAAGAGGGAGAGGTAGCTCAGTATAATACGAAATATTCTTATTTTTTCCAAAATGGAATCAAATTTTCAATCAAAAAGTAAGAGACCTAAGCGCAAAAGAGCGAACTCATTAAGAGTCATACGGTTGTGGATTAAAATTTTATATATACTCGTACATGACGATGAATAATATACTCATATCGACCCTATGGTCTTTTTTCCAGTGCCCCTCATGTGAGCATATGGCTTCCATAAAGCCATATTGATCTTTGTTTCCATTTTCTTAAACGATTTTTGTTATTCCAGCTTTACAGGTGATTGGTTTGTTGTATCCTGTACAAGGATTATAGAGTTGCCACCTATCGTTGCGTAGAAATAACCCGCTTCGAGTATATGGTGTAGTCACGGGAAATCTTGCTGATTGATGATCTCCACCTCTTTTCCCACTAGCGAGTCTATGATCGAAAAACGACAAAGAGGAAGTTCACAGCATAAATGGTAATAGACTATATGTTCCTCTTTCGGCTCTTAGGGAGCATAGGCCGCGATAATGGACTAGCCTAAGCAATAATTTTCTGTAGAAAGCTTTGTAAAAGAATTCAACAAATATCTTGTAGAATAAGAAAAGGTTCAGCACACAAGAAGTGATGTCAGAGAAGAAGTAAAACACTCACGATTTTATGTTCTTTGGAGGGGTACTTTTTCTGTAATCTTTTAAGAATCATAGGGTTGCCAATATTGTTTACTAACTCCTAAACGCTTCAATAATAATATATCGTCTGTAACTGTGCACATCACAAGCTTTTGATGTGCTTGGCATGAATGTTCAATGCACTAGCTCCCACTAGCAAGCCTATGATCGAAAAAGAAGAAGTTCTTAGCACAAATAATAATTTTCTGTAGAAAGTTTTGTAGAAACTCTTCAACAAATATCTTGTAGCAGAAAATAGGTTCCAGAACTCAAGAAGTAATGTCAGAGAAGATGTAGATCAGTTACTATTCTATATTTGCTGGAGGGGCATTTTTTCTGTAATCTTTTTTCATAATCAGAATTATAAACAATATTGGGTTTACTAACTCCTAAGTTCTCCAATAACATTATGTTGTCTATAACTATAGATGATGGAGTATCACAAGTTCTTAGTGTACTTGGCACGAAAGTCAAATGCAATGTATGCTAAAACCAGCATATTTTTTCCAAGTAACGAAAGATGCATTTTAAGGTATTGGTTCTTAAGAACAGTTGAAAAAGGTACTTTACTTCTGGCGATCTTTCCATTTACTCAGCGTATATTTTGCTGATGTTACCATAGTATAGTAAGAGAGACGCTGTTACAAACCTTAGCTTAAATGTCTCACATGAAATATTTCTTTTAATGGCTTCCTCTCAGTAGTCTCCTGGCAAAAACTCGAAGAGTAAACAAAATTGGAGGATAATCTAGGTGGTGTGAGAAGCTGGGTTCGAATCCTGACTAAAACTTTATAATGATAAATTCATTAAGTAACAGCTTTTCAGTTCGCTGAGCTGGAGTTATGACAAGACAAGGAAGAAAAAAACTGATTTGATTTTTGGTGGACATAATTCAAGGCGTTTATTTGGTTTGATTTTTTCGATAATGAAGAATAATAGATGTTGAATGAACTTTGTGTTCTAAAATGGGTTGTAATGACCAATTGAGCGAGTAAGAAATATTCGATACCACGCTTCTGTGCCTTAAAGTTAAACGATCTTATACATTAGAGGGCGGTAAGATATCGTACACTATTGCCTAATTGAGGTGTGATTGCAATGTGTCTTGAGCTGTATTTTTCTATTGCTACTACAATGGATTGCGTAGTAGGGAAATACGTAACCATGTTTCCGAAATTCATATATTTTTAGCTAGCATGCGCTTTTCCCCTAGATAATATTAATTTCTGGTTGATTCACCAGAGGATCGTACAATACAGTACCTGAATGTGGAACGGTTTTGCCGTAGAAGCTTTTACTGTTAATTGTCACATAACAACAGGTTGAACTGGATATCAAAATAACTCCGTGGAAGAAGGATCTTCCAGATGGTTTAAAATTCGTACAGCGCCAAAGAGGAACTCTTTCCTACCATGGAATTTCATGATGAATTAGCTGCTTGTGATGTCGGTATGTGCTGGATGTGAAGCTATTTCTCATGCGAATGAGATATTTTTTAACAATAAACCTACCAGGTTTACCAGGTCAAATGACCCATTTTGAACTTCTATTCAGAATGTCTTGAAAATAACATTATCACATCGCCATTTGCCTTTACGACTTTTATTACAAAACACATCGAATATATTTTCCAAGATTAACTCCTCTCTTATTCATTGTTTTTACCGAGAAATATATGTAATCTACCTTAAATACCGCAAGGGGTCATAGCAATACATGAAGTATCGGTAGGTTTAGTGTTAAAATTGTGGGAAGATTTATTGATTCTATTAGACTAGCTCTAAAGAAGGACAACGAGTGTGTATTTGATTGTGGTTCCAGAAAAAAAGAGGTACTAAATTCCTTTGGAAATTGCAAACCTCCTAGCAAACTTAATACATGCAGAAGACAATTTAACGAAGATCTAATCTGCATGGCAATAATCTGGGGTGAATGACATGATTATGTTTAGCAAATTTATTCAGGACCTAAGCTGCTTATCGAACCAAGGGGTACATATGTAAACATATTTAAAATTATATTTGGCGCTTGATTTAAATATTCATGAATTCATATGAAACCCACCTAAAAAGAATTTTTTTTTTTATTCATGGTAGCGATTTAATTCTTTAGAAACTTGCCCAATTTGCATAATCTTGTGCTTTTGCGTTTACTTTGGCGCTTACACATAACACACATAACACGAAGCATTTAAGTTGATTAATATTTGAAATATTATTTTGCACGCACAAGTTTAACTTGCCAATGTCAAGGTGTGTTTATGTATGGGGCCTGTTTATAAGATTTTCAACATAATTTTTTACCTCAACCTTAAAACTCATTTGCATGAAGTACAAGAATTTTTTTATTTGATCTTATAAATTTAAAGAAAGAAAAAAAACTTGTTAAAGGAGTTTTAAATACTGACCCAAGTGCTGTTCAAATAAATCAACAGCCAAAATCAAGCTTTAAACATGCGTAACTGGCAGGTATTTGACCTAAGCAAATAAACAGCTTGAGTGGCTTACACACGCATTTTGGCAATTGCCTTTTGAATGAAAACCAGAAATTTTGAAATTCATTTTTTCGTTGTCTTTTTGTTTTTCTTTGCAAAAAATTATTAAAAAAAAATTTTTGTTAAGAATTTCATTAAAAGTTGCTTTGATTTCTTGTACAAAAACCATAAAAAAAATGAAAAAAGCCAGTGGCTAGTTTGATTTAAAAAGACATATGCGTGGAGGTTAATAAACTCATTTAAATAAAAACTCATTCAAACTCTATTATTTCTATTGATTGCAGGCCACAGAATTCTTATTTCTTTTAATGGCATATGCTGCCATTGTGTTGTCTTTTCTTAGACTGATGATTTAACACAAATTTTTTTTTTTTTGAAATCTTTCGTTTGTTAATTAATGAAAAATATAAGAAAATAAAATCCATAGTCATAGATTAACCCCTGAGGTCAATATATGATTGAGCATAAATGAATATTAATGATGTTGACGGCTTAAATAAATTCAAAAACTGCTGTTCCATTATGTTCGAGATTATACAATCATTAAATAAGAAAAGTTTAATGAACTTAATAGTGTAAACTCGGCTGGACATTCTTATGACTGTAACACATCATTATTAAGTTATAATCTAATAATGAATAGAATTAAATACCATGAATTTTATTTTAGAGAAAGGCAGCAATTTTTTTTTTATTTATCCCATGTGGCCAAAGAAATCGTTTACATACCTGGAATTAAAAAAAAAAGAAAAAATGAATTTAAAAAATTTTTAAAAAAATTTAAAAAAATTTAAGAAATTATTTTAATATTTTTTATTTTATTTTTCAAATATTTTTCTAAAAGCACTAAACTCTCCCATCCCTGTTAAGTAACTCAAGTTGCCACAATACATCACCTATCACTTTATATAGCAATTCTCAAAATTGCGATGTTGTCTGAACTTGATATTTATTGCAATTAAATATGGATTAGCTTGAAAAGGCATAAACACAAGTGTCTTTACGATAGAGGCTTGAAAAAGATAATTGTTTGTTAAAGAAACTATTTTTTTTTTAAAGAAAAGGTTTAACTTTTTTTCCTATGCATTGGTGGGCCATTTAAAAATTTATATTTAAAAATGCAAACAAAAACGGTTTGAAACTTTGTTGAATTAATTTTATTTTTTATTGGGAAGTACAATTGTTTCGGTTAGAAATGGAATATTATTTCATTCATATGGCTATTGCAGCTAGCCTTTCAGTGCATCATTCTATCGGAGACCACCTTTCGTGGACTTTTTCGACTGTATGGGATCATATCTCAGCGTAACGGCATTACGAATGTGGCTGTCAAATGCTCGATAGTCTCTAGTTTATTAGCATATGACTATTCCTTAATAGCGCCCCATAGAAAAAAGCATAACGATACCAAATTGTAGCTTCTTGGCGGCCAAATGACATCACTATTTTAGCTAATTAAACGGCCATCAAACGTTCGACCTAAAAAGTTTATTGTGGCACTAGATGTGTGGCAAGTTGCACCATCCTGTTAAAACTAAACATTGTTTATATCAATACCATAAACAAATTGGTTATGATGGTGCAATAGGTGTCTCTGCGTTGATAGTAATGGCTGTGCTATCGTCATTTCAAAAAAAAAAATTTGGTCCCATAATAACTCCGCTCTACAAACCCCCCTACCAAACAGTCACTCGTATTAAGTGCATTACATACATAATTGGCCATTACAACCCTTCAGTCAGGATTACGACCTAGCTTCTCACACCACTTATGTTGTGTGCGTTAATTTTATACATGAGTGGCGGGACCTACAGTTTTAAAGTCGACTCCGAACGACAGATTTTTGTGAAGCTTTTCATGGCAATTTTTACTCTCAGAGTCTTTGCCAGAAATCTGCTGAGAGGAAGTCGCCGAAGAAATATTTTTCGTTTTGATGTCTGACCTAGGATTCGAACCCGAGCCTTTCGTCTAATAAGCCAACACACTACCTACTAGACCACGGCGAGTGGATTAGTATCTCTATTATAAGTATCTGTGCCCTTATTATGGCAATTTTTGTTTATGGACACGTTGGCTGCCGACTACTAGAGAACTCCTAGGTTACGTTCCTTTCTAGGGTGCCAAACTTTTTCGAGAATATAGGATCGTATCTCAGCGTAACGGTATCTCAAATGTGGCTGTAAAATGCTCAATAGTCTCTGGTTTATCGGCATAACATTTTTCTTTAATTATCCCACAGAAAATGATTTAACGGTGTCAAATTGTAGCTTCTTGGCACCTAAATGACATCAGAATTTCGGCTAATTAAACGGCCATCAAAGGTTCTATGTAAAAAGTCGATTGCAGCATCCTATATAAACTAAGCATTGTTCATATCAATACCATTAAAAGCGGGTACAACAAACAAACAAAAATAAAAACAAATTGGTTATCATAGTGCAATAGGTATCTCTCCGTTGATAGTAATAGCATTGCCATCGTCGTCCAAAAAAAAAATATGGTCCCATAATAACTCCGCTCTACAAACCGTACCAAACAGTCACTAGTATTAAGTGCATTAGTTTCTATAAGACCACGCGTATGCCTTTGGAGCCCCTATTATGGCAATTTTGCTTATGAACACGTTGGCTACCAACTACTAGATTACTTCTAGATTACGTTCCTTTCTGGAGTGCCAAACTTTTTCGAGTGTATGGCATCGTATTTCAGCGTAACGGCATCACGAATATGGCTGTAAAATGCTCGATAGTCTCTGGTTTAACGGCATAACATTTTTCTTTAATGGCGCCCCATACAAAATAAATTAACCGGCCAAATGACATTAGAATTTCGGCTAATTAAACATTGTTTACTAACTAATCTGAAAAAATTAAGTTGTCGTTGTTTTTGACCAGTTTTCTGAAAATTGTCGTGCCAGTCATACGAATTTTACACGACACCATCGTGCAATTTCTCGTTGGCCCATCTAGCGAAGCTAAAACGAAGTAGATAGTCATGCGACTCTTGCAGCTTTTGGACCGATTGAACTTTATACTGCGATTTTTTCGCAAAATTTGATGTGAACTGGTGCGTGAAATGTTCTATTCTTGAGAAAGAGTTGACGAGCTAAGATGTTGATGGATTCTCTCTCACGCATGCTTTCAGCCGCAGCTTCGATATTTTCGTGTGTATGCAGTGTCTTGGCATATCAACAATGAAACTAATTCCATGAACTTTAATAATAAACTTGTGTATATCGGGCACTGTTGGTGGTTCTTCTCTGCGATCAGATTTTGCACGAAATTTTCATTCAATTTTCGACCATTTGCGTGTGGTTTCGAGATAAATTTCTTATAAATGCTAACGTTGCTCAAGCCTAATTTGATTTATTATGTTCAGTGGAAATAATATACTGAGTTTTGTGATAGAATAGAAGGACATACATAAGTATTGCCAGATTCGAAATAACCGATATATCCCCCACCCGATATTTCGCTATGCCTCTAAACGAATTGCTCTGGCTGTATAAATCTGTTGGAAAGTATTTTTACTATTTCGTTATTGGCAATATCTATGTTATTTTTATAAAAAAAAAAACTAATGAAAATAAAAATAAATAAAAAAAACCTAAAAACAATTTTTAGAATGTAAAAAGCCGCCATTAGTTTTTTAACTGAAATAAAAATCTTGTTAAACAATTACTAATAAAATCCTAAATGACTGTTATCTTGTTTTTCAGTCTCCTAAAAATAACAAAAACATACAAAAAAGAAATATTTATTTTTACAACGAAATAAAAAACCGCGTTAATAAAATAATAATGAAAAAAAAAAAAAAAAAAAAAACAAAAATAAGTTGGGAAAAATGTAACAAGGAGCAGTAGCAGCAGCAGCATGTTTGCAAAAAAAAAAAATCGAGAGAAACACAAAAAAGTATTTTATTTTATGAGATCACGTTCTAAACTATACGTGAAATATAACAACAACGAAATAACTGATGGTTTTCTCTGTGTGAACATGGCTGGAAAGATGGATGACTGGCTGGCTGGCTGGCTGGCTGGCTGCCTGGCTGCTTTGCTGGCTAAATGGATGCATGAATGACTGACTGAATCGTTGTCTAGATGAGGGATGAATGGTTAAGGATACGGATGTGGTATAAACGGAGTTTTAAAACGTTCATGCATATATGCATGAGTATCAAGCGATGATATATATACGCAGCTTGTTGTAGTGGAAAGAAATATGGAATTTAACAGTGTAATTTCACATATGTATGTACATACATACATGCATACCATATGCATATGTATAAGCATACAAATGAGTTATTTCACTCAGCCAGCCACCCCTATACATATTAATAAAATAAGACTTTTTTTTTGTTTTTTTTTTGCTTTAACACAACATCAGATAAACTTTTTAAAATTTCACTAAAAACTCCACACAATATTTTTCTAATAAAAACTTAAATTCCATTGAATTTCTAGGTGAAATGTCTTTGTATTTATTTATAAATCCAAACGTTATGATATATTTTCAAAACTTTTATTATATAATTACATACTCACTCACATATCTATCCTTCATTTTACAGACAGACACAGTGATCCAGTTTTTTTTCTTTTTTTATATTCATTTTTAATAGAAATTTAAAAAAAAAAAAAATATTTCACACTATCATCCATCCCATGCTGATATCCTATTTTATATGCCATTAGATATGTTGTATGTGTGTAAAACAGCATTATTCGGCTCATTGTGATACAAGTCTTGTATTCATAATATTTAAAATGTCATTAAAAAATAATTTCTTTTTTATTTATAAAATTAAAAAAAAAAAAAAAAATAGAAAAACTTTAATGCTGATACCCTATGGCCTGTAAAATTTTATAAATTTTAATAGAGAATAGACATTACATGTGCAGGGTTATGTCGGGATTATAAAAATATTGGAATGTTGAGTTCACATAAAAAATATTTCATTTCTTTCATATCTTAAATGTGTAAGACGAATTGTCCCTTAAATATGCTCATTAGTGTACTCCTTTCATTGGAATCGTCACAGAACATTTTTGCAATTTTTGCTGTTTTCGTAACTATCAGTGAAGATTTAAATTCCTACATGCCAAGACGTTTATTACTCCTTGTAATCCTCTTTCGTACAGACTACCGTTCAATCTCTATTAAGTTTTTTACTCCATATTACCTTACAGAATCCCTCCGTTTCTTGACGCTTTTCACACTCCAACCAAACACAATATTCTAAGCACCCTCTACCATTAGATCTTCTCTGAACTCCCATGAGAATAAGGCTTCCCATTTTAACTTTCTTTACTAGGATTTTCAAGATACACTAGCTTAGACACAGCCAATATAATTTGATCACGAAAGATCATCGCCCAGTCCATCAAATGTCAAACGCTTCTTATACTGATATTTATTGACTTTGAAAATACATGTGCAACATGCCATACCATGCGATCTGGAATATCTTGGTACTGAGATGTTTTGATGACACGCTATATAATAGATTTCATGGCTTAACTAGAATAACTTGCTTAACAGCAAAGTACATACATACATAACTGGCCATTACAACCCTTCAGTCAGGATTACGACCTAGCTTCTCACACCACTTATGTTGTGTGGGTTAATTTTATACATGAGTGGTGGGACCTACAGTTTGAAGTCGACTCCGAACGACCGATTTTTGAGAAACTTTTCATGGCAATTTTATTTACTCTCAGTTTTTGCCAGAAATCTGCTGAGAGGAAATCGCTGGAGAAATACTTTTTATATTTTATTTTGATGTCTGGCCTGGGGCTCGAACCCTGGCTTTACGTTTAATAAGCCAACACACTACCTACTAGACCACGGCGACTCGTACTTAAAAGCAGAGTGCCCGTGGTTAAGTCCTCGGCTAAGATGTCTTTAACACAAAACGGAGGAGAAAAAATATTTCCTTTGGTGACTTTCTCTAAGCAGACTTCTGGCACAAACAAAACTGCAGTGAAAAGTTTCTCAACCCTTTTGTTCTGTGTCGATTTTAAACTGTAGATCCGGATTGTTGTTGGTGCTGTGAGAAGCTACTTTGTTATGGACCCATTAGGAAAGTGTCCTAAAGGCTGTTTATTATCCTCATTACATATCAATTTAGTTCTACATGCATCAATAGCAATGAGAAAAAAAAAGTAGGCAAATAAGTTAGAGATTTATTCAGTACTTGGAAAAACTGACAATTGATAATACCATGACCTACCTAACTTGACAATATTCTAATAAATTCCATAACCAGTCTGCCTTTCAGTATTCTATGGCCGCTAAGGAAGTCGATTGCTGTTTAGAAATGTTAATTTCTACATGAAATCTATCGTCCTTTATGGATGGAATTTTCTTTGAGATTCTCAATTGCCTATGGCACTGGATTGGTTACTCGTTCTGAATTTGTTAATTGAAGGTTATCACTTGTTCTCACTTATTGGGTTGTAAAGAAGAAATGTTCCGATGAAGGATGAAATAAAATATACGGCAAAAAATAAATATAAATAAAATATCTGGCACAACTGTTATACTTGGTCGATATCTTTTTCATGAAATTTTCCACAACATTTTCACAGAATTGTGATTTTATTTCACTAATCACTCTTTGGATATCAGATTTAAGCTCAGAAATTATTTTTGGTTTATTAGCATAAACTTGAGATTTCACAAAACTTCACAGAAAGAAATTGGGGAGTTAAATCTGATTATCCTTGTAGGAGGTTGGCATCAAAAAATTGAAATTGAATAAATTGAGAAAATTTATTTTGGAAATCGTTACTGAAACGAAACGATTATAGTTCATGTCGTGTGGTAGGCGAAGCAACAAATCTGGATAACATTTTGTCCAGTAACGGCCCCAAGACTTTATTATGTTCCTGCAACAAATAACATTTACAGTCACAATTTGGACTTCATCAAGGATCATATAAAGAAAACAAGAACCAATCATTCATATCGCCTAATAAATATCTGCCATAGACAGTTTGCTTGTTGTACACGCATTTATTTTTCATAGGATTTTTTGAGCCCCAAATTTGATAATTTTGTGTATTCACTAAGTCGTTTAGCTGGAAAAGCTTTAAATTGGAAGAGAGTGTAATGCCTTCACTTGGCTCCATTACCTATTGAGCGAATTGTTGACGCTTTTGATTATGTGCAGGCTGGAGCTCCCGTGTAAGTACAATATTGAACGAATGAATTCGCGGCTTAATATTTCGTGAAAGTTGGAGAGATTGTTGAAAACGATATCTAATTGATGTTTTCGGCTCTTCGGAGAAATTCTCATCTAGAGCAACAATATTTTTAAGAGAGTAAAAATTGCATTGACGCTTATGACTTGTACTATGCAGCCCTTGCGCTGACCAACTTCTTTCTCATTGGCTCGGAGAACTTGGTCAGTACAAGGACTGCGTTCACCTGTAGCGCCACAACGAACCGCTATGTCTGCTCAAGTGAGCTTTTGGTATAAAGAACTTACCACACTGAACTTACCTAACCTATGAATTGTACTACTCATAATTAAGCCAGTTAAATAGTTAAGCCAGTTAAATATTTCTGAACAGTTTTCGAATGGTTGATATATTAGTGAAGTCTTATTTTGAAGGCCGAGTGCTCGAGACAGGTTCAACCTTTGGCTCAGATATCTCGAATAAAACGAAATATGAACAAATATTTCTACTGGATAAAACTCCTTGAGTAACTGAAATTTGAACGAAAAGATTCTGAAAAATCTGTAGTTTGGGGTCGACTTTAAGCTGTAGATCCCGCCACTTATGGATAAAATTGACACAATAGTGGTAATCGGGGAAGCTAAGTTATAAATTGGTTTTCTGTTGTTTGTAGGGCATCTTTTTTTCGTCATTGTGATAGAAATTTAAATGAATTTGTTTGATAAAAAAAACTGTCTAAGTGAACTGATTTCGTGCTTGGATTGTTAATAACTAAAAATGTTTCACTAAAATTTGTTGTAAAATAAAATAGAAAAAAGAAGAAACTAATAATTCCTGTTTCTTTCTTTTTTTTTTGTTATTGTTGATGATGTTGTTGGGGATTTCGTTAAAAGTTTGCAATTTATTGAAATCTAATAGGAGATACAATTTCATGGTTCGATTTTATTTTTCCATTTTTTCATTTTTTTTTGTAAAACTTTTGTGAAATACTGGATACACATGCTGGCATACAAACCCACTGACAGACAGCCAGACAGACGGACAGAAATCCATTAAATATTTTTGAAGGATATCAATAACATCAATTGCATTGTAAACGTAATATTGTTGTTAAAATTGATTTTCAAATTAAAATCCAACAAAATTAAAAAGGGGGAAAAAATAATAAAACAGAAGTAGAAATATAAATCAAATGATGATTGTTTTTTAAGTCTTTTGGGCAAATTTGAAAAATTTTTTTATAAATTTCTACACCCAAAAAAAAAAATATATTAAAACGTGAAGTGGAGCTATTGCAGCTTCAGCCAGCTTCTTTTATGATTGCAGTAGATTCTATTATTGTTGTTGTTGTTGTTGTTGTTGTCGTTGTCGTACGTAATGCATAAATGAATGACTGAGTGAGTGATTGATTTCAATTTTGCATTTTACGCCAAATCTGTGTCAATCATAATTGAAACAAATTATTTTGTATGTGAAACTGGCTGGCATTCTATGTATGCGAATATGACAGTGGCATTTAGTAGTTGTAGACGTAGTCGTAATGGCAGTAGTAGTAGTAGGGTTCAGTATCTTTATAGCAAATAAAAAAAATTCTAAATGTTTTTCCCATTTCCCCGTTTTTATTTCAAAGCACCTTAGACTCGTTGTACCCTATTATCTGGCAACAGACTTGCAACATCTACTTCTGGCATTTCTCTTTCCAATCCAATTTGCATTTCTGTGTGTTATGCTAATTTCAATATTCTTTCAATTTCTATTTTATTTTAGAATGTTGCATTGTATGTATACGATTACACGTAAACCGTGAATGCGCCTCTTATAATACAATGTTAGCGTATGATTGAATTGAAATTGTTGCAAATGAAAGGAAAAAAAAAAAATTCATGGAAATTATGCTTTAAATTAACATTTATTGTACAACAGATTTGTTGTAATTGCAACAAATAATTGTAAGATGGTCAAGTCCAGTCCAGTAACAGTAATTTTCAATTTATATACCGTTAACTGCTAAAGAGAAATTGTTTTAAAACATTAGATATTTTCAAAAGAAAAAGTATTTCGAATTACATTGAAAAGTAAAGAGGGTTTCAAAAGTAGACAGCAACTTGGAAGATAGACTGTTTAGTGCCATTTAACTTCAAAAACCGATGAACCGAATGTTACAGTCAGTAAAGCAACTGACAGTGCTTAGGTTAAGTTAGGTTTGAGGACGTATACTTGTCATTAACCCAAGTATAGTATCGAGAAGATAAAATGCCCCATTTTAATACGTCCTAGAAGAGAAAGAAAGAGGATAATATAGTAGTAGTAGTGTAGAGAAATTGGAAAAGGAAAAGAGTTAGGAATGGTAACGATAAGGGTCTTACATAATTAGCTTAGTCCATAGGGAGAAGTTCCCTAGCAATTAATTTCGAGCCTGACTGCTGACAAACCCTTGATGATACTGTCTGAAATGATCATGGCGAATGACTAAAAGCAATGCACAAGTTTTAAAAGGCATTCAAAGGTAACCTAAGGGATGATAAAGAGATGGAGGAAAAGCAG
Source organism: Sarcophaga peregrina (assembly GCA_014635995.1). Taxonomy (NCBI): domain Eukaryota; kingdom Metazoa; phylum Arthropoda; class Insecta; order Diptera; family Sarcophagidae; genus Sarcophaga; species Sarcophaga peregrina. The sequence continues at coordinate 13,723,416 of CM025792.1, read as the reverse complement.
AGAGTGTGAGTACAGAAGCCCTAGCACTTCTCAGCCAGTTCAAACAAATTTTGAACCTATGTCGGCTCTTGACAAAGAGACCCAACATACGAAGAAGTACCTTCTATGTGTCTTCAACCTCAGCATAATAAGAACTGGATAGTTACAGAAGAGGTATGCAATAGTGTACCCTACAATAGACCGGCTGGTCTCTTGACTAAGAGACCCAACATACGAAGAAGTCCCTTTCATTGTGTTGTCAACCTCAGCCTAATAAGGACTGGACAGTTACAGAGGAGGTATGCGATATTGTACCCCACAATAGACCGGCTGGTATCTGTTTCAGATCCTTGTCAGCGATCTAATCACGCAGTGCCCTGTAATAGAACCAATGACTAACCTCAGCCTGGCCTTATCTAAGACCAGCAGTAAATCTGTTCTGCCATAGATATCTAGAGGCATAACATTCCGATCCACAGCACTAAGGCCTCTGTGCCATTTTGTCTCGCAAAAAATACTGTGCTTGTGGTTACTGACTGTTTTGGCCAAAATATTAAAATCGCACTTGTCTGACATGCAAGATGAATAATTCTATGGCTAATGAAACACTACACGCGATACCATGAACTGTGGTAAGTAATTAATTTCACGTTCTGGTTCAGTCCATTGGCCGCTAAGATCATTAGCTAGTAAACCTTGTTTTATGGAGAGAAATCCAGCCACAATTCTTCGTCGATTTCCTCTCAACTGATTTCTGCCAAAAACTCTGAGAGATCATAAAAATTGCCAAGAAAATTTTCTGAAAAAATCTGGCGTTCGGAGTCAGCATTGCACTGTAGGTCCCACCACTCTAGGTAGAATTAAAACACACAATATGCGGGCACAAAATCACATCATTTCATAACACGCCACGCACGCTCTTTAACTCTACAATACAAAGTTCGTGTCTTAAGTCTTTTGATATGTGACAGAGGGGATTTATGGTGTATGCATTAAGGGGTCTTATAGCAAGCAAACTTTTTTATAGGCGGGATTTTCAATGAATTCCCTAACGAACGTGTTTTCAACGTTCATTCTGCTTGTGATTTCTTAGAAAAATGTTGGTTCATTCATTTGTAAGCTCTTATTGTCAGCTTTAGAAATTGCATTGTTGATGAGCTAACCAGGGCCGGTACGGAGTAAGTAAGTAAGTCTCTCTGGCTTAGTCGGCTTATGGATAAAATTAACACACCCAATATAAGAGATGTAGGGAAGCTAGGTCGTTACCCTGACAGTGGAATTGTAATGATCAATTATGTATGGATGATGTTGTGATTTTCCACAAACCTTTTTAAATTTGTTTAAAATTAAAGCCATAATATGAGTCCCAAATACAAAATTCCCGTTACCCTCCGATTAGTGAGAGTAACGAGTGAATAAGTTGTTCTCTTTGTAAAACGTTGCAATATTTAACACAACACATAACGTTCAATAACTCACTTTCTGTTGCATATGAAATATGATTGAAACGGTTATTATTGATACACAACATTCAAATGAAATTCATAAATTCATATTCATGAAAAACAGTTCATTAACAGTAAAATTTAATTGAAAGAGATTTAAACAGTAACAGTACATTAAACGTGTTTGAATGCAACATGTATGTACTCGTATGTGTACCTCATAATAAGACCATAAAACAGATGCAACAAAATTTATTTTGTGGTACAAATCATTACGAATTTACAAAATGAAAAGAAACCACAATAAGAGTAATAAAACATGAAAACATTAAAAAAAAAAAACATGTTTTACTCTTTGCATGCACTGTAATTAAATGTTGTTGTTGTTGTTGTGTAAAAGTGTGGCATTAAATGTTGTTTTAATATTGTTGTCATTACCTGTGCAACACCATTACGTCCATAACAATTAAAACCAAATGTTTTTCTGAAATCACACATTAAGTAGAGCTTTAACTCTAGAGTAGGCATACGGCTTTACATTTAAGCAACACCACACGAGTAACATAAACTGGAAATGAGCCACTTACACGGTTAATTTCTTTCTCTCTATTTGCTGTTGTGTTTCTTAACATTTTGAAATGAAGAAATTAAACAAATTTAGAACATAATTAAGCACAGTTTAATTATGGTTTACACCACAGTGGCTTTTAAATATCGGGTTTATTGGCTGCAATCACTTGAATGCATCTTGTATTTAGTTCTTGTGGCATAAACCACGTAAATATTCAATTAATTTTTATCAATACAAGGAAAAAAAGAAAAATGAAATTTTAAAATATTCTGCTGCATTAATTTTGATGAATTTCCAATATTGGATAAGGGAAAAAATCATTTTCGAAACATCTATTCACCCAAGTTATTCTTAAACTTGGGAGATATTCGCCAGACAATTTGCATTTGAAGATCATTTCTTACTAAATTGCTCATTACAACTCTTTAGATTTCTCACACCACCCATGTTTTGTGTGTGTGTAAATTTTATGCATTAGTGGTGGGAACATCTAATTTCTGATTTGAGATTTGTAAAGCTTTTATTGGCAGTGTGGTCAATTAAAGAGATTTTTTTTCATATTTTTTTTGTCAGAGCTAAGCCTTAAACCTTAACGATTTAAAGTTGACTATGAACGACAGATTTTTGAGAATCTTTTTGATTGGAATTTTATATACTCAATAATTTTTTTTTTCCAAAACTCTGCTGAGAGGTAGTTGGCATAGAAATATTTAGTTTTGGTCAAGATGTCTCAGCTGGGGTTTCAAACACAGTCTTTCGTTTAACAAGCTAATACACTGCGTATTAGACTACGGCGACTGCTATTTGGATCAGTGAGTCATATTGTAAGAAATTTTGATTAATTAAGGTTTAGAGTCATCTTTTTGTAAAATATGGAAACTGAAGAAGAAGAATTGCTTTTCATAATGCAATGGCACTGTATTTTTAATGTGTTTCAAAGGATATTGGATAAGGATCAAAGGATAAGGCCTATCCTTTCAAAAAATACATCTGCTTCTGTCAACAGGCACCTTTTAGTGAAAATTTTAACCGTAATAAGGGATCCATGCCTCTAAATTCCTCCAAATTTTTCAGATTCAGCCTCAAGTGATTAGTTTTTTGGTTTAAAATTTGAAGAATGGCTGCAAAACTCCTTAGAGCACCTATTACGATATATTATAACTACAACAACTAAGAGCCAGAAGATGCCAAGAGTGATGCTTGTAAAGACACATTGCAGCCACTGTCTTTTAGAAAATATTTGAGAAGGCATAGTTCGTTAAATAGAATGATTGACTGAAGTCTTGTACGCCTGATCTATAGTAACAAACGCAACAGACATAACGATAAGGGTTTTGTATAACTAGGGTAGCCAAACGCAGTGGACGAAGCGATATAGGTCTCACACAATTAGCGTAGCCCACAGGGGGAGAAAAAGTCTCTGTTTGACGTGGCCGTTGCCCAGACCATCATTGTCAACGGCCAACATTGAATTGGATGATTGCGACATCTGGTTTCAACAGAGCAGTGTTACATTACTCATGACACAATTAGCTTAGCTCTAACAATTAATTTAGAGCCCAACTGTTGACAAACTCTTGACAAACCTGACAAACATTGACATTGTGTGCAACGATCATATCAAATGACGGAATTCTGAAAGCAATGGGCAAGTTTTAGAAGTTATTCAAAGGTAGCTTAAGGTTGTAGGTTGACGATAAAAGTTAATCGGAATAGGAGTTCATTAAGGCAAATTTTCAATAGTATTATTTACTAGGACGATAAAATTTCCCATATTGAAAAATAATCGACTCTTGCGGGGGAGAAAAAGTCATTGTTTGACGTGGTCAACGGCCAATATTGAATTGAATGATCGCGACATTTGGTTTCAACAGGGCAGTGCTACCTTACTCATGGCACATTGGATATTCTGTGCCAGCGATTTAAAGGCATGATCATCTCATCTAGAGGTTGACATGAATTGCCTACGATATCGTGTGATTTGATCAAATTAGACTTTTTCTTGTGGTCATCATCGTGACATCATAAAAAATCTTACTGATTTATGCATCAGAGTCTTGCAAAATGAAAGAAAGATCCGATATGTGCTTTCAAAACTATTTACTGGAATTTGCAACGTATTTTTAATTTCTGCATTAAGATCAGAGCACTTTTATGGTTTCTTCTACTAGTGTAAAGAACTGTTAAGGCTTGTTAACTTAAATAAGAACATGTTTTACGTTATAACTGCTAACGGTGGTCGAGTACATTCGTAGTCAACATTGTAATAAACGTTGGGTAGCTTGTAATATAATCTTTGTACTCAAAACATATGATGACTACGTTTAAAGAAAATTGTACCACAAGGAATAATGCTGCATGACGATGACGATGACGATAATGATGCTGATGACGAACATCTGTAAAGTATATGCAGCTTTTTGTAGTTTTGCGGACAGAATGAGAGAATGAGAAACATTAAAAACAAGCAGCTGAAATGAATAGAAACGTTTTAATGCTGTATATGTACAATACATTGCTAATAACACTAGATAAAGACAAATCAGTAATAATAACAACAACAACAACAACAACAACAGCAAGAACAGTGTTAATAGAAAACGTTATAATAAAAGAAGCTAAGCCAAAGCTAAAGAGTTAGACAGGCAGACAAGCGGGCAAGTGGGCAAGGGGGCATGTGAAGGCAATTTCAATTTAAACTCAAGACAGAAGAGTAAAATACAAGAAAAACGAAAATCTGTGCAGGAAAAACAGAAAAAATAAAATATAAAGAAGCAATAGAAGAAATGAAATAAAAAACTAAACAGTCATCGAAGCAACCAGTTAGTCAGCCAGCCAGCCAACAAACAAACCAACCAACCAACCAACCAACCTCCATTGCAGTCACAGTCATGGTCGTTGACTAAACGTGTCAATTTAGCAATTGTCATTTTGGTCTAAAAGTTTTGTCTCTTTTTTGCAATCGTCTTTGTAAAACGTTAACTATTACGATGTCTATGACGACGATGATGATGATGATGACGATAGTTGTGATGGTATAAAGCATACCTTTATACTTGGCCCCACTGTTTGTTAACAAATGCTGTTGCAAGAGTTTGAAATTGAAAAAAACAAACCAAAAAATTGTAAAGAAACTAGCAAATGCTAAATAATGACTTAGAATGTACGAAAGAAAAAAGCAAGAAAGAAAGTCTGTATCCATGTACAATCAACAATTGTTGACGCTTTAATTTCTATACAAATTTATGTTTATTGTTTGGACTCTTTTTTATTTATTTTTTTTAAAGAAAATTTATGGTGGGAACAAAAAAACCCCAAAGAAAAATCAAAGACTTTTGGCGTTAATCAAATAATAGAAAGGAAGAAATTTGGTGAAGGGAAATTTGTTATGATTTCAATTGAAATTAAGGTGACTACTCCATATATTCTAAAAGATTTGCCAGTCAGACAATCACATGTACAAGCAGGAATTTTTTTCTTTTTTTCTCCCTATAAAAATAGGGAATTATAACCAACAAGAGCACGCAAACAGCAGTCAGCTGTCCAGATCAATAATATAATATTCTAAACTCATCGTAGTCTATTAGATATTGGGCTTATTGGGCGTGACGCCACAGTTTAAACCCCAGGTCAGACATCTCCAACAAACTAAAATACGAAACATATATCTTCAGGGGCTTCCTCTCAGCAATATTCTGTTAGAAACTCTGAAGTGTATAAAATTGCCATCAATTTTCTAAAAAATCTGTCATTCGCAGTCGACTCTAAACTGTAGGTCCCGCCACTTATGCATAAAATTAACAAACATAACAGAAATGGTGTGAGAAGCTGGGTCTTAATCCTGAGTTAAGGGTTGTAATGATCAATTATGCGTTTGTATAGTATGTTTGCTTTCCGTAAATTGTGTAAAATACAATACAATTAAAAAGGTGCGCTTACTGATGGCTATTGGATCAAGATTTCCAAAACAGTTTTCGTGACTTTCGGGTAAGTCTTTGAAACCGAAGATATAGTCGACGAAGCTAATTGATTTCTTCAAATAAGTGCTTTAAAAAAAATTAACTTGTAAGAGAAATACACCTAGTCTTGGATCTAGAAGGTATCACGGATCCCAAAACAGTTTTCCTTGCGTTCGGGCATTAATTAAGACCGCAGATATAGGCTACACAGCTATTTGTTTTAATCATACATACATAATTGGCCATTACAACCCTTCAGTCAGGATTACGACCTAGTTTCTCACACCACTTATGTTTGTGTGCGTTTATTTTATACATGAGTGGCGGGACCGCAGTTAATTGTTTTAATGACGTTATCAAAAAAAAGTATTCTACTTAACTCGGTCAAAATCGGATTAAAAATGGACTTGAGGGAGGGAGGATGTGAAGAGTGGACTTAGTAGGTGAATAGAAATAGTATCTAGGACTCCAAACAGTTTTCCTTAGGGTTGAGCTTTACTTAGGACCAAAGATATAGACTACGAATCTAATTGAAGTCTTCAAATGAGCAATAAAGGCAAAATACAATAAAAAAATGGACCTAGTGGGGAAATGGATCTAGTGGACTGGATAGCCGTAGCCTCAAGAATTCCAAAACAGGCTTCTTTATGGCTGTGCGTTATATGGAATCAAAATATGGTAAAGTGCTCTATGTAAATACTGATAAAAAATGAATTTTAGTTCATTAGACTTCAAAATGTTAATAATTCTCATTGAGTTCATAAGCATTTATATGTATACATATATACAACAAGATGTTGAGTTTTTCGCAAGTTGTATTTCTTTAGTAGATGACTTGTATTTTTTTGGTCAATGACTTGCATTCTTTTGGTTGATGACGTGCATTTTTTGTTGATGACTTGCATTCTTTTGGTAAATGACTTGCATTTTTTTGGTGATGACTTGCATTTTTTTCGTAGATGACTTGCATTTCTTGGGTCGATGATTTGCACTTTTTTTTGTTGATGACTTGAATTTCTTGAGTCGATGACTTGCATTTTGTGGTAGATGACTTGCACTTTTTTGTTGACTACTGCGCTTTCTTCGGTTGATGACTTAAATTTCCGTGGGTCGATGACTTTCATGTTTTTGGGTGACGACAAGCATTTTTTGGGTCGCTGACTTGCATTTTTTGGTCGATGAATTGCATTTTTTGTTGATGACTTGCATTTTTTGGTAGATGACCTGCCTGTTTTTGGTCATTGCATTCTTTTGGTTGATGACTTGCATTTCTTGGGTCGATGATTTGCATTTTTTTTTGTTGATGACTAGAATTTCTTGCGCCGATGACTTGCATTTTGTGATAGATGACTTGCACTTTTTTTGTTGACGACTGCGATTTCTTCGGTTGATGACTTAAATTTCCGTAGGTCGATGACTTTCATGTTTTTGGGTGATAACAAGCATTTTTTGGGTCTCTGATTTGCATTTTTTGGTCGATGACTTGCATTTTTTGCAGAATATTTACACTTTTTGTAGATGGCTTGCATTTTTTTTTTTTTTCGTTGAGGACAAGGATTTTTTGGTCGATGACAGATTTTTTCTTTTGCTTATTTGAAGAAAGCAACTAGATTCGTTGGCTATACCCCCGGTCCCATGGTTTACCCGGACTAAAACTGTTTTTGAAATCCTTTGGATAAATTTTTGATGCACTTATTTTCTGAAGTGGAGGAGAAGACAAGGATTGCGTACTTCCTCTGTCACTATCCATCATTATAGCCAACAAAGAAGGTTCCAGGTTAGAAGTTCTACAAGAAACTTATTTGATCTGAGTTCTATAGCAATCGGTAACTTGTATGTGTACATGAGAAACTTAAAATGGCTAGACATTTACTAGAAATACAGAAAATTCAGTTTCCCACAGTTAACCAATAGAAATGGTTTCGGTGCCACATGTTCCTTTGGAAGCCATATAAATATGAGTGGGGTTTATATCAGAGGGTGGTCATGGAAGCGCGCGAGTTACATGGTCAACTTATTTTTGATGATAATAAGTGGATATAGTAGAGGACTCATACCCCTACTTTAAATTTTTCATTCGATTGAATGCCATTGATAAGCAGATTATTTTAGTAATAAATTCAAGCGGGGATAATGAATGTTTATTTGCACTTCTTCTATTCGTCATACATAATCTAACTTGGTTGCATGCAATTAAATATTTCAAAACCTTTACTAATAATTTTATGATCGAGTATAGCGTGCATGCATGCATGTAAACAATTTGTTTGTTTTGTTTATTGAAAAAAATCTTGGCATAACTGAAAAATTTGTTTCTTAAGACTTGCTTTTATTCATCTTTAAACAGTAATTGCACGTTTCAATTTATTTTTTAGATTTTTTACAACAACAATAACAACAACAACAACATCAACACCAACAGCAATAGAAACTCTCTAACTGTAATATCAAGTAATGAATACCACCACATTCAGTCTCTAGTCTTCATTACATTTAAGCAACGAATTGTTCATAATCGCAAGCATGAGTATGAGTATGATGATGATGCTGATGATGATGGATCTTATGAATGAAGTGGTGAGTACAAGTATACAGTGAATGTTAAAGATTTTCTTTATTTTTTTTTCATTTTTTGATTTGTTTCTAAAGTCGTTAATGGGTGAATGAATTGTTTTGTTGTTTTAAGATTTCACAAGTTCAAGTCTTTATTTATTTTACAGCAGCAGCAGCTATTGTTTATTAAGTAAAATAATTTTGCTTTCATTTAAACGCAATTGCATTGTTAATACCATAATTAATAGCTTTGCATTGCTTTACTAGTAATTGGGATTTTAAATTATTTATTTTATTTCAGAAATTTCATAAATACACTCTCGTATTTGTAATACGAAAAAAATTTAAAAAAAAACGTTACGAGAGTTATACAATCAGCGTAATAATTTACTGTAATGAACTGTTACATTTCCCCACATAATATAGCATACATACATACATACATATGTTGAAACAAAAGACACTGGGTGACATAAATAAAACGCCCACACACATGCAATATTAAATTACAGAAAAAGTAGGAAATATTTTTCATTAAATTTTAGTCTACCGAATCAGTAGACCATTGCGAAAAAGAATTTCTTGTGAAAAGTTTTCATTTGCTTTGTGTAATAGAGGTCTGGGTTTTTAATATTATTTTATAGTGTATTGGTATTACTGTCACTAACTGTATGTAATTATTAGTAGTGCGTGTTAAATGTTATCACATTTTTTCGTTTTTTTTTTGTTATCTGTAACTAAACATTACATTTTAATTGTTTATTAAAGTTATTTATAATTGAAATAATTTTTGTTGTTGTAAAACATAACACATAATGTGCACTTAATGGTTAATGACATAAAAATTATAGATCTTTAGAAATCTTATGGTAAAAAGAGAAAATTCGAACATGAAAAGTTCCAAAAAAAAAATTTATTTTGTGAACATTCAGTTTAGCTGCAAGAGTAATCCGAAAGAGCTCATCATTATGTAGTCGCTGTCGTCTACTGTTGTCTAGACGTGGGGCCATAGTACCCAAACTTAAACAAAACAAAGAATGGAAAATATTTCTTGAACGACTTTCTCTCACCAGTCTTTTAGTAAAAACCCTGACAGTAAAATACAAATGCCATGAAAAACTTCCTAAAAAGTCTGCCGTTCGGAGTCGACTGTAAACTACAGATGGCGCCCCTTATGTATAAAATTAACATACACAACACAAGTGGTGTGAAAAGCTAGGTCCATAATCCTGACTATCGTGATATTACGGTTTACCATCAACATACTTTTGATTTTGTTTGCGAGTTTTGCAAAAGTTCGAAAAAAAATGTATTTTGTGTACATTCAGTTCAGCTGCTAGAGTAATCCGAAAGAGCTCATCACTATGTAGTCGCTGTAGTTTAGTATAGTCTAGACGTGAGACTATAGTCCCCAAACTCCAATAAAACAAAGAATGGAAAATATTTCTTGAACGACTTTCTCTCAGCAGTCTTTTAGTAAAAACACTGACAGTAAAATACAAATGCCATGAAAAACGCTTCAAAAATCTGCCGTTCGGAGTCAACTATGAACTACAGCTGGCGCCACTTAAGTATAAAATTGACATACACAACATAAGTGGTGTGAGAGTCCTGACTATTGTGATATTACGGTTTGCCATCAACATACTTTTGATTTTGTATGCAAGTTTTGGCAATATCCAAAATCATTAAGGCGATTGTGGTACAGAAGTGCAATTTCATACCTTCTTCCATTTATGGAAAACCCGTGTGAAAGTAAGCCTTAAACGGGGAGTAAGAAGCCAATTGAAAGAGCTGTAGCACAGCCCACGGTGGGTAAGCTGCAGAGCCATAAAATAGCCAAACACTCTTCGGTAGTGATACAAGAAAATACAGTAAAAGCAGTCTTTTGACTAAAGGAAGAAACCATACGTACAACAGTAACTTCGGCGTGCCTATGAAAGAACCACAGGCTTCAGCGATGACATGACTCAACATACTTGTCGATAAGTTTGATTCTTTGTTGAAGTGTGTACAGAAGTTAACATGAGGCAGAATGTATCGGTAGTATGCTTATTAGTCGCTCAAGTCTCCTTTATTTAGTCTTAAAATACTCATGGTTGTATAGGTTGCCTAACGAAGCCTTACGTACAAGAGCAACTTTAGTGGGTGGGGTTGTAATGGCATCACAGGCTCCTGCGACGACATCCATCAACATTCCTTGCCTATACGTTCGGTTCTTTGTTGAAAAGTATTGAAGACACCCAGGCGTCCTATTGTATAAATAGTCTAATGTGAGCTTGATAATAAACGTAATGGCCCTTGGCGTGTTTGAACATCAATATTCATTCAAGTTATCACCAATATGCCACACGAAATATGTGAAAAAATGAACGAAATTCAAAGTCAATAGAACGACTAGTTTAGTACAATCAGTCAGGGAGCTGTAAGGTTCAAGTATTATATTGAAATTATAGATGTCTGTGGGTTTTATTTAGGACCTTTATTTAAAAACTGAAAAAATGCACGATCCCAGTTTCTTGTTATGTCGGTAGCACATTGCCGATTTTTATGTGCTATCTTAACAACTTTTCAGAAAACCAAATACAAGGTGTAAACGAATCTTGTAGTTCTAGGATGCTTTTTCATCATTTACAAAGCGGTTCTACACATGTTCTCAGTTTCTTGTAGGTTAAGTAAGGTTAGAGTGGTAGCCTTGATGGCAAAAGCTCACTTGAGCAAGCGTAGATTGCCGTTGTGATGTCACAGTCTCTGTACTGACCAAGTCCTTCCAAATCAAGAAAGAAAAAATTGCTCAGGGCAAGGGCTGCACAACAAATAATTTCTTGCAAGAAATAAAAAAAAAAAATGCAGACAGAAACAATTCATATTCTGTCGGAGGCTCATTACGATTATTGTTTTGAGCTCTTTTTAGAAATCCAAGTTGCAGATGAATTTTATAGCCTAGGGACGGTTTTCAAATGATGTTAAAAATTATTTCATTTCCATGTAGCAGATGTTATTAGAAGTACTATTTAAAGATCCTAGTTTGAATTATTGATCGTATTGCCTGACGTTCGTTCTGTTCGTTTTTTATACAGAAAAAGTTTGTAGATGAAATTTGATTTCACACGAGCAGATGGACAACGGATAAAGATGTCGTAGTATATTAAGCAGTGTATTGAACTCGGTTCATAGCGATTAAAACGAAAATATGAAAAAACTATTTCCTCGGCGACTTCCCCTCATCAGATTTCTGGCAAAAACCAGCAAAACCTGTAATGAAAAATTTTCTCAAAAATCTGGCATTTGGAATCAACTTTAAATTGTAGAGCACCGTTGGATTAGGTCCTCGCGGCAGGCACCCACGTAAACCCCATCATCGTTGTAGGTCCCGCCACTCTTGTATAAAATTAACACACACAATAACAGTGGCGTCAGAAGCTAGGTCGTAATCCTGTCTAAAGGGTTGTAAAGCTCAATTATGTTATGATGGAAAATGATGGCATAACACTACGACTGGTATATCCATTCAGTTTCTATGCACTTTTACTTGTTTAAATTGAATTTGTTTTCTCCTTCAATTCATAATTCATTTTCCATGCAAAATCCTATGACCCCAGTTCAGTTTCATGAAATTTGAGTAATTATTGCTACTAACAAGAGAAAGCATAAAATATTTGACAATTCGATTGTGGTACATAAATATGACAAACTGTCTCCAACTATCGCTCTGCGATTAACGAAAGTGATTTAATGATTTAAAGGTTGTACTAAGTATGAATATAAAGTATCCTGATTTAAAAAGTGTCAACGTATATTTGATTATTATTGTATTTTTTGCTTTTTTTTGTTTGTTTCTTCCTTTTACTTTCATAAGGTTTTGTCATATTTCTGTACAAATCACAAATCATATTTTTGCCTTTCACAATCGATTCATTAGTTTTGGAGATTCCACTAGGAACGAAACATCGCATTGCATTAAGTAACTGCGAATGAAATCAAAAGAAAAATAGAAACTTTCGCTAGAAAAGCAAGAGAAAAATTAACAAAAAAAATAAAACAAGAAAAAGGAAAATGAAAAGTTTTTTTTTTAACAACGGTTATGCAACAGCATTGAAAGGCTTGAAAGACACTCTCAATAGTTTTGCAAGTCATTTAATTTCCTTAAAATTATTAAAAAAAAACTTTTTTTTTTAAAAAGTCTCGTCTCTAAATTAGTGAATCCTTATCATATACCTCTTGTACATATGTATTTGCATTCATATACTTAAACTTTATCTGTCGAAGATGACGATGATGTAGCATTACCTTACACTTCTCTACTTACGTCATTAGAAGGCAAATGTATGAAAGCATCTTGAGATAACGTACAAAAGGTACGTTACGTTATAACGAAGTAAATTTAATTTTACAAGTCGAACAGCCAGCTTCAGCTGCAGTATAAATGTAATGAAATCAACAAAAACAAAAAAATAAAAATACAGATTCAGGCTTGAAGATTATAAGTGGTTGGAAGCGAACTTAAAATACCTTTCAGCTATCAGACACAAGGCTTTAAGGTTTTCTTTATCGACATCATATATGCTGAGGTTTGTCAGGGCAACAGTGTTGGCAGAGACATCATAAAGATACTTTATAAATTCGAGAGTACCCCTCCTTTACTTGCTTAATTGATCATTAAAACCCTTTAGTCAAGATTAGAACCAAGTTTCTCACATCATCCATATTGTTTAATATCGGTTCAGAACGAAAGATTTGCGAAATTTTTCATGACAAGTTTTCATGACAAAACAGCTACTGAGAGAAAGTCCCTGAAAAGTAATTCATTTTTAAAATGGCTGAGTTGGGGCCTGAACCGCGGGCTCTTGTTTGATAAGCCACTACACTATCTACTAAACTACGTTGATATCACAATCCACACTGGCTGCCGTATCGGGCTTTGCTTCCCTCATTATATACTCATTAAATACAATCAATTCTGTTTGTATTTACCATATAAACTGACAAACGTGTGAAATCGTATGTTTTACAAGAACAGGGCATACATATTTTCACAGAATGAAGCCTCTAGCCTCATATTTAATTTGAATACCGGAGTAATTGAACTGGTATTAATTGACCGAGTGTTGGTTTTTCTTTAACGTAAATAGGAGACCACACTAGACCGATGCTCCCTTAATATCTACAACGCGAGATCTGTGACTTCGTAATATGAAAACTCAGCGACTAGGCTGTTGCACAGTAAATTTTAATACGACATATGTTTGGGTAATATTAGCAGGGTGAACTGGGAAGCATATGGAGGATGAGCTGGCCAAATTTAGGTTAGGTTAGGTCGGAGTAGTAGCTCTGATATCACAAAGCTCACATGAGCACGCATGGCGGCCCGTTGTGATGCCACGGGTAAACGCAGTCCCTGTACTAACCAAGTTCCACCAAATCACGGAAAAGGAAGAAGTTTGTCAGTGCAAGGGCTGTACAATAAAAGCACGACTACCCCGCACTGGAAAACCAGCCATAAGAAGGAATGGGGAGCCAAATAACCTGCATCTACATCTAGCAAGAGACGGGCACTGGCAAAGAAAGCGAATGACAGTTTCGTCTTCCTCAGTGGACCTCAGTGGAGCTGGCCAACTCCTTAGATCTGTTTTATTGCACGAGAGAAACCTGCGGTTCAATTGCCTATTGAGATGATGCCTCCAGACTGATATCATTTTTCCTGGTAACTGCAGAATCAAGATAATAAATTTATTAAAAATGCCGAAAGGTCTAATAATCGATCACATAGTGGACATGCAAGAACCTGGTATGCGTTAAAGGATACCGTAGGTGCAGTGGTTTTTTACAGAACTGAATAGAGGACAGAGGACAAAGGTTCGTTCGACACGCTTTCTTCTAGAAAATAAGTTGATGCCTGAACCCCATTATCTTTTTACAGGCAGGCCATTGGGGCTAGCAGTCTTGTGGTTGCTGAACCGCTGTGTTGCAATTTTGATTACATTATGGTTGTGCTCCAGAATCTCTACGTCGTTATTACGGATTGGATTTATTACAACGTATTTTCCTAATAGTAAAATCGGTTTTCATTATCGCCTAGAGAACAGTAGTGAGCAGTTTTGCCTTCATAACTTTAGCAGCCTTAGCGAATTTTTGATGACTTTTTCGTTTCCATTCCTTACAGGAAGATTTTTCGGACTTGAAACCTTTCGTAGAATTTCCTACAATATTCTGTTCGATTCGATTAACTCACTTTTTCGCATTGAAATCAATGGATCAGATGCGTTGGCGTGGGTTAGAATTTCCTGCAATATTCTGTTCCAATCGATTAACTCACTTTTTCACCGTTCGCAGTGCCTGCTTTTATGGTCAATCCCCAATTCTCTATCCCTACTTCTCTATCAATGCACCTGCCTTGAAAGTATTTGAGAGAAAATTTCGACTTCAGATTTTCAGTCTTCGGCGATTTGAAGATGATTTCTGTATCCGATCGAACAATGAGCTGCATGAGGACGTTGTTCAACATTTTAACGTCAATCATCGGTTATCGTTAAATGCAGATCAGCTACTAATCCTTAATGCTCCTAACTATGCCATCGTAAACGTTATTGCCTTTAACATAATCTGTTTGTGTAGGGTGTTCAAAATAATCAGAAAATGAAGAAAAAGAAGATGCCACACATTAAAAAGTTTCAAGGCGCAGCATATTTCCTTCTCATCCTCTTTGTTCTTCATGGCAAATATTTATTGTGGTAGGCAGGGGTAGCGTACAGAACAGAAGAAAATAACAAACAAAAAAATTGATAATGATTAAAAAAAAGAAGAAAAAGAATAAGAAGAAGAATATGAAGAAGAAAAGGAAGCAAAAGTTGAAACTTCATTAATTTTTGTTTGCTGCCGCCACGCATAAGAAATGAAAGATTTGCTATCAAGTAAGTGTTGACACTGTCGTTATAAAAATTTTATAGCATAACAGAGATAGCATGAAATTTATATTGTTAGTGTGAACACGCACGTATGCAATGCACAAAATGTATTATCATTTGTCAATTGTGGGCGGGATATGAAACCGAAATCAGATATTAAAAAGTTTTAAGTTTATCCCGATGAACAGAACACAGAACAGAACAGCACAGAACACAGAGCACAAAAAAAAAGCTGAGCAGCTGAGAAGAACATGCATGAGCATAAACAAACTTTATGTGTTTGTTCTAGCGGAATATGCAGTTGATGAAAATGCACGATGATGCTGAAAGAAATTTAATGTAACCGAGAATGACACAAGATTCCACTGGAGATATAAAAACTTTAAGTTTTTATTCTACTAAAGTGAACAATGGATTGGGGAAAGGTCATTGAATAGACATTTTTGTGATTACTACATGAAATACGCGGCCATTAAAATCATCTAAAAATTTAAACGTATGTCACAGATCCGTCCACCAAACATTTCGTTGATTATAGGCCAATTGGGAAAATTCCCAACCAATAATGCAGTTTATATTTGGATTGGATTTGAATCAATTTCTGCAGAAGACGATGACTGCTAAAATCCCAATATTACACGATATTTTTCAAATGAGATAAAAAATCTCTACAAACCTTTTTCGTTTCACTCGAGGATCAAATTATCCAGGACATAAACCTGGAAATCCAATGCCATTTAGTGCATTGAAAACCAGGCTATGGAAGTGTGGATATGTCGCACGGGTTATCATTGAATAATGGCACAGGAGGAAATATTGTTAAGATACTCTGTGATGGGTGGAATGTAGCCTTTTTCAGATCATTTTCAGTCAGTCTCGTAGGTCGTTTTTTCTAGGCAACGATAGATGGCTGCCCCGTTAGCCTAGGACTTGCTGCGACAGATCAATCACCTCCTTAGTTGAAACAATAAAAATAAATTAAAGAGACGAATACAAGGCAGGCAAGCTTTGTGGAAGCCATAAGGTTGCAAGGAAAAAAATCTAAAGGAGGAGACTAAACTATTGATTCTTCTTCATATCATTCTACTGGTGTCCAGAGGTACATAAGCAGAGATAACTAGGTGGCACTCAATCCCAGTCAAGGATATTCTAGTTATGCATGAAATATGGATGCTAGGTCGTAATCCTGACTGAAGGATTGTAAGGATCAATTATGTATATTTGTAGCCTCGAGTTCCCAATATTTTACCATACATGTCTCATCTCCGAAGAGTGGATTGAAAGTAGTTAAAGGCAGTTTATACGAGAAACAAGGGGATGACTAGGATATTCCTGGATTTGGGTCGAATGTTTGTCGCCAGGCTTCAATACTAGACATTTCCGTAATATCGGCATATATTGACCCCACGGTTGATATATGACGAGCGACCATAGGCCCCACACTACACGCGGCGCTGAGTTTTGGTGGCCAATCGAGTCACAGTAAACCCGACATTTGTTTTCAAAAAGCAATTGGATGGCTCTCACGGAGCAAACCAAATTCGGTAATTGGCCACTTCGTGAAGCGAAGTAATCCTGGCTTTTTTTTCTTTTGTCCAGCGGGAATTGATTTGGAAATCCTGCTTTGTAAGCTTGCAAATAATTCAAAATAACTGTCACTGTCCATACGCGATAATCTGTACGAGCAGTAGTACGGAACAAAAGATCTTTACATTAAATGCTGGAGGGCTAACTGCATGTGGTTTCAGCAATATAAACGCTGAATTCCATCAGAATAATTTTTTTCTGAAGCATAGATCAAAATCCTTTGTAAGCTTGCAAATAATAAAAGAGACTGCTGGAAAATGTCAGTTGGACGAGGTTACAAATGATAACAACCGAAGAACATTATGCGTTGTAAGGACCAAATCTAGGAAGCCCCGTGTCGTCGATTGGTGTGACCAACTGGCGTAGGCGCGGAAGATGCAGAGGCGCTTGGAATGATGTGTTAAAGCAAGCCGAAATCCGTTAATCGAATTATTAATGGCCAATTCAGCCTTAAGTAAGTAAGAATCAGACCTCGAAGCTTCTATGATTTGTGTAATCGCCTTCAACCTATCTACCTACCTAATTAACACAAATCAGGGATAATAAGCACTTGAAACAAAAGCCTACTCAACGATTGTGTTCTTATAGAACTTTTTTCCGTTTCGTAGCTTTTTTTGAAAGATTTTTGCCAAAAGAAAAGTCTGGTCACATTATTTATGCTTTTCTTCTCTTTGAAAATCTTAAAATGGTTGTGGTAATTTGTTGTTGTGGTGTGTGCATGCTTCTGTGTGTGGGTGTTTTTTCTTTTTCCTATTTTTACACCGTGTTCTTGTCTAGGTAAAGATTGTTTGCTTCAAAAATTACAGATTTACTGTAACGTAAAAAAATCAAGAAAAGAAGCAAAAAATCAAGAAAAAAAATTGAAAAACGTTAACGGTAGGTAGCATACGTTATGGATACGTTATCAAGGTAATGGGTAAACGTTGGTAACAAATTATTATTATTTTTTATTAAAAAAAAATAAGAAATAAAAATTATGAGTATGTTATAACAACAACAACAACAACAGCAAAGGCAACATTAAATTGCAAACATTAAAAATATTCAAACATTTTGCAATTACTAAGTTACTGGCAGTTTGAGAAAATTAAAGTATTTCCTCCACTCAAAACAGTTTATATGCAATTTGTTGTTGGTGTTGTTGTATAATGTCGTGGTAGAATAAATATATAAAAAAAAAACCTGGCTAAAGTGCCTGCAATTTTTTTTT
Organism: Sarcophaga peregrina; assembly: GCA_014635995.1. Lineage (NCBI taxonomy): Eukaryota > Metazoa > Arthropoda > Insecta > Diptera > Sarcophagidae > Sarcophaga > Sarcophaga peregrina. The sequence goes on along the minus strand of CM025792.1, from coordinate 13,705,207 downwards.
AATTTAAATTAAAGAAAAATTCGCCAAGAAAAAAAAAATTTGTTCTTAGAAAAAAAAAACGACGGAAAAAAACTTTGCTAAGATGTTCTGAGATGTAAGTAAGTGGCTGTGCTGTGTAAGCTTAAGCAATGCATATTACAAGCATTACACTTACATTCATCCATAGATACATATGAACATCTTTACCAGCCGTATATTTTAGAAGTTTTGATGCGAAAAATTAATTGCAACACCACAAATGACATGATGTCGTGATGAATTGCCAAGGCACGCACTTTTTGTGCGCAGCAAACAAGGCAAGGATTTGAAAAAATAATCAAAAAACAACAACAAAAAAAAAAACGCTACAATTACTCTTTTACTTACTTCGACGTTTTACTTTTTAAAGTATTTTTTCTTTTGTATCTATACAAGGTGTTACGAGTTCGATTTTCTTTTGTAATAATGTAGCCATCTCTAGTGCGAATTATTTCCTGAAGCTCTACTGAATATATCATCGCTTTTGAATAGAATAAGATTAAAACTAGGCTTTTAGCAAATATTTTACTTCTTTTAGAGGTCGCCGTGGTCTAGTAGGTAGTATGTGTGTTGGCTTATTAGACAATTGGCCCGAGTTCGAATCCCAGGTCAGACATCAAAACGAAAATATGAAAATACTTTTTCGGCGACTTCCTCTCAGCAGATTTCTGGACAAAAACTCTGAGAGTAAAAATTGCCAAGAAATGCTTTCTCAAAAATCTGTCGTTCGGAGTCGACTTCAAACTGTAGGTCCCGCCACTCATGCATAAAATTAACGCACACAACATAAGTGGTGTAAGAAGATAGGACGTTGTATAATGGATCAATTCGACCACCTGGGTACTGTACTTGTCAGAATTGACAAGTACACGTCCTCTAACCTAACGTAACCTAACCTAACCTAGGCATACCAAAATGTAACAAAACTGTGCACATACTTTGCGCTTTCGGTTGACAGTTGATAGCGGTTTTTCTGTTGAACTTACGTGTATCCGATTAGGCTGTAGTTTTTATTTCCATATTATCATGGATCCGTATACATAACAAACATAATAGATCCTTACAATACTTCAATCAATATTACCATTTAACTTCTGCACAACTCGTGCAAATTAAAAAAAATTGTTCCATCAAAATAGGTGCTCAGTTTGAAAAACGTACGGCGCCTACTTTCCCCATTTTACGATAATCTTTGTCGTCCTATCGAGAGGACTATTCTCAGTTTTGAAGGATAAATTTTGGTTTATTGGGCTAGTAAACTATTGAACAGCACTCGTACGTCTACCAAACACAAGTTCCTTTGAAAAGATCACCATTCTCTACGAGAGTGCACTGAAAACCACCCGACAGTCGATTTCGTGTAGATCACAAGATTTCGGTCTTTCTCAGACCACAATCCTACTTAAATTTTGTTTTGTGATTATGGGCATATATATGCCCATTAAATGGACTCTGGAGCAGCTGGCAAATGAATTTAATTGTCATTAAAAATAGCCTTCAGAGATGATACCCAGTTATAGTATGAAGCATGGCTGCGTGATCAATTAAAATTGTCGCATTTGAGAGGATCTAGTCTACATGAGACTCAAAAGCGTTACTGCATCCCTAAGAAGTCACTATTTAGTGTGGGGTTTATGCTGGTAACGTTATGGACCCATATTTCTTTGAGAGCTCTGTTATCCAGGTCATTACTGTTTACAGTGAGTACTGCAGGTCGATGATTACCTACTTCTTTTTGGCCTGAATTGGATAATCCAGACACTAATGACATGTGGTTTTATTAGGGTAGCTTTATGTGCCACATCGTTCATGCTATATTGGATATTTTGCATGAGGGATTTGAAGGCATGGTCTTCTCACGTCAGGCTGACGTAAAGTGCTTATGATATCATTCGTTTTTTCCCCTGGTTTGTGTGGTTTTCTTAATCAAAATGTCAACATAATTTCTTGTAAATCACGTGCTTTTATCTTCGATATGTAAATGGATCGCACAGCACATTGCGAAGAGAATTTACTCTTTAGCCATTGAGTTCATGTGTGGAATAAATATCACGTACCAATATTGCCTTCTACTTAGAATTCATGCGAATTTAAATCTGGTATTGCTAAACAGAAGCCGTCGTAGTCTAGTAAGTAAAGTGTTGGGTTTATTAGACTTGACAGGCCATGGTTTAAACTCCAGATCAGATATCACAAATGAAATATGACTAGTGAAAACCTTGGGAGTAAGTAAAATTGAGAATTTTATGAGAATTTGCTCATAAATCTATCGTTCGAAGTCAAAACACAATAAACTGTAGGTCCTGTTCACTCATGTACAAAATTAACACACACAACCTAAGTGGTATGAAAAGCTGGGTCGTAATCCTGTCTGAAGAATTGTAAGGACTAATTATGTATGTATGTATTCCTAAATATTTTTCTATTTCTCTTCTCTCTATCTCTCTCTCACTTCCTCTCTCTGCGTCTACCTCTTCAACATGTTTTGCAAAACAAAGCTTTGAATAGTTGAGGTCATCGCTTGAGTAATCAAGCACAGCATTTGCTGCTAAAATGCTGATGTGGAATTGGAATTCCTTTGGAATTGGAACTCCTCTGTCGTAGTTTCTTTTATATTTCCGCTCTCAGCTTGTTGAAGGTTATATTAAGCAGGTCTGCTTCTGTGAGAAGTTGGGGCTTCGGCTACAGGACTATAATTGGCTACGCATGTTAAAGGTCAGCTGAGGAATACGTAAACGCATGATTGTAGATCCTGTAGTGCTTAGTATTCATTTAAGAAGCATGTTGAATTTGCATTTAAAAAAGAAACTCAAACTTGAGAAAACTCTACTGCATTCAAGATAAGAATTCTTACTCAACTGTTGTACATCATGTAAGCAATGAAAGAAAAAAATGGAGAAAAAGAAGAAAAAGAAACGTAAAGCAAACCAGATAAGAATGTGCCACAAATTACATTTATCCTTAGCCACCTTCATCATTAAATTCATCATTCATTCATTCATCCATCGATCCCTAAGCACTGTGTACCCCCGCCGTCGTTTTGCTCCCAATACTTAATTCCTTGTTTAACATTTTAGCAGAGTTTGTCTTGTTGCAACCCATAAGTCCCATAAGAAAAAGCTGAAAGAGCAACTGTGACAAATTTTTGTCTCACACATATGAAACGTGTATTTTGTATGAAAAGTTTTTGCAATTCTTTTCCTTTCTTTAACTCTTTTTTTCAACAACAAGTTTTTCCTGTACACACATACCTATGTACCTACGCATATATATTAAGAATTTGCTGATTTTGAAATCCTTTAGTTTCGAAAAATAGAAATTGTTTGAAAAATTCTCTCCAAAATAAAATACAAGAAACAGAAGAAGAAGAAGAAAAAAGAGGAAAGGAAAATTGAAGGAAACTTGGAAAAGAAATAAAGCCATAGAAAGAAGTCCAACAACTAGTTTCTCTCCAAGAAAATATTTTTTTTTTTGTTCAATTAAAGTTGGAATTCCAGTCGTAGCAGATAAAATAGTAGTTGAGTTGTCTTACGATTCTATATACAACCTACAGACATACATACGTACACATACACGGTGCAGACAGACAGACAGACGGACAGACAGACAGATATACTAACATTCACTAACAAGCTGCATTATGGTAAAATAAAGTTTTGCTCTGTTGGCTAGAAGCTGGCAATGCACATCATTCTCTAGTTTAGATTCACTTTTCTAATGTTACAGCGTTTTCTTGATGCTTGCTGTTAGTGTTGTTACAATTGTTGTTGTTGTTGTTGTTAAAGTTGCATTTGTGTAGTATTTGAATAAGTTTTCGAAATCACTTGTTTTTTTTCTCGTAGAGAAAACTTAGAAAATTATTTATTGTGCATGTGGAAAACTATTTTAGAAGAATGTGGGTTGCCAAAATCGGAATTTGTCAAGATCTCTTGGTGATATCATCACTCTCATATCAGAATGGCTTAGAATCTTATGCTAATGATGCCATCTTGAATTCCCAGTCTTTAAAATTACCACATACGTTTAAAGGTATTACAACATAAGGTTAAAGGTATGTATGTATCATGTCATTGCCATTTCATTGGTTTTATCACTACGACCCCTGAAAAGATTCTCAAACACATATTGTTCGTAGTGGACTTTAAACAGAAGGTTCCTCTACCCATGTATACAATTAACACACATAAGTAGAGTGAGAAACTAGGTTGTAAGCCCGACTAAAGGGTTGTAATGAGGAATTATGTGATGTACATAAGTATCGCCTTGGCCCGATGCCCCTAAGATGACACTAATATATTTCTCAGCAAATTCTTTGAGTGGCCAGCAGCAGTTTAAAACAGCATTCGTTTATTAGATACAATGGATAAGAGAAGTTTACATACAATAAGGCTATCTTACTTGCGTCGTAGACAAAAAAATTCAAGAGTGATCAAGTATTCCACAGTAGAGTCTTAAATATGATTTGATCTGAAGCGATTGCTCTCGGATAATGTACTTCTTCTGTATTACGGCAGTTTAGTAAATAGTGTGTTGGCTTATTAGACGAGATTCAAACCGCAGCACAAACCAACCTATCGAACGAAACGAAAGTGTGAAAAAATATTTTTTCAGTGACTTGCATTATTAACCATTAGGTGTACACAAAATAATGTAGTAGTAGCCATAGTCTAGTAGGCAGTGTGCTGGCTTGTTAGACGTGGAGCCGCCGTGGTTCAAACCTCAGGGTAGACATCTACAACTTTTTCTTCAGCGACTTACTTTTAGCTGTCTGAATCTCTGTGAGTAAATAAAATTGCCATGAAAAATGTCTCAAAAAACTGTCTTTGGTGTTCATTTTTAAACAGTAGGCCCCACCATTCATATAATAAATTAATCTACTCAACACAAATGGTGTGAGGAGCTAGGTTGTAATTCTGACTAAAGGATTGTAATGACTAATTCAGTAAGGAAGCACGTGATCTGATTTTAAGGTTCTAGGGAATCGATACATACATACTTACATACATAATTGGTCATTACAACCCTTCAGTCAGGATTATTGAACTAGTTTCTCACACTACTTATAATGTGTGTATTAATTTTTATACATAAGTGGCGGGACCTACAGTTTAAAGTCGGCTCCGAACGACAGATTTTTTGAGAAACTTTTCATGGCAATTTTATTTACTCTCAGAGTTCTTGCCAGAAATCTGCTGAGAAAAAATCGCCGGAGAAATACTTTTTGTATTATTATATATTTATTATATTTATTTTGATGTCTGGCCTGGGACACGAACCCTGGCTTTTCATGGCAATTTTATTTTTACTCTCAGAGTTTTTGCCAGAAATCTGCTGAGAGAAAGTCGGCGAAAAAGTAGTTTCATATTTCGTTTTGATGCCTGACCTGATACTCAAACCCTGGCTTTACGTTTAATAAGCCAGCACACTACCTTCTAGACCACGGCGACCTCAAATCCTCTAGGGAATCGATAAAGCTTGCAAATATCCCTTCTGGCTTTCAGGGATGTTATCGCTTAATATACGAGGAAACTTCCAGCAGGAAGGATTTCAAGATCTAATCATTGATAGTGCTGGCCTATTGCTAATATAACCTACAAGGAAGAGTAATTAATTAAAGGGACACTAGTTGCATTGTTCTGGTCTAGTAGGTAGAGCGTAGGCATATTGGAAATGAGGCCACAGTTCAAACTCATGGCAATTTTATTTACTCGTAGAGTTTTTGTTCGAAATCTGCTGAGAGGAAATCGCCGAAAGAATACTTTTTGTATTTTGTTTTGACGTCTAACCTGCGGCTCGAACCCTAGCTTTACATCTAATAAGCCAGCACACAACCTACTAGACCACGACGACTGCCATTAAAAGTTTCTAAAAAATCTTTAGGTTCCCCGTCACTTATGTATAAATTTAACACACACAACCTAAGTGTTGTGAGAAGCTAGGTTGTACTCCTAACTGAGTAGTTATAGTGGCTAATTATTATGTATATTTGCATGAATCATATCACTAAGTGGCAATGTAGTTTCCATGGCCACCTTACCTAACATTACAAGTGTTCTAAGCATCTATCATACTCGCGTAATGTGTTTAATTTGCAAGCCTCTTTGCTGCCCTAGTATTATTCTAACATCACCATAAATGTCATGACCACACATCTCTTGCTTTCATGTTTTCTCTCTCTACTCCGAAATGCAATACTATTTGGTTGTCATGTTTTTTTTCTCTCGTTCTTATTTGACAACTGACAGCACCTCTTCCTTATTCAATTTACAAATTAGCTGCCTTTGGCAACTCTATTCAAATGTGTGTTTACTTTAATGTTTAAAGGGAACAAATGATTCCTGGCATACAATCAAACAAATCCTAAAACACACACAGCCACACATTCACACACATGCACACATACATGGTTTAAATGTAGAAAATCATAAACCATGTAGCCAGCCAGGTATAATGCCAGAAGGATTTGGTTTTACAGATACACACACACACATACACATATGTACGTGCAAAAACACATTCATGTACGGTTTAATAAAAAATAAAAAACTATGACTATGACAACGGCAACGACAACGACAACGACTACGTTTACAGTTTTATTGATTAAGCACAGCTACGCAAAATGTATTTGAACGTGATGCGTAAGGCGAAAAATTACACACACACACGCATGCATACGCGGATATACGCTGTAAGTAATGGTAAATTAAACTTACAGGCAAATTGTTTTAAATTAGAAAAAAAAAAGTGAAAATAAAATGGAAAAATTGAAATGGGAGATAGGAAAGCAAAAAGAAAAATTTAAAATTTTTGCAAGTTTGTCAAAAAGACAAGCGAGCGTAAAAGCAGAATACGTTGTAATGAAAGCGTGAAGATAACAACGCGAAATTACTTTGGCAACAGCAAATGGGATTTTCTACTTTAAATTTGCATCTCTAATACAGCGGAGAATTGCAAGAAAAGAAATTAATAGAAAAAGCAAAGCAGAAAAAAGAAAATACATAGAAAAAAAAAATTCGAGAATAACGGAAAAACTGAACAGCTTACAGTTACCCCGTCATTTAATTGAAAAATTAGAAAATTTTCCAAAACTAACGCATAATGTCACCAACATAGCGTTCCTTTAATAAGTAAATAACGGTAAAGGAAACATTATACAAAGTAATGAACTCTCTCTTTTCTCTCTCTCTCTCTCTATTTCATCCTGCCTTATACACAAGTATTACAGCAGCGTCAACTCCATGAAAAAATCCAAAAAAATAGCAACTGAATAAAGGCAACAACGTACGTACGTACGTACTACTACGTACGTAATGAAATTTTTTAATTAATTTGAGACTCGTATTAGAAGCGTGAAAAACTAAAGGCATTTGACACCTTTAACTAAATGAAATGCACAAAATAAATACCGTTTTTCTTCGTTTTTTTTGCATATATCTCATTAGAAATATGGAAAAGAAACGGAGTATGTAGTAGGACATCAAATACTATGAACAGTAATTTGCCTTTTGCTTTTCAACTCTTTCTCACTACTCATAATTCCAATAGGGAAATTCATAGAAAACTTTTTGAAATTATTCCTGAACTGACAGGCTTTGAAATGTCACAGGAAATTCAAAAATGTCATTTTCTTATGAAATTAAACTTTTTATAAAGGAAATATTAGAATTAAAATTAATTAAAAGTGAGGTTTCAAAAATATATTTTTAAATACAAAATAAAAAAAAGAAACATTTTTAAGGTCCTACACATAGTAGATTGAATTAAGTTTTCCATTTATACCTTATTTTAGGGTTATCAAATTATAACCAAAGCAGTCATAGTCCGTTAAACAGGTTCGTTTGAAGGTCATTAGGTTCGTTTTATTAATCTTAAATTAACTCCTTAAATTAACTCCTTTTCCTGTGGTACTAATACATGCCAAAAGGCACTTTTTATTAGCCTTAAGGAACTCTTCTTCCTGTATTGCTAACACACGACTTACAATCAGCCTATATTTCCGAGACGAAACTTTATCTCAATGTACTGCAATGCGCGACTAAATATCACCATAAAGCATAACAAGAAAAAACTGTTTGTCACGATTTCAGAATTTAAAAAAAATAATTGCTTTCAATGCTGTTTCAAATAATTTATGCAAGAGTCCTGCTAAATATCACACTCTCCGAACCGATAACATCATAGAATGACCATTGAGAAGAGAACTGGCTGCATCCCATCCTTACATCTAGCGCTGTTTGTAGACAAAGGCATACGGCAACTTTGTCATTCTAGAACCTGTTACCTTATGAATAAAACTGAAGTTGAGGTTAGTTATGGTGGTAGAACCCCCTTAAAGGGAGGAATAGGCGTAAGAACAGGAGTAGGAGGAGTAGGAGCAGCAGTAGGAGCAGGAGTTGGAGTAGCAGAAGGAGCAGGAGGAGCAGCAGGGGCAGGAGGAGTAGGCGTAGGAGCAGGAGCAGGAGGAGTAGGAGCAGGGGCAGGAAGAGTAGGCGTAGAAGCAGGAGGAGTAGCAGTAGGAGCAGGAGTAGGAGCAGGTGCAGGATTGGAGCAGGAGCAGGACGTGCAGGAGCAGGAGCAGGTGGAGGAGCACGGGCAGGAGGAGTAGGCGTAGGAGCAGGAGCTGGAGTAGTAGCAGAAGCAGAAGTAGGAGTAGGAGCAGGAGTAGCAGCAGGAGCAGGATTGGAGCAGTAGGTGCAGGAGCTGGAGCAGGGGCAGGAGGAACAGGCGTAGGAGCAGGAGTAGGAGTCGGAGCAGGAGGAGTAGGCGTAGGAACAGGAGGAGTAGGAGGAGCGGTAGCAGGCACTTAGGCCAGCACTTAGACCAATTATGATACCACAACTAATTCTACCCGGGTGGTCAAATATTTCCTAGAAATAAACTAACGCGAGGCCTAAATATATTTTGCTATTGCAGTAATCTTAATTTTAGAACACATACATACATACATACATAATTGACCATTACAACCCTTCAGTCAGGATTACGACCTAGTTTCTCACACCACTTCTGTTGTGTGCGTTAATTTTATACATGAGTGGCGGGACCTATAGTTTAAAGTCGACTTCGAACGACAGATTTTTGAGAAGCTTTTCATGGCAATTTTTACTCTCGAAGTCTGCCAGAAATCTGCTGAGAGGAAGTCGCCGAAGAAAAATATTTTTCGTTTTTTTTTGTATGTCTGACCTGGGATTCGAACCCGGGCCTTTTGTCTAATAAGCCAACACACTATCCACTAGACCACGGCGACTTCTAGACTTAATTTTAGAAAGCTCGGTTAAAGATGCCTATCGGAAGTGATTAAATTTACATACACCTTAGAATTCTAAGTCTCTTGAAACCATAGGTTAGGTTAGGTCTGAGTGGTAGCTCTCATATCACAAAGCTCACTTGAGCACGCTTAGCGGCCCGTTGTGATGCCATGGGTGAACGCAGTCCCTGTACTAACCAAGTTCCACCAAAATCGGGGAAAAGGAAGAAGTTGGTCAGCGCAAGGGCTGCATAAACTATTGAAACCATTGAGTACACAGCATTCTTCACACCATTTGTTACACACAATGGTACAAAGTGGAAAGAGGGTTAAAAAGGCTGTGCAACCTAAAAATTTCTTGCTTACATTAATGCCTACTGGGGTACAATGTTAAATAACGTGTCTTGTTTAATGTTGCTAAAGACTTTTTATATCTGCAACATGTTTAATATACATTGTTGAAATGCTTATTATATTGGCAATGTTGAGTTGCTTTTGGTGTTATGGCTGTCAACATTCCTACGTAACATGTTGTTGTTCTTGCTTATATTAATGCCTACTGGGGTACAACGTTAGATAATGTGTCACATTTAATGTTGCTATACACTTTTTTGTATTTGCAACTTGTTTAATAGTACATTGTTGCAATGTTGAGTTCCATTTGGTTTTATGGCTGTCAATATTCATTGGCAACATGTTGTTGAGTTTGTTTTGGATTCAATGTTTTAAGGCACTGCAGCCTTCAACATGTTGAATAAGCAAAATGAATAAATTTTGCAGTTCCACATGAGTTCCTAGGACATAATGGAATAGGAAACTAAGTCTGTATGTCACACTATATTAACACGTTGGTTGCCGACTTCGAGATAACTCGAAGATTGCGTTCTCTTTCTAGGGAGCCGAACTACGAGTATCTCGTACTTACTAATAAGAAAAGATCGAGCTGTCATTTTTTAGCAAGAATCCTGAAAAATGCCGCGGCAGTCAACGTGTTAAAAGCCTTTAATATTTCAATAAAGAGTCTAGAGCAGTGTTTCCTGCTCTCAAAAGTTTTCCTAGATGGCCTTTTCTTCTAGAACTAAACTAAGGCTTCATTAGACCTTGATTTTCAATATGGGGTCTAACAGACTCATCAACAATTTCTGGAACAGCTTAGAAAAGACGAGTAAGTAGCATACTAATAGACCTCGACCTAAGACTGTTTTGTAAGGTCTTTATCACCATTCTACCGCATATCGTTAACGGTAGTTAGGAATCACGAGGGGAAGCAGATATTAGCCACAAATTCACACACTGATCCACGAGGAGAAAGACAAGTCCTTCCTAAAGCCTCGATATATACAGTGGCACTATTTTTCTGTAAGGTTACTTAGCTTTATTGAAGTTTGTCATTTGGAAGTGATCAGTGTGGAACTGCCCCTAATGTTTATGCATTACTATACTTAGTCCTGACGAAAAACTAAAAGGAAACCAACCCACAGGTTCTCTTTTTTGCTATTTATATGGTTTTCTACCATCATGACTACGAATATTTGTTTTTATCAGATTTTTACCCTTCGGTTCCTTTTTAAGTTTTTCGTACTTATTTTTTTGTGTTTGCCAAATGGTTGTTGTTGTTGTTGTTGTGGGTATTTCTTTTTGTTGTGACTATCTCAACAAATGTATGAGCATGAAAGTAAGAAGGACAGAGGATACATCAAAATCATGTTGTATTACATGATAGTGAATGTCGTTGTTGTTGCTGTTCTTTTGAATTCATTTGCAGTTTTTCTTTTACCTGATTTTGAGTAATTTTGTTTTTTTGGGTTTTTTTTTTGTTGTTGTTGCTGTTGTTTGTTGCAAAGTCTTTGTGTTTAATACTCCTTGACTGCTAGCATATGGTATGTGTACGATGACGACGACGACTGGTGTTACGTTAAAATTTTTGAAGCCAACGACCCACTTTCTCAAACCAAATGCGGTAATGTTGGTGGTTTACTGGGTTACCAGGCTCACTGCAGAAGAACTTTCTTCTTTGCCCAAAATATATATCACAATACAGTTGTGAGAGTATAAATGCATACAAAATGCATGTGCATGAGAACATATGTTTGCATGCATGTGATATGCTAAGGCTGATTGTGCTGTTTCTTAAGCTGCCATTGCTGAGGTTTTTATATGCTAGTGTTATTGTTGTTGTTGTTTCTTTTTTGTTAAAACGTATGTTTTTTTTTGAAATGATTTTGTTGTTGTCGTTCAATTTCTGCTGCAAGTTAGAGTTGCAGCCTGTTTACTTTCTTCTTGTGCTGCTGCTACTTGTGAAGCCAAACAGCCAGCCAGCCAGCCAGCCAGCCAGTCAGCTAACAACAAACCATGCTGCAGCCAACAATAATGACGATGATGAGTTTGTTTTTACCTGTTTCTTTAGCAAAAAAACAAATCCAATTTTTTTAAATTTTTTATAAAAAAAAACAGAGGAAAAAAAACCAACTTTAATGGTTTTCTTGCAGCATCCGAAAAGAAAAAAGAGAGAAGATAAGAAAAAAATAAAAAACAACAGCAATGCCTGCATCATTGCAGAGGAGGCATGCATGTGTGATGGCAGCGTTAAAAATTGTAAATTGTAATACAACATGTTTAAAAATGAACAACAAATGAAATTGACAAGGTGTTTCGGAAATAATGACAACTAAAGCTGTTTAAAATTTTTGCCATTCATTTTCTAAGCGTTTTAAATATTTTGTGTGGGTACCTTTTTCTTTCCAAATAGCTTTTAGAGAAAAATACTTCCAAATAAAATACCTTCTTTTTCCAATCAAATGATTTGTAATATACAACAGCAAATAAATTCCATCGTACATACCTAAAATGAAAAATAAAATAAAATAAAAAAACATTAAAAAACAATTTTTAAATTAAAGGCAATAAAATAAATTAATTAATTGCTATTTCTAATTTAATTAATGAATTCATGGTTGGTTGAACGAATATTGTAATGCTCAGAAAGTATTCATTTTTAATAGCGCAAAAAATTCCAGAGGCTAAAAAAAAATTATAAAATTTATACCAAAAATCATTGAAAATAGTACCAGAAATGGTATTAAAATGTACCAAAAATTTGAGTACAATTAAATGCTAACTTATCAAACCATTCAATTCTTCATAGTGAAACAAATGCCAGAAGCTGAAAAATGTAATAAAAATCATGCCAAACATTATTAAAAATAGTACCAAAAATGGTACCAAAATGTACCCCTTGTATCTTGAGTACTCGTACAATGAGAAAATACCGTATCACTGTAAAATATTATTTTTTTAATATAAAAAATTATGGGCTCTTATTCGTTTACAACAGACGGCTTTATTAGAAGGAAGACTTAGAAAAGTTTTTGAAAAATTTTGGTCAGAAATTGTCAATAGATGGCTTTGAAATCTTTTCTGTCTTACGACAGGTACAGTACATCAAATTATTTAACATTTATTCAGTCTGTTTTACCATATCACTAAATAGGCCTCTACTTCATCCTCCGAATCGTAACTTTTACAGAAATCACGTGGGATGGCGCCTAGTCCAGCATGTCGTCCTACTAGCCAATGAAAATCATTTATAGGGGCAAAGAAAGAGCTGCTTGTCTCATACATACATAATTGGCCATTACAACCCTTCAGTCAGGATTACGACCTAGCTTCTCACACCACTTATGTTGTGTGCGTTAATTTTATACATGAGTGGCGGGACCTACAGTTTAAAGTCGACTCTGAACGACAGATTTTTGAGAAGCTTTTCATAGCAATTTTTATTCTCAGTGTTTTTGCCAGAAATCTGCTGAGAGGAAGTCGCCGAAGAAATATTTTTCGTTTTGATGTCTGACCTGGGATACGAACCCTGGCCTTTTGTCTAATAAGCCAACACACTACCCACTAGACCACGGCGACTTCATTTGCATTAAAATTCTCATTAAAAATTAAAATTTTCATTTGCATTAAAATTCGACTATTTCGATCTACTTGGCAGGTACCAAGGATGCGTTTTTCCAAGAATGGAATTTTTATTCGGATTCGATCATGCTAGAGATTGTGGTGGATCATATCGATGCCTCTATTCCATAAGGTTCTAAGTGTTTTTAAAAAGTTTTTAATGTTCTTGTATTTTTAAATACTACCTTCTCTAACTTAAATGCTGACAAAATTTGGTTAAGATGCGCCCCTCAGTTCTGAAGTTATAGGGAAAAATCTACTTAGAATGCACATGTAGTCGTATGGCGCGTGAAAACTTTGAGAGCTCATAACTCAAAACACACTTTTTCGACTTAGAATATTATAGAACGGAGGCGTCGATATATGGAGTTTTTAAGTGTTGTACCAATTCACTTTACAGTGTCCACAGTCCAGTTGCCCAGTAGGTACAAACCGCGAATTATAGCAATACCATTTGACAGTCAGGCCGCTATTATGAGCTTACGACTCTTATGAGGTTAAATCGAAGGTAGTAAGGGGCTGACTGTCTGAAGAAGTTGAATCAACTTGGTAGGCAGAATGAATTTTCCCTCTGCTGGGTCCCATGGGAATTTACGAGAAGTAAGTAAGCTAACAGGCGACTTCCTCTCAGCAGATTTCTGGCAAAGACTCTGAGAGTAAAAATTGCCATGAAAAGCTTCTCAAAAATCTATCGTTCGGAGTCAACTTTAAACTGTAGGTCCCGCCACTCATGTATAAAATTAACGCACAGAACATAAGTGGTGTGAGAAGCTAGGTCGTAATCCTGACTGAAGGGTTGTAATGGCCAATTATGTATGTATGTAAGTAAGCTAACAGACAAGCTTTTAGAGAAGGGCCTTTTAAATTCTTCTTATGTGGAGTGGGGGCTAATTTTTAGATAGAAATGGTAAAAAGAGGCAAAGATTTTTCCCGAACTTTGTAAGTGAATTTGAGGAAAACGAAATTTTTGTTGGGTAATTACAATAAGAAGAGATTTGAGTTATGCATCAGATTCTATAGGAATAAAGTAAGCATGATGGAAGGTTTTTTAACAAGGCACTTTAGATTCAGAGTACATTTATTCAGAATGAGGGTTATCTCGAGCTCAACATGTAGATTCTATGACAATTAGAGTGTGAATTATAGGAGCACATTATGTGAAACCTGTCAGGCATTATTGCAACCCAGGAGTAAATACTTGGGTGCATACAAGGTGCTGGATAGAGATTGGCAACTGATGTTAAAGGGAATACAATAGGATCATTTAGTTGCATGACTAAGATATTTTTTTTGCGATAATAACATCAAAGCCCCTCTGCTCAGGGTCTCAAGTAAGAGAGAGTTTACAGTATTCCCTCGATTTACGTTGTTTCGATTAACGTCGTCAAAAATTTTGTACCCTTCAACTTCGATTTGCGTCGTCATTCGATTTACGTCGCCTCTGTTGTTTATAAACAAAACAGTAGGTAGTGTGCTGGCTTATTAGACGTAAAGCCAGGGTTCGAGTCCCAGGCCAGTCATCAAAATAATATACAAAAAAGTATTTTTTCGGCGATTTCTTCTCAGCAGATTTCTGACAAAAACTCTGAGAGTAAATAAAATGTCTTGAAAAGTGCATCTGAAAGTATGAGTTCTTTGAAATTCAATTTACGTCGTTTCGATTTGCGTCACCTTTTTCCGGAACATTTTACGACAAAAATCGAGGGATTACTGTATTTTTAATAAATTGTAATAGGAGAAGAACGGCTGGCGGCATTGACCATCTTTATTGCTTTCGGAATAAGTGTGGAGTTGTAGTAACTAGAATAGCAAGCCGCTATCGAACGGCCAATTATTCAGTATTTTTTTTTTTGCCAAACCGCGGTGGACGGCGATTGCCAATGTCGTGTGGTTCGTCTGGAGCATATCTTCATCATCTTCAGCCATGAGGTCCAAACATAATTATAGAATTTGTGACGTTAACAATTCGCATTAGGTTTGAGATCATTTAATGCAAACGAAGGTGTAGATATTTGACTCTATATCAGAATTATGAGTGAGAGTCCTGCAAAATTGGATATTTCGGATGCCTTCTACATGGAGAACCCGTAGCAGAAATTTGAACAGTTTTATATGCCGCTTATAATATCATCTAGATGTCTTGCAAACGAATAAAACATTTAGATGATTACTCATACATACGAACGTTCCTGATCTTTAGCTACTGATTAGAAACTTATTCGTCATGCTGATAGCCCTGACTTCTGTCTAGAAGTGTTTTGAGAGTTTGTATACGTTTCTGATACCCAAGTCCTCTGCATACACACCACACGCAAGTTTCTTACTCAATTTCGAGCTGTCATTGAAAGTTTAGAGAGTAAACTTATGTGTTGGCTTATTAGATGACGGTTCAAGATTCAAAACTAATCTTATACATCATGAATATAACGAAATCGAAAATAATTCTTTGGGAAAATTCCTTTTAGATTTTTTTACGGAAAACTGCTGAAAGTAAATAAAACTGCCATTAGAAACTTTCCCAAATTTTATGGTCGGAGTTGATGTCATACCATTGGCTCACCATTCATAAACAAATTAGCATACACAACATGGATGGTGTGATAAGCTAGGTTGTTAACCTGACTAAAGAATTGTAATGACTTTGTTTCGCTTTTCAGTAATTTCTGTGTTTAGATAGTTGTGAAGGACCATGTAATCGAATGTAGCGGGCTTTCGTAATTAATAGAAAAAACCGCTAAATTAGCTTTACCCATTTCATTAAGGCTTTTGCTGTTTTTGCTTTATTCTAAACATGCAAATATGAAAACACTTTTTGCTACACTTTTCGTTTATATTTTTTTTTTTACTATTTTTTTTTGTTTTGTTAGGCATGAAGTACTTTTTAGAACAGCTTCTCCAAAAGAAATAATAAAAAACGCAGCTTTCTCATTTCACATAGAAGGGGAAAGAAAAAAGTTTTTTTTTGTTTTTATTTGAAAACTAAAAACCGCCAAAACAGATTAAACCCGCTTGTAATGTGTTCTTAACAAAAAAAAAAGAAAACAATTTGTTTTTCTTTTTGGCTTAATGTTGGCATGAAATTTTTAAAATATTTTCAAGAATTATTAAAAAGCACGCCTAAGGCAGAAGAGTAATGCGGCAGGCAACATGTAAGTGTTTGCCTGGTGCCTGAGTTAAGTAGAAGGTTGTAGATTAAAAAGTTTTTAATTTATTTTATTACGTTACACGGCAATAGGCTAAAAATGATTAATGTTTTCGAGGCCTGTCCACAATTTTCACAAGTTAGTGGGGGGGGCTGTTTTATGATGTTACCGAAATTACTACAATCTGGCCAAAAAGTTCATGTAATTGCTGAGTCTGGTGGTGGTATGGTGATGGTGGAATTATTATTGGCCTGGTAATATGGCCATTATGTTTACCTTTAAACTAGACATATTGATATCCTGAAGTACCACCACCAACCACTACCAGCATCAGTAAATCCTTTTTACTCAAATGTTTGCTACAACACATAGCTCTCGCTGTTGTTACCTTGCTGCCTGCTGCATAGGCCCTAATATTACACCTCATGCTGATTGTTATTGTTACTGTAAGTTGCCAAAAACAGTTTCTGCCCGCACATTTCAAGTTTTGTTACAATTTGGTGGTTTGGTTTGGTTTCGTATGATTCGATTCGATTCGATTCAATTGGGTACAGTACGGTATGGTTTGGTTTGGTTTGGTTCGATTTTAAATTCATTGATACGTTAAATAGGCATTTTATAGCATAACGCCTTTAGCATGTTTAGAAAATCATAAATCTCTCGCCTTGATTGGTGTTGTTGTTATTATAGTTGTTGTTGTTGGTTGTTTAGCAAAAGAGGGAAAAGTGAAATATATTTTCATCTACAATGAATGAATGAAAGGCAACCACCGCCAATAACTTTTGCATTTATAACGCGATTTATTCGCACATAAATATTTACAAATATTTCAATAAAATATGGCATCAAATATGTTGCCATTTACGTGATTCACAATTTTTGAGGGCGCATAAAATATAAAGTGAACGTTTGTTCATTTCCTCTCCTTTTTTTTTGGCTTAAGGTACGTACTCTATTCATATTAAATCTAGAAACTTAATGTATTTTTGTAAATATATATTAATGAAGGCATAAATAAGCATGATTTTTGTATGTTTTATTGCGCTAAAAATGGCAATAATTTGATTTATTTTTGGCTATAAATTTACTACCAAAAATGAGAAAAAAACCCCCATTAAATCTCTAATAGCCATTATTGTTAAGCTATAATGATGGGAATTATTTTAAATGGCTGTTAAAATCATATTGAAAATTTAAGGCATTAAAATGGCATTTTGGTAACTCGCTCAATAGTTTGTATTACAAATTATCGACCAGTTGCAAGGTTAACAGAGTCTTTGAAAGGTTACTTCTATTAAAGCAGGATTTAAACGATCACACAATTTGTAAGAGATTTCAAGTTTAGTTTGCATAGAAGAGAGGGTATTATATCCGAGTAGTCCAATATGTAATGATAATGATAATGAGTGTGTGAATTATGAAAGCACATTATTTGGAAGCTGTCAGGCATTAATGCAACCAGGGCTAAATACTTGGGTGTATACAAGGTGGTGGGATAAGACTAGAAACTTATGTTGAAGGGAATACAATAGGATCGTTTGGTGGTATGACTAAGACATTTTTTTGCGATAATAATATTAACGCCCCACTGCTCAGGGACCCAAGTAAGAGAGAGTTTACAATATTCTCTCGATTTACGTCGTCTCGATTTACGTTGTTTCGATTAACGTCGTCAAACATTTTGTTCCCTTCAACTTCAATTTGCGTCGTCATTCGATTTACGTCGCCTCTGTTGTTTATAAACATAACAGTAGGTAGCGTGCTGGCTTATAAGACGTAAAGCCAGGGTTCGAGTCCCAGGCCAGTCATCAAAATCAAATACAAAAAAGTATTTTTTTCGGCGATTTCTTCTCAGCAGATTTCTGACAAAAACTCAGAGAGTAAATAAAATGTCATGAAAAGTGCATCTGATAGTATGAGTTCTTTGAAATTCGAATTACGTCGTCTTTTTCCGGAACATTCTACGACATAAATCGAGGGATTACTGTATTTCGGATAAACAGTAATAGGAGAGGGTATTATATCCGAGTAGTCCAATATGTAATGAGAGCCTATCACATTGAAAGAAAATACGAATGGAAATTTAACAAACGCACATTTTCATAATCCATCACATTTCATTAGAGATCAGGCATGAATTCATTTTACCTTGTTTTCGTCTTTTAGAAATTGTGTAAATAGAAAATATCTTTCAAAAAGATTTTTCCGCTCCTTTTTAAAATGTGGTTGGAATTCTGTTATATTTTCTCTTTGACTTTATGTACTTGCTACCTTAATTAGTCATTTCAATCCTTTAGTCAGGATTTCCATTTAGAGTGTCACATACCATCCATGTACATACATACATAATTGGTCATTACAACCCTTCAGTCAGGATTATTGACCTAGTTTCTCACACTACTTATGTTGTGTATGTTAATTTTATACATAAGTGGCGGGGGACCTACAGTTTAAAGTCGACTCCGAACTACAGATTTTTTGAGAAACTTTTCATGGCAATTTTATTTTTACTCTCAGAGTTTTTGCCAGAAATCTGCTGAGAAAAAATCGCCGGAGAAATACTTTTTGTATTTTATTTTGATTTCTGGCCTGGGACTCGAACCCTAGCTTTACGTCTAATAAGCCAGGACACTACCTACTAGACCACTGCGACTTCAACACCATCCATGTTGTGTGTGTGTTAATTTTATCTATTATTGTCTCGACCAAGAGCGTAAATTCGACTTCGAACGACAGACATACTTCGCTTTACTCTTAGAGTTTTTGCCAGAAGAAAGCCATCCAAAGGAATATTTTGTTTTGTTCGAAATGTCACATCTAATAAGCCAACACACTATTACCTACTAGACTATGGCGACTTCTTCACTTAAAATAGAATACAAATTACGAACATTACCATCATATTTCGGGTTTTTATTATGAAAAATGCTGGAGTACGCCAAAGAGATGAAAAATAACAAGTAAACTTTGATTTGGCAAGTTTAATGTTAAACTTCACTTAATCACTGAGAAATCAATGAAATCATTGTAAAAATTTCGAAAAAATATCACTTAAGCACCAAGGACACTGATAACGAACTAGACATTCATTAAGCAAACAGTTACCAACCATTTGAAGAAAACTGAATACAAAAAGAGTGCGCTATTTGAAAGCTATATGAAGTAACATTAAATTTCTATTTGCTCTGGCATCTTGAACAAAACGATGTAATTACTTCGATTACTTCCTCTTAGTAGCAGCCTTCTGGCAACAACTTTGAGAGCAAAATAAAAATCCGCATGAAAACTTTTTCAATTCTGCCGTTTGGAGTTGAATTTAAACTCTAGATCCAGCCACTCATGAGTGGCGTGTAAAGTTCATTTGTAATTCTGTTTAAAGGGACTATGTGACCATAGTAAAACGGTATGAATGTGGAACCTGATTCAAGCGAATAATCACGATAATGTATAAAAAAAATCGTGCATGAAGCTTTGCAGAAAGTGCCAAAGTCAGTATTGATACAAAGTTTGAATTGGATTGTATACTGATGTGACTACAAACTAGTCATATGATTAAAACTTATCGCTACAACTATAACTGAAATTGCGGCAAAGAATTTAATAAAAGTAGCCAGATTTGATCCACAGTCATAGCTGCCAGATTTGACGATTAATCGTCACTTTAACGATTTTGTGCTCCAAAAATATCATATTGACGATGTGACGATTTATGCCCTTATTTTGACGATTTTTATTCATTCATGTATCTTATGTCGTTTTCATCCCCTAAAAGTCAAAAAAATTACTATCTCTGCACCAAGGGAGATCCACATACAAATAGTCCGACTTTGTCTATAATGCAGTGTGCGATTCACTGGCCAATTGACCACTTACGTACGTATGTAATCGCTGAGAAAGGTGAGTGTTACGTAGAAGTACATGATTCTCGGGAACAAATTCCTTATTTTGCTCGAGCAAAAAATGCATTATAATAGCGTTAGAATAATGAAACACAAATCACATTGCAACGATGCTCTAATGAATCAATGGAGATCGATACATTACCGTCAACAACGGCCAACTTCTACATCTCTTGTAAGCGATCAAGAAATCTCAAATAGACGTTCAGTTACCGGCCTATATACGATCTGATGAAATGAAGTATTTTTTGCACTTCTTAAGAAGTTCAGGCATTGAAAAATGTGTCGGTTTTAGTGAACATCACACTGAATTTTCATGCCGATTTTCTTTAACGTCTTTAACGATTTCGATGATTTTTTTTTCAAATATTTGACGATTTGATTTATTATCTGACAGTTATGTCCACAGTATCCAATTACAGTGAAAGGCTACACACTATTTTTTATATTCCATAAAGCCCGCACCAACTAGACACTTTTCTGATCAGATAATCCGGGCATTTACACAGATGGCTTAAAAAAATTGGGCAGAGTAATCTGTGGCTTTTAATCTTGGTAATCGTAGGGTTCAGATATTAACTTTTCGTATAGGCTGTCTGACCATTGCAGTCCTTCTTCAAGCAAAGTACGTCGTCATTTTTGCATACATGCAAATATACATAATTGGTCAGTATAATCCTTTAGTCAGTATTTCGACCTAGTTTCTAACACCACCTATATTGTGTGTAGCAATTATCCATAAGCCGACTTTGGCAGACAGACTTTACTTTATCGGCCCTGGCCAGCTCATTAACAATGCAATTTCTAATACAAACAATATGTCCCAGAAACCACACAAAGTTGCCCATGTATGAACCAAAATTTTCCTAAAAAATCATCAGCATTGATGGACAAGAATGAACGTTGAAAAAACTATCGTTAGGGACTTCATTCAAAATCCCGCCTATAAGAAATTGTAATCTGAGAACCCTTAAAGCATACACCATAAGCCCACTCTGTCATACATCAAAAGACTTAAGACACGAACACGTTTTCATTTATAGTCAGAGAGCGTGCGTGGCGTGTTTTGAAGTGCTGTGATGTTGTTGTGTCCACATGTTAGATGTGTTAATTTTACACAAGAATGGCGTGACCTATTGTTTAAAGTGGATTCCGAACAACAGATTTTAAGACATTTTTCAGGGCAAATTTATTTATGCTCAGAATTTTTGCCAGAAATACGCTGAGAAGAAAACGACAGAGGAATATTTTTCAATATTATGTTTTGTTGGGGCTGTCTGAGTTGGAATTTGAACCGAGACCTCACATCTAATATGCCAACACACTATCTACTAGACTACGACGACTTGGTGGTAGAATTTTTCACGAAAATATATTAATTTACTCGTGCAGTTAGATTGCGATTATGTGCTTAACAAATGTCTTTTCGATAACTGTCATCGTTCATAACTATAAGAGGAAATTTCGGATATCCATGGAAATATCATTACTGGCGAACTGGTATATTCATTTCGAATGCCTCACTTCGATAATATTTTGTGGACTTTGTGGCGTCCATTGCCCATTGTTTTTCTTTTTTTCTTTATTATTTTCCTTAGTTTCATTATGTTCAATAAATTAAAATTTAATTGCAACGTACTTAAGACTATAGAGTATAATTTTTGTTTTTGCTTTTGTTTTTGTGTAGCAATTACAGTTGATCGTATTAAATGAAAATCATTGTTTTTAATCAAAAATTATTATTTAATAACAAGATTTATGAGTTCATTACACGTAATGGTTATAATTTGTCTGAAATATTTACTAAAAAAAAAAAAAATGAAAGAAAAACGAAAAAAACGAATTGAGTAAGTAAGTACGTCAGTATTTACGAGTATTTACACTTAATCATTACGAGTTGGTTCTTTTTTTTTTTACAGGGTCAATAATAAAAACAAAATATATAAACGAGGAGATTGTGAAAAACATTTTTCATTATTTGTTTGCATAGTAAATTGAAAAAATAGAGAGAGAAAGAGAAGGAAAGAGAACAAAAAACGAATTATTAAAAATCAAATGCAATACAGAAAATGATGTAATTTTTCATTTGCCACAAAAATTTTATGACAAATTATGTATAGAGTCTCGGACGACAACTTTACCAATGGCAATGACTTGTAGCCGTTTTTCCCCCAAACTTAGTTAGCAAATGTTGCAGGAGTAGTGGGTGTTTTGTTTAGTTTTGAATGAAGTGGAAAGGAATGGTAATCTTAAATAAGAATAATTAAATAAAATATAGAATAATAATTACAATCACAATAGTACTTAAATGATGTTGTCTCTGTCTTGAACTAAAAAGCTTACGACTATTATTTGCTGTTTATTATTATTTGTTGTTAAAAAAAATAGAAAAAAAAACTGTAGCAAATAGTAAAACACAAGACTAGAGGAAAAATAAAATAAAATATAGAAAAACAAAGAGAGAGAAGGAGAAAAGAAAAATAATGTCTAAGAAAATTTAATTAAAAAATTGTTTTCTTTATTTGCAAAGCGCAAACTGACCGACTGACTGAGTGACTGACTGCAAGAGTGTTTGGACTAGCTCTGCTAGCTAGCTGTGACTTACTAACTGACATACCATACTACTCAGACTTTGTATTCTTTTTTTTTTTGTTTTTTTTTATTAACTCTGAGACAATTATTGCTGATGAGTTTTATGTTTACTTGGCCAGCCAAGGCAAGTCAAGCCAACGCAATGACAAGGCATGGCAAAGGAAAAGCTAAAGGCAAAGCAAGGAAATGCAAAAAAAAATCTTTTTTTTTTTTTGTTCAAAATTAAATCATAATTATGCCATGTTTTTACTATTTTCAATCATAATAAAGTTTTATTGTTTTATTCAGTCGTTCTTCTTGTCGTTTTCTATCTTTAATTACTTTTCAAGTGAGTTTATTGACATGAAAATGTCTATAAATTTCATTTATTTTTCCTTTAATTGGTTAGAAATATTATTTTAATTTATTTTATTATGCTTTATAGTATGAAAATTACTCGTTTACATTTAATAATTATTTTAAGAAATTAACATTTTTGTGCTTACAATTCAACAGACAGACCAATATTGATTATAATTCATAAATTTTTGAATTTATTATTATTCTGGTTGTTTTTCATATACTAATACATAATAAGATTAAATTAAAAATATTAACTCAAACACACATTCGTAGTATCCAAAATACCATAATTTATCAGCTTATAATACCCTATTGGAAACTAAAATTATAAAGACAAAGAAAAAACCTTGATTCCACCCTATTGTGGAGAAGCTTCTTACCTGGTTTTTTGATTTTCAAGTTATTTTTATTTTTATTTACATATTCAAGAGCCAAGTTGAGCTGAAAAGTTCGTTACTAACCATAACCACACCTATATCATAACCTAACTACCACACTACGCATAACCATATCATAACCTCACCATAACCTTTAAAACACCTGCCGGGCTATTAGTTCTTGGTACCCTGCATTTGGAGTAAATCTTATGAAACTCTTGTTAGATTCAAACCAATTAATAAAAACAAAAGTCGTCATAGCCATGGTAAAGTGTTGGCTTAATAAATGACAGCCCGTGGTTCATATGTGTAAACACATCCTTCCTGTGGCCACTTCTTAGAACCCTGCTGGCATGTACCCTAAGAGTGAATGAATATTTCGGAAATCTGTAGTTAGGAAACGTATTCAAACTGTAGATCTCTTCACTCATGAAAAACATTAACACACACAACATTGGTAGTGTGAGAAGCTAGGTTGGAATCCTGACTAAGAGGTTGTAATGCCCAATTTTATTCACTATAAGAATTTTTGGCAGAAATCGGCGAAGAAGAAATAATCGAAGTAATATTTTTTCAAATTTCTAATCTGGAGCTTGAAATGGAGGCTAAGACGACTTCAGGTTTGGCTTTAACAAAATCAAATATTGAAAAGTGGTTAATTAGATTTTAAACGAGGTTTAAACATAGCAGAAGCCACGAACAGACTGTAAGTTATTAAAATATTAAACAAGAGCACAGAATAACTTTTTTGACGACCGTAGGTGATGTTTATCGAAATAGCTGAAGCCGAAAAACAGACGATTAGCGATTAAAATATAAAAGAAGACCTCGGAATTACTTTTTTGACGATCTTTTATCGAAAGCGCTGAGGTTTTAAAAATATGAAATGAACGTATTGCACATGTTCACATAATACACATTCATTCCTTCAGTCAGGATTATTCACCTAGTTTCTCACACCACTTGTGTTGAGCATATTAATTTTATACATAAGCGGCGGGATCTACCGTTTAAAGTCTGACTCCGAACGACAGATTTTTTTTCTGAGAAACTTTTCATGGCAAATTTTATTTACTCTCTGAGTTTTTGCCAGAAATCTGCTGAGTGGAAATCACCGAATAAATACTTTTTGTATTTTGTTTTCATGTCTGGCCTGGGACTCGAATCCTGACTTTACGTCTAATAAACCAACACACTACCTACTAGACTACAGCAATTTATTGCACATGTTATGCATGAATATTGGGGGTACAGAAAAGCAACACCGAATTGTTGATGTAGAGTAGTGTTTGAATCACAAAAAAAAACGAAATTATTTTATCATTATGTAAAAATAGATGAAACATGGCTCCATCATTTCACCCTAGAAAAAACAAAAACGGTGAACCGACTCTAAGGCAATCAAGGGAAGTCTGCAGTTATTGTGTAATTTTGATCAATTACATACAGTAAGCGTAAAAAGAATGTGTTTTTTTTTAATTATTTCATTGGCAGTTTTTAAAATTGAAGCAAAAAAGAACTTCAAAATATTTGCCAAATTTTTTCGGGCACTCTCCTTAAGTGTTAAAATTTTAGTTTGATGATTGTTAAAATTTTATCCATTGGACTTTCTTTTGACACTCTCACTGTAGGTTTGTTAAAATGTTGGAGTGTATGTTAACCTACGAAATTTTCGGCCTAATTGTTACTTAAAAGCATTTTTAGCCTCTGCTGTCAGAAAAACAAATTTCAATATACTAGCCTTGGCATGGTAGTTTGTAAAAAAATGCTTGTTAGCACAGAGGGCTAGAGAGCAGGAGCATCTAAGCTAATCAGAAAATATAGAAAGCAAAATACACAAACGATATCAAGTGCCAATATCGTAAACAATAACAATAAGTTATGGTACGGAAGAAATTTAAACGAACAACATTATATAGAATTAGAAACATGAGGCGAAATCAATTTCAATGTAATTGAAGAAGAGTGTTGAGCACAGTTAGTTCTCTTTTAAACTAAGGCCAGAGATGTTATTAGTGATATGATGTTATATTTTGAAATATGAAGAAATTTAAAAAAAAAATAATATTAAGAAATAATATTATTACGATATTACTCATAGAAAATGTTGAACTTAAGAGGCGACAAGGTCTCCAAAAATTCCTTCAAAAAGCCTACAAAAATTGTTAATTTTTATTTATCATTTTTTTTTTTAACACATACAACAAGAATTCCATTTAATTTTATGTACGTAGAGTCCTACAAACTAAAATAAACTTGGCTGGAATTTAATTCCAGTTTAGTATCTTATTTATCACTTTAATATGGTAAAACATGTACTAAATTCTTAAATACCACCTCCCATCTATGGTACATTTCGAGGTACACCAAAAAAACTGCACACTCATGAGAGTAAATAAAAATATTTTATTGATAACAGTTACTATGTACAATAACAAAAAACAAGACAAAAAATTGTGCGTTATGCAGTTGTTGTTGTTCTTCTTGCTTTGCTTCAAATTGGAGAAACACTTGTTCAAGTTCATCAATATCATGCTCTTTTAATGTCGTATGCAATTATAATTGCATTGTTGTTGTTAATTTTTATGATTCACTTACGGCTCTCTCTTCTCAAATTGCAATGTCTGTTAAGTGTGTAAACAGTGTTACCTATTTTCCTTTACTTACTAAGATGCTTAGCAATTTTACGTACGTTTTTTAATGTTGAAGAATGCGTATACATATGTGAACTGTTAATGCACTTTTAAATTAAACAGTCCCCTTTTGTGCTATATGAGTACCAATTAAATAAATCCGAAGATGGCAATACTAAAGTTTATTTGGTTTTTTTGTTTGTTTGTTTGCTAGTTAACCGTTTACTTAGAGAGTGTATTTAATACGCGTCAATTGTTCGAGTGGCGTCAAGAATAATTAATTGTCGCGAAAGAATTAAAATTAATTTATCAAATTTAATTTTTCAAATAATTTAAATAAAATAAATGGAAAGTATAAAGTAAATGTATGTGTATTTTAAGTGTGAATGGAAAATTAATTTAAAAAAGTCAATTAATTTCAATATTTATTTAATAAAAAAAATGTGTGAAATGCATCAGCAAAAGTGTAAGTGAAAGTGCGTATGTTTTTGCATTGAAAAAATGTTCTCGAAGGTGTGCTAAAATTAAGCGTCATGTTGCATTGTTAAAGAATTTTTCATCACATCAGAAGTAGAAGAAGAAGCAGAAAACAGGTAAAATAATAAGACGCCTTTTGCACGTTGAAATTTGTTTCGAAACAAATGTGAGAAACTTTTTTGCATTTTCTTTTAAAATTTCTTTCGCTTTTGGACGTAAAAATTTATTTCAGAAATTTTGTTTTCTTTTATCGCGTCGTTCTGCTGTTTTTGTCAGTTGCAACTTTGTTTGGCATTGTGATTTAGGTTCAAACACAAGACATGACCATTATATGAATATTATATTTGTTGTTACATTATAATATATTATATATTTATGTGTTATTATTTTTTAATATATTTACCTTATTTAAATTATATTCTTTTTAATATTTTTTATTTTTATTTTTCCAACCTTTTTTAATTAATTGTTTGGCGCTAAAATTTTTCTTTTGCTAATGTTTTGATTTCAAACACAAAATCAACAAAAACTAATGATATTTTAAATTATATTATTTATATTAACACCGTTGACTAACTACGAGTCATCTCTTACCCACTTTTTCTCCTAAAAAACATAATTTTTGCCTTTTAATGATATCTACGATCTAAAAATAGTTTTTAGTAATATAATGTGAAAAATTAAATTGTCGTTATTGGCAAGTTTTCTGTAAGTTGCCGCGTCAGTCAAGATGTTAACTTCTCTATGCGAAACAAAAAATAAAAGAAAATGTGAAATCAAATACAACTCTGTGCATATACGAATAAAGAACAAAGCAAATTTCTGAGTACATGAAATTCTAAAATCACCCCCGCTCGTTTTTCCCCTCTCTCCTACAAACTCAAGAGTGTTGAAATTTGTTTCGAAACAAATTTCAACGTGCAAAAGGCGTCTAACAAATTAATAACCCGTGCTATTTTTTATAAGGCATCCAAATAAATTTGTGAATTTTTTAAACAACAACAAACAAATTATTTTTTTTTGGTTGTCCTTTTTGCTGTAAACATGATTGTTCATGCTTGTGTTAGGCTTTCTATTTTCAAATAACTTTTGCTCTTAATTTCTCTCCTACATAAACTCTCTCGCTCTTTCTCTCTCTCACTATTACCATTTGCATACTTGTACTCTGTAGACTAATTAATCTATGCTTTGTGTTACTCATCTTCATTTTTAATAATTTACGTCGTAAAATGTTGGTTTCTCTATCATAATTATATTCTAAGATCGTAATAATGATGATTAGCTGCTGCTAAGGGTTTGTTTTTATTTTTTTATTTTGTTTTCTTTTTCAAAAACAATGCCTATTTGTTGCCTGTGCTAAATCCGCATGCCTGTTTTGCTTAACAACATTTTCTATCGCTAAGGAATTTAGTTGAAAAAGTTTAAAATATTTTTCATTTTTTTTAAATTAATGTTGTTTCTTTTAATTTATAAATAAAAATGTAAATAAATTTGCAAAGTGTTGGAAAGTGATTTCAAAAGGAACCTTATAATTCAGGTTCTAATTACAAAAAGAAGAGAAATTAAAAGAAAAAATTATTTCAAATGTTTTCCAATTCCTAAAAATGTTTTTTTTTTACGTCGTAGGAAAGGGATATTAATAGACGGGAATATTGGTAACTCCTAAAAGGTCCTCCAAATAACTTTTATTTTTGAAAATGTATTATAAAAACTACTGAATAAATTCCCAAATTTCTTTTTTATTTGAAAGTACAATCCTTTTGGTTAATAATGGAAAATAATTTCATTCAAATGGCTGCGTCGGCTGGCGATGCAGTAGCCTACATGATCGGTCCAGTTTTTAAGTACATTATCAATTGTGTGCAGCTGTATTTCACCAATGGCTTCCCGAATATTGTCCTTTAAAGCATCAATTGTCTCTGGCTTGTCAGCGTAAGACTTATCTTTGATGGCACCCCATAAATAATAGTCCAATGGTGTCAAATCGTAGCTCCGTGGCGGCCAAATGACATCAGCTCTGCGGCTGATAATGCCATCTTCAAAAACAGGGCTCAAAACATCGAGTGTAGCTTAGGCTGTATGCCACGTAGCACCATCCTGTTGAAACAAAATGTCAATATCCTCCTCTTCAATAACTGTGAACAAAAATTCGTTCAACATGGCCCGCTGCACACAATCGATAATGTGCTTAAAAATTGAACCGATCATGCAGGCTACTGCATGGCCAGCCAAGGCAGCCATTTGAATGAAGTTATTTTCTATTATTAACTGGAAGGATTGTACTTTCAAATAAAAAAAGAAATTTTAGAAAATCTTCCGTAGTTTTTTTTAAAGAATTTTCAAAAAAAAAAGTTATTTGGTGGACCTTTTATTTGCATACAGTGGGTGACAAAATAATGGAAACATTTTCAAAATTGCACTAAAAATTAAAAATATTCTTAAGAAATTCGCAAAATATTTGTGCTGTTTATTAATAAAAAACGATTTCAATGCTAAATTTCAGCAAAACAAAAAAAAAAAAAAAACAAGCTGTGATAAATAAATTTTTAAGTTAAGAACTGTAAACACTCATCATTTTGGAGAAGGTTTCAGCACTTTAATAATATAGCTTCCTTATATTTTTATGCATACTAATGAACTGCAATTTCCAATTAAATTTTTTTCTTTCCAATTTTCAATTTTGTCTGATTAGAACAAATAAATAAATTTTTGAAAAAGTTTGTATTGTTTTTTCACCCACTGTGTATGTAGATTTGTAAGGGCAATGAATGAGATAATTCGTTTCGGGACAAAAGAAAAGCACAGTATTCTCCAAATGTTCCTCTGTTTGTACTAAATCCCTAAATAATAATAAAATTTATTAAAACCTTGACTTTTAAAACCACGGTATCTAACATGTATGCATGAAAAAAGTAATAGAAGTATTTTTTAAAGGGCAAAAAAGTACCAGAAGTACTTTTAAAAATCTACAGCGATTACTTTAGTACTAACAATAATACAAAAAAAGTTCTAGAGAAAGTTCCAAAGGACTTTTTAAATTGCGGTAGGTTAGGTTAGGTTAGAGGACGTGGACTTGTCAATTCTGATAAGTACAGTACTCGGTGGTCGAATTGACCCATTGTACTACGTCCTAGCTTCTCACACCACTTATGTTGTGTGCGTTAATTTTATACATGAGTGGCGGGACCTACAGTTTAAAGTCGACTCCGAACGACACATTTCTTGAGAAGCATTCCATGGCAATTTTTTACTCTCAGAGTTTTTGCCAGAAATATGCTGAGAGGAAGTCACCGAAAAATTATTTTCATATTTTCGTTTTGATTTCTGACCTGGGATTCGAACTCGGTACTAGACTACGGCGACCTCTAAAAAAATTGTGGTAATTCATCACTTACTTTTCAAATAAAAAAGTACCAAAGGACATTTTCTTTTTTGCTTTAAAATCCTTTTTTTATTTTCTAGACATCGTAGTTTAGTAGGTAGTATGATGGTGTGAGGCCATGGTTCAAATCCTAGCCCAGTTAACGAACAAAGAGAAATAAGAAGAATATTTTATCGACAGCCTCCTCTAGTGTCTTAAAAAAAATCTGTTGTTCGGATGGACTTTAAATCCTTTTCTCCGTTTCGCTTTTCGAGAAAAACGTTCTCATTAAATTTGTTTTCTAACAAAAGAAGCTTTTCAATATTTTCAATAAATTTAACCCTCTAGTGCCCATGATCGCCGGTAGACGGCTTGAATTCAGTGCTCATTTATTCACTTTAATTTGCTTTTTTTGTATTCTGATTAATTCAGGGAAATCCAAAAATTATTTTCTTATTATATTTGCAACATATAAAACCCGATTTGACAAAAAAATATTTTTTTTTTATTTCATTAGCTATTAAAACAAATCAAACGCAGAAAACACTTTTTTTTGTCGGTTGCCAATATCTCCCATATCACCGCATCAAATTTAATGAACGATATCTCATTTTAATGCTTATATCTAACACTAATGACGAAAAATAATTAGAAATTGAAAAATTAATATTTTCATTGATAAAAATTATATTTTAGATAGAACTGCATGATAATACTGTTGTCAGTATGATTATATTGTTGTTCAAGTGTGGTAATACAGGGTCGTTTAATAGTAATGCAGTTCTACATAATATGGTATGTATTAAAATCCATTCTGGCAATACTGCTATTTACTATAATGCCGTTTATTACTATTCGAACGTCCCGGCCTCACACTAACCCACCCTCACCCGACCGCGGAGGGCTCGTCCCAAAGTCAGTTATA
The DNA here is from genome assembly GCA_014635995.1 of Sarcophaga peregrina. NCBI lineage: Eukaryota > Metazoa > Arthropoda > Insecta > Diptera > Sarcophagidae > Sarcophaga > Sarcophaga peregrina. The sequence goes on along the minus strand of CM025792.1, from coordinate 13,674,233 downwards.
TATAATATGCATATTAAGTTGTAAAAAGCTATTTTGGCAATACTTTGCAGTAGTTGTTAGATCAAGTGCGATAAACAGGGTCGCTTAATTGTAATGCTATTCCATGTAATAATATATAAAGTTGTAAAATCCATTTTGGTAATGTCGTTATTGTCATGGCATTGTTTGTTTTATGAAGTGTACTGATACGGGTTAATAAATGGTACCAGGCTAATCGTAACAAACTTGGGAGAGCACATCATATCAGCAAAAATTATTCATACCGATAAAACTGTACTCATACCCCGAATCAACCTTACACCTTCTGATCCAACTGTGCCTTTCCGAATGACACGAAAACAATTCCCAATGAAAGTTGCTTTTGCTATGACGATAAACAAAGCACAAGGTCAAACCCTTCAAAAGGTAGGATTGTATTTACCAGAACCGGTCTTTTTACGTGACTTTTTCTCGAGTGCGCAGGTTTAAAGATATTTTTGTTTGTGTTAAGGATTCGTATGGGCAAAAAGTTAACGATGATCATGTCATTACCTCTAACATTGTATTCAAAGAAGTATTATAAAAGCGTTTAAACATAGGTATGTATGATATTATGATTTCTAATATTTTTATACTTTTAATAAAATTTCTATTAATTATTTTCATTTTATGTTACAAAAATGACAACTAACGGTGCGAAATATTCGCACGGCTCATCTAGTATTTTTTTAATTCAGAAAAAAATTTGGGCACTAGAGGGTTAATTAATAACATGAAATATTTACCTCCGAGCAAATTAGCAATCAAATGCCAGAATTTTCTTTATAAATTTTGCAATTTTTCGAAGAAAACAAATGTTTTTTTTTTCCAGAAATAGAAGCTTAAAAAGAAATTAGTGGCAACGCTGGTAGTGTGATAAGCTAGGTTGTCATCCTGACTAAAGGTTTCCAATTCTCTTTATTTTTTATTTTCAATGAAAATTTTCTTTTTAAACGAATTCAAGTCATTTAATTTATTTTCTTTGAAATTTCGCTATCATTTCATTTCTGGGAAATTTACTACAAAAACTCTCTTGTTGTAATAAAAGAAATACAAAAACAAAAACAAAAAAGGTATTACAAATTATATCACTTTGAAATTAACTTTTTCCCTGTAATTTATATTATTTTTTATCTTTCGTTTTATCATTTGAGCGGATATGCTTCAACAACCATAACACCCCTATTACCAGTAACATTTATGCTAAAGGTGTTAACTGTCAGATAGTTTGTTTATATAGTTGCAAATTAATCTAGGCTTTCACCTTAGCTCAACAGAAAAACAACAAAAACAATAACGAACTAAAAAATTAACACCAACATCATCATCATTGTCGTCTGGCAGATAGATGATGATGACAATGGTAGAAAAAAGAAACTGATAGTGATAGTTATTGTGATACGGGCACTGCTACTAATGGCAATGAATGAATAAAAACAACAACAACAGCAAGAGAAAAAGATAATAAATAAATAGAAATTTAATTTTATATGAACTTTTAAAATCTTAACAAATGTGGGAGTTTCATCTTTTGCACACAAGATCTGTGCAAAATTTAAATGCTAACAACCTCCTATAGTGGTAATGAATTACTTTCGTAGTGTCTTTATTTGGTTATTTTTTTTTACTTTCGCCTGCCTCACTTGTATAGACATTTGGGTTAATTAACACATTCTAAATACCTTTTTTTAGCAATATGCTTAAAAATCTAAACAATTGACAAAGAAAGTTATTTAATGGCGGATCCGCATATACAAAACTGATTAAAAATTACTAAATTAAGGTCAAACTAAACTAAAGCAAAATCTAATACAAATTAATATTGACTAATAAATAAAGATTCAAGTGGGCGTAAATGTGGCTTAAAATAAGAATTTACTAAACAAATTTGGTGGCGTTAGTTTATTGCGAAAGTTATGCACTTTCTAATCGAGTAAAGTCCTAAGGCCATTTGTTAACGGCTGTATTTTCTATTGGGCTCAAGGCAGTCATTTGACTGTAGGCCATCCCAAAAGCCGAAATAGCTAATGTGACGGATTAGCATCTCAACCACCAAATATTAAATTTTCGAGAGAGGTTATACGAGAAGGGTTACTTTAAATGCATGAAAGTCCCAATTTTGTTGTTGTTCATAAGCGCGACAATAATATTATTTCATTTGTATCTAAGTGAGAAGTAGGTAGTGAGGAATAGACAGTGTGGAGCAGGCAATGAAGAGAAGGTAGTGAGGAACAGGTGGTGATTAGGAGACAAGTTTTATTTATTGTTTATTACGCTACGGAGCTCACCATAGGGGTAGTTGTCACTATCCCCTGGCTGTGAGTGTGGTCCTCACCCACTAAATCTCCTCCTCTTTTAAACTCCTTTTGCCCCTCCGGAATTACCGTGGTATTACTTTAAAGTGGAGTCTTTTACATTCATAGTTGCGTCCGGATTCCGTAACAAAATCCGAGAAGATATTTAGACATTCACTGTACTTCTCTCCTCCAAGTCAATTTTCTTCGATTTCAGTAAGACTTCAGCGTAGCTGGCAATGCTATTTCAATTTTCCTCGCTGTTTAGAATCACAACGCAGAAATTTCCGACTGTACATGAGCCGACTTTAGCTTCAAGATTCCTTCTTTCCAATCTCCATTTCTCACAGTGTAAGAAAGTGTGATCCGCATCATCAATAGACGCATCGTCACGTCAATTTGGTCGTGTCATCTTCCAATCCCATTCGCACAAATAACCGTCCAGATAACAGTTGCGTCAGATAATCGATAACCTCACCAAATTTCCTCTTCATCCAGCGGAAAATATCCGGGAGGAGGCAGTTAGGAATAGGCAATGAGTAGATAGTGAGGAGCAGGCAGTGAGGAATAGGCAGTGAGGAATAGGCAGTGAGGACTAGACTGTGAGGACTAGGCAGTGAGGAGTATACCATATGGAATAGGCAGTGAGGTATAGGCAGTGAGGAGCAGGCAGAGAGGAATAGGCAGTGAGGAGCAGACAGAGAAGAATAGGCAGTGGGAGTACAGAGTGAGGAAGTGAGGAGGAGTGAGGTATTAGTAGTCACTGAGTACGTACTCAGGAGTAGGCAGTGATGAGCATGGAGGAATAGGCAGTGAGGACCAGGAAGTGAGGAGGAGACAGTTATTAGTAGTCACTGAGTACGTACTCAGGAGTACGCAATGATAAGCAGTGAGGAGTAGGCAGTGATAAGCAGTGAGGTGTAGGCAGTAAGGAGTAGACAGAATAGGGATAGAAAGTGAGTAGTAAGAAGCTTTTGATGTTTTGAACATGAAAATTCTATGCGTTATTTGCTAATTCCAACATGTTTTCCAAATGTCTTAACAAGCACTCAAGCAGTCTTTATTCCATTTCATCAGAAATTACATTCACTACTTATATCCTTTCGAAAATGAAATAAAATTGTTAGCTAATGGCCAGATACCTTCAAGTCTATTTGAAAATTTCCTAGAATGTATTAAAAAGCTATTGATTCATTAGAGCATTGTCGCAATCTGGGATTGTATTTCGAGGTTTTATTCTTACTTCAATGGAATGCATTGGACATAGTCTAACAGGTAGTGTATCAGACGAAAAACTGTAGTCCATTTCTTGGTCAGACATTTTGGAAAAAAAAAGAAAAATAAATATTACTTTCATCGACAACAGTTTTCTAGCAAATCCTTTGTTCGAAGTCAAAGTTTAACTGTAGATTTCTTACCTCAGGTGGTGGATGAGTGGTGTGAGAAGCTAGTTAGTTTGAGTCCTGACTGAAGGCTTGTATTGAACAATTAAGTAAATAAGTATTTAGAAGGCCCTTAACACCCTTAGACAATTATTTAACTGTTGAGAGATATGACGACGCAATTTATTCTACAGCAAAACTATATATCGAAATATACTCAGCTAGACAGAAAAAAAGTTCTATAGAGGGGATCATTCACTTTATTGCCCCTAGCCAACTAATACTACAAATTCATTCTTTTTTTAGACCATCACTTAAAACATTTTTTATATTCATGCAGTGGTTTGTATTGGACTACAGGAAAAATATTTTATAGGCAGGTAGGTTGGAATGGTAGTTTTTTTGCGATAAATGCTTTTCAGTTATAATTCTCACTTTCTTCTTTATATTGTGAGTGATCATTGAGAATGTCAGACAAATAATCAGACAATCATAAACATCTATAGTTTCTTATGGGAAACGAACCCACAGCATCGGCATGTGAAAAGTTTAGCACACTACGAAATAGGCCATCGTTGCAATCACTTTCCTATTGTGAAATAACTTTTGTCATCGACTGTATTTATGTGATTCTTTGATTCCATTTATTTGCATTTGCAATGAAAATTAAATGGAAAATGTTCCAACAGAGTCATTTGCCACACTCTACAGGATTTTGTAGATAAGAACTGATACAGACTTTAAACTGACTGTAGTCTTTATTTTAATTGAGAACACTTTTCTAAAGAAAAATCTTGGAATATTGCTTTTGAATATTATTTTGCAAATTCTTTAAAAACCTTAAAATTGCTGCATAAATAATATGTTTAAAAAAGGTAAAATAGTTTGACCTGCGTTTGATTTCATTATACATACATATTTTAAGTCTTTTTTTTTGCATTACTGAGATACTTGCTTAAATTCCTTTTTTTATTTACACTTTTTTTTTAATATTCCATTAGCTCCTGTTATTGACATTCAATTAATTATAATCATATTATGTGTTGTTGTACAACAACATTTACTATTTTTTTTATAACAAAAAAGAAAAAAATAAAAAAAAATTGTTACTGTATTCTCTCTATAATAAATAGTATTAAATTACACTGTACTACAGAAAGAGAAATTAATTAACTTTTATAATTTAGGCGTAATTTCAAACGAAAATAGGTTTCCATTGTACTATTAGAAAATGAAAAATAAGGCTTTTGAACGAGGCATTTAAAGCTTGGTTACCTATGGGGACCATTGTCTCGGTAGAACAAAATAAATCTGAAATCAACTCAAAACGAATTGGACAATATTTGACAGGCTACAGCACTGGGTGTCCTATTGGATTTAAGTCCACTTCATATGTACATATGACAATGAAAATGAAAGCTTTGAAGGCTTTGGTTAGGTTACTACAAAACCAGCCTATCGGATGGAATGGATCTAAATGACAGCTCCCTTCTTAACCCTCTCTATACGGATCTCTAGTAGACTATGTTTTGGGAAACAGCTTCGCCATGAGACTTAGTGACAGAAATTAAAAGAGAGATTATTGTGTGCTGTACAGATGGGTTAAGAACGAAGCTTGAAACATAAGCATGAGACTTTGTCCCAGAATGAAATATTACCGAATCATGGAGAAACTTGCCGGTATTTTTTTTTTTTTTTTTTTTTTTTTTCGAACGTCCCCGGCCACACACTAACTCACCCTCACCCGACCGCGGAGGGCTCGTCCCCATTACGCAGGGACACGTACACACCACAGTCCGGACTGTAGCGGGAAACGGAAAAGCTATGGCAACTAGAACATAAAACAGCTACAGAACTTAATCACAAGCTGAACAAGGTAACAAAAACAAAAAACGGAACTATCTAAGACAAGAACAAAAATACGTTTTTATACGATAATTTATAAATTACTGCGAGAATACAAGCTACGTTTTATGTTACAAACACTACAATTAAAATCTATAGAATTATAATGCGAATTAAAATCATTACATAATCTCCGAAAAGGAAAATTACATGCATAATTCGATCTATAAACATTTAAGGAAAGAGGACGATAGTGCCGTGTAAATCTTGCAGGAATGCTGAAATTCAGGTTGGAAAGCAAAAACTCAGAGTCGATATCACCTTTAACCAAATTAAAAATAAAACAAACACCTAAAACAGACCTTCTACGTTCCAGAGTTGGAAGTTTTACCAAAGCTAATCTATCCTCATACGACGGAAGCCCATTGGTGTAATCCCATCCTAAGCCACGTAAACAGAATAATAAAAACTGTCTCTGCACAGACTCGATTGAATCACTATGACAACGATAGTATGGATTCCAAATAACAGACGCGTACTCCAAAATAGGCCTAACAAGTGAAATGTACAGTAGTTTTGTTATATAAGGATCAATGAATTCCCTAGCCCATCTTTTCACAAAACCAAGAACAGCTCGAGCCTTGCCAATCATCAAACTAATATGATCAATAAAAGACAATTTAATATCCAATAATACTCCTAAATCAAGATATGAAGGCACAGCTTCCAAAGGGCAAGAATTAATCATATAAGTGGACGAGATTACACCAAGGCGAGAGAAAACCATGCATTTACATTTTCTCAAATTAAGATCCATTAAATTTATCCTGCACCAAGTAACAAACAAATCAATATTTCGCTGAAGAACAGCCTGGCCATGATCATCATCAAAAGTATAAAATAATTTAACGTCATCAGCATACATCAGAATATTACAATCAGAAAGAGCAGACGGAAGATCATTCAGAAACAATAAAAACAGTAAAAGACCCAAATGGCTACCCTGCGGAACACCAGAAGTAACACATACAGTCTTAGACAATACATTCCTAAACAATACCCTCTGAGTCCTAAGGGAGAGGTAAGAGTCTAGCCAACGAAGAATAATATCAGGAATACCGATTAGTGAAAGTTTAAGAAGCAAAATACTATGATCAACCCTATCAAAAGCTTTACTGAAATCAGTATAAATTACATCAGTCCGAGCACCGACAAGAAAGCCCCTGAAAACATGTGTAGTAAATTCAAGAAGATTTGTGACAGTCGACCTGCCCTTCAAAAAACCATGCTGAAAAGGAGATATTAAAGATCTTGTATTAAAAAAGAGATAATCCGTCACTAGTTTCTCCATCAACTTGGGAATAGCACTTAGCTTGGCAATACCCCTGTAATTGGAAATATTAGATTTATTACCCGACTTGTGCAAAGGAATTATGAACGAACTCTTCCAAATAGATGGAAAATGACCAACCCTCAGAAGCCTATTGAATATAAAGGTCAAAGGACCACTCAAGACAACAGCACATTTTCTTAAAATACAGGCCGGGACCCCGTCAGGGCCCGGCAAGTATGTAAGTTTCAGTCCAGACAAAGCATCAAGAACAGACTCCTCATCAAATGAGTATATGTTAGGAATAGAGACACTTCCCACAGAATAAGGATACCCGCCACTCAGATCAGGGCCCGGGTCCAACTGCCTATAAGTAGACTGAAAGAAGTCAGCAAACATATTCGAAATATCAAGGTGACTGGAGGATGATAGATCCCCGTAAAACATCTCAGTAGGAAACAAAGATGATTTACGTTTTGCTCGAACGAAGTCGTAAAACGACTTAGGATCATTAGCGAAATTCGACTTGACTCGAGTCATATATTCCTCATAACAGTAATGATTCATTCTACGATAATCCGCACGCGCCCTAGAATAAAGAGCATAATCAATATCAGAACCTGATCTAACAAACTTTTTAAATAATTTCGATTTCAAATTCCTCAACCTTGACAGTCTAGCCGAATTCCATGGAGGACCAGAACGCTCCAACCGACTTTTTACCAATGGAACACACTTCCCAAAACATTTAAATAATACATCATAAAAGTCACCCAAGATCCTGTCAAGTGAAAGAGAGTCGTACGGTGGCGAGATAAGTACAGACGACCAATCAACAGAGGACAGAAGTGTATTCAAGCGACCAAAGTCCGTACGATGGAAATTAAAACGCTTCTCATTATCAAATGAGCGATCAATTACAGGAGGTGAACAAAGATCAACTTCAATAGAAAGTAACAACGTAGGATGATAACTATCCTCGGGAATAGATATAGGATCAATGCGAAATAAAGAAGAAATACTTGGATCCTCCAAAAACACAAGGTCCAAAATTCTCCCCATTGAATTAAATACACCATTAACTTGGAAAAGACCTAGATCACACATAGCGGACAGAATTTCATCATAGAATGGAACTGAAGAACATGGCACCAATGACCCAGACTCAGGTGAAAAATTCCAAGATATATGAGGAAGATTAAAATCACCAAGAACTACAATAATCCCCTCTTGCCCCATTGAATCCATTACCTTAGAAATCAAATCAAAGTGAGCCATATAAATATGAATGTCAGCACCAGGAGGAATATATGAACAAGTAATGTAAATAGACTTCCCACGATTATAGACCCTAACGCAAATAAACTCAATATCCTCCGAGGAACTAAAGTCAATTAATTCAGATGAGTATTTAGAACAAATTGAAATAAGAACACCACCACCATTTCTTAACTTCCTATCTCGTCTATAAATATTAAAATTACTAGACAAAATCTCAGAATCAAAAATATCACAATTCAGCCAAGTCTCAGTAAAAGCAATTACATCAAATTCAAAATCAAAACTACTATTATAAAGCGAAGAAAGTTTAGACCTAAGTCCACGAACATTTTGATAAGCAATTCCAAAATTAAAAGACAATTTAGAAGCTAGTTTTTTCGAGAAATAGAACCAGGCAAATCAACACCATTCCTACGATGACCCAGCCTGAATACAAATTCACGTACCAATACACCCTGTGGCCAGAATGCAGGATCAACAATTTCACCAAACTTTTCATCAGCAACATATAATTTAAATGAAGAAATGCTACTATCCAAGGATGACCTCAACTTATAGCAACCAAACTCAAAAGGCTCTCTAATCTTCGATTCAACAAAGCCTTTAATATCATCAACCGAAGTATCGCGAGAAAGACGTGACACAAAAATTGTTTTTTTAGGTTTAACTACCACCAGTCCCTTTGGAGCAGAAGTAACTAAACTAGCGGTCACTACGGATGAATACGAACCAGATGACGGTTTAGAAGATGACTGAGACGTGACATCAATCGGAGGTAAAGGTAAAGGAGTATACCTGGATTCATCATTTACGGACACAGGAGGATTAATTGAAATTGGAGTTTTTAAAGATTGTGGAGGATGGGGTTCACGATATACACTATTACTATTCATTTCAGCAATATTGGAAGATTGAACATTACAATCGGATGCAGAGTTGCGTGAAGGCACAGAAACAATTGCTGGGTCGTCACGTTTATCTTTATTTATATTTCTTGCAGACTTACGACGTTTTGGGGAAGACTGTGGAGGAGATTTTAAATTATCCAAAGATTTAAAATCATCAAACAGTATCTTCCAAAAGAATGTCGATTCCATAGAAAGATGTGGTCAATCCAATTTGCATAAGAGGTATACGATGCAGGTCACAGCAACACTATCTGTCAGTTAGGCTGCCAGTCGAGCACATCGGCTGTTAAGAGATAAAAACTGTCTGGAGAAGACAAGTCATGTGAGTACTCTCGGCAATGAACAAGCATACGAGCTTGCGAATAAAGGAGCTCCTCCTTCTGTGGAGTGCGGGCGGATATTTGAAAAAGTATGCTCAACGAAAGAAAAAACAAGGAAAGGCAGTGAGACTTCTCCAACCAATTGGGTTGAAGACAATCGAAACTTTTGTTGTGAAATCATAATAAGTGAAGACCTGAATCATGCATCAGACCATCCAGGAATAATCTGAGGTTGTTAACCGGCTTTTTGTTATGGCGCAGACATAACAATAAAAATGACTGATCTGTGGGGCATTAATTCACTGCAGAAGTAAGCGCCTGTAGATCTGGAAATTTGTAAATTAAACTTATTTTGATCAGAATTAGGGCTTGGAAATCTCAATGCGGTTATAATATGCTCAATTGCCAGTAACACCTAAAGTCATAATTGGAGGAAACAGAAAACGGTGTGCTGTAGATTGTTTATTTGTAGGGCAGCCGGTCGGATGCTCATCCTTACAAATAATGTGGTATGGCAGTTCCGCTAAGTCTCGTTAACGATAGGTTAGGTTAGGTTAGGTTAGAGGACGTGCACTTTCAAACTGTGACAAGTACAGTACCCGAAGGTCGTAGTGACCCATTGTACAACGTCCTCACACCACTCGTGTTGTTATGATAGGGACTTGATACATGCGATGAGGAAAGTTGCCTATTTGCAACCCAAGTTATGAGCAATTAAACGACACCTGGATTTTATGAGTCCCCTTGACTTTTGTTTGTCAAATGCCGTGGCAAGACAACAACGTTAACATACGTGTGGCAATTGCTAACGTTGTAGCACAGTTTAGTTAAACACCGATATAGTGTGGGTTTACAAGCAATTTGCATGTGTATCTGGAGTTATAAATTTTTTTTAACTTTTTGGTGTTGCTTTTGTTGTTGGAATTTTTTTATACGCGGTTTTTTGTTTTTTGCTACACAACTGTAGCATTATTAAAACGTTACAAAAAGTGATTTAATTAATTATGTTGTTGTATAAAAATATTAAAATTTTATGCTGCGTTCTTTTTTTTTTTGTTTTTCATTTAATTTCATTCCATTTCATTTCATATTTCATTTCATATTTTATAAAGTCGTTACAGTTTTTTTAAATTATTTTCTGTTTTTTTTTCTTTTTTTGCAGTTGTACGAAACAATTTTAAATAGATTATGAGACGGTGAGTAATGCTTGTTATATTATATTACATTGTTTTTGTTGCTTTATTATTATATTTTTACCATTTTAATGACAATTTATATGTATTTGGAAAAAAAAAATAATTTTATGAAAAGGTGTGTTGTTGTTAATAAATTGCTTGGGAATAATGTGGATTTAATATTAATTTATATTAAAATTGTTGCTATTGTTGTTGTTATTGCTGTTACTGCCTTTATTTTATTTTTAATTTTTTTCTTTTTTTTTTTGTTAACATATTTGATCATCATAATTATTATGGTTGTAAAACATAATAATGCCTGAATGATAAATTACACTTGTCTGTTGGCTTTATAATGTACATATAAACATACACACACACATATCCAGAAAATATAATTGCAAGTGAGGGAGAAATTAACGAATAATTAAGTGTTGTGTAGAAACATACATACAAACAGACAGACACCATAGAGGTGGTGGTAAAAGTTGGCAACACTTTGTAAATTAATTGATTTAATAGTTGCTGGTTAAAGGTAGATTAATATTATTTATAATATATGCACAACAAAAACAAAAAAAAAAAAAATTAAAGCCAAGTTTAATCGTTGCCAACAGGAGTTCCGTTTTTTAAACTTAAACTTGAGATTATTCAATGCAAAGTGATTGCAAGTAATTAGGCTCATATCCAAAGCATTGAATGGCTATAAAATATGCAATTTATCGAATTGCAATCGATAAACGATAACTATTTAAATTTAATTGTTTTTTTTTTACACATGGCAAATTATTGGTAGATGTGTTTGATCTTTTAACCAGAAATCGATTTAAATTTCCACAATTTTTTTTTCGTAATTAAGGGTTATTAAAAATGAAAATATTTAAGAGAATTTTCACATGTCTACTGACCAAATGCAATAAGAATGCAGAAATTAGGGAGTTTTCTGGAAGCCAAAAATAAAATTCCATAAAAATCTACTGTTTGGAAAGCATCATGCAAGCAAATACAATTATTATGAATTTCTGTCTTTTCACAAATTTATTTCTGCGATTAAGTTCACAACAAGCGTCTCTTTCAAGTCCGGCAAAGATTGGCGAGGATTTGTTGGGCAAATTTCGAATCGTTTGATATTTATATGAGGTCCAGGATATAGCGCATAGTCAGAAATTAAATTGCTCATGAATTGGCTAGAATCGGTGCGAATCTCTGGTATGTTATAATATAGTATGACCATACAATCTACTTTACCCTCCTCACACTTTATAGAGTTCCGCTATAATGTATCTTCCAAGTGTATTACTCTGACAAGCTTTAGAATCCTGCTTGGACTCAAGACTGAGTTCCATGCTCAGCATCTGGTCTGCACCAAGATATTTCCTTCTTCATATTCCAAAAATGTGTTGCGTTGTTTCATTTTCATGGCCACTAAATCAAAATTTTGAACTCAATACAACATTGAGTACTCTGAGTCTAAACAGTCTACTTTCGTAAGACCGATTATCAATGTTAGGCTATTTCTTTAAATGGATCTTGATCTCTGCTTATTGCAATTTCTTAACAACAGGATTGATTGCCTTCAACCTATTTGGTTTGAGAAGAGTTTTACTTTGTCTTTATGTTCCCTTTCATTCAGCATAGCTTTCCAATCATCTGCTCTACAACTTCACGGAAGACTTGTCTTTTTATTAACCTCTCATCCTCGTTTGATTGCTTATTGCCGAGAATTACCAAAATCCCTGGAACCCAGCCGGGTAAAAACTTATTTACGAAGAGCCCAAACAGTGCTATGCTATCTTCTACCATGAAATTCAGGGTCTTATAATATCCCGTTATAACGCCGATATCAGCTATTCCATCATATAATTATAGCTCTAGGTTGTTATCTCTTAGCCATCTCGAGAGAGGTGTGAATTTTATTCAAAACGCCTCAAGCTAAATACATAGCTTAATTTTTTTCATAGCTGAATTCTTTTTCTTATGACTCCAACAGTCAGACCATGACGGAGAAGATTTTGTTGTGTTCTCATCTACTTTATCGTAGTTACAGCTTCTACAAAAGTCGCTGTGAAATATTCCCGGTTTTCCGTGGTGTCCACCCAGACATAGCTGGTATGAGGATTTTAAAATGAAATCTGACCCAAGTTTAGTGCAAATTTTATTCCTCATATATCTATAAATCAAAAATTTGTCTCTTTTCTCTACATGTGGATTCATAACATCACCATCTTTGTTATGCAAATGATTGGCGTTTCTCTTCAGAGGCATTGGTCCTTAGAGAATTCATTTCAATATGCTCTTTTGCCAGATCTTACAAGTGATTAGGCTGTGTTGTTACTTTTATTGTTCCCATATGCAGGAACACAAATGATGGTAAGCGCTTAATGTCTTCTGCCTATTGAGTCCAGAAACTAATAACATTTTTGGATAATCTTAGATGTGGTGTACACCTTCGATAAGGATGTAATAGTTGCTTTGCCGATACCGGATTCACACAGTGGTAATCTTTATAGCCATTATTTTAGGCCAAGGTAGTGCTACAGTACCAGATTATCCTGTTCTGAAGAAAACCACGGCCGACTTTGTCGTGCAGTCGATGTGAAAGTTATGATAGATTATAACCAAGACTTTTGGATTTGTATGTAATTTCTGTAGTCTGTTGTAGTCGCCGTAGTCTAGTAGGTAGTGTGTTGGCTTATTAGATGTAAGGCCCGAGGTCAGACATCAAAACGAAAATATGAAATTATTTCTTCGGCGACTTCCTCTCTGCAGATTTCTGGCAAAAACTCTGAGATTAAATAAAATTGTCATGAAAAGCTTCTCAAAAATCTGTCATTCGAAGTGGACTTTTAACTGTAGGATCCGCCACTTATGTATATAATTAACGCACACAACATAAGTAGGTGTGAGAAGCTAGGTCATAATCCTGACTGAAGGGTTGTAATGACCAATCATGTATGCAAGAGTATATAACTTCTGTATTACCATGCTTCCATGGCATTCAGAAGACCTATGTATTAAAGTACTCAATAAAGTGTATTTATTTGCGGTTCTTTTAAAATTTTCGTTAATGATTACGGTTTACAGTTACAGTGTTAAGTAGTTTAATTGCAGTAATTTATAGTGTGTTGAAGTACACCCTTTAACAATGTCATAACCTTGCAACACATTTTTCTCATGTAAACAAAATAATTGGCAACTCATCTACAATATTACAGCTGTATGTAGGAGGGCATTGAGGAAATTACATGTTAAATTTATTTATAACAACATGGTAAATATAAATAACAACAATAGCAATAACATTATGAAAAATTTGACAAAAATGTATGTTAAGTAAATATGTTAAAACATGTTAAAAAAAATTTTTACTAAAAATTTCAAATACATTACCACCACTTAGTTTAATAATAAATTAGAAATACAAATTTTTGGTCTGATTTTGTTTGTTTACTGGTTATTATTTAAAATTATGGTGGAGAAATAAATTTAAAAATATTGAAAAAAATTTATTTTTTTAGAGAAAGACTTTCACTTTAATAATGCCTTTATGGTTATTAAACTTTGTTTGTATTTACAATTTAAAAATTAATTTAATTTTTTTTATTTTCGATTTGGTTTTTAATTTTCATTAACCGAAATTTATAAATTTTTTTTTCGCACCCCACTCCGTTACGGTTTAATTTTTATCTGGTTATCGTAACAATTTTGCCTTTTTTTTGGTTTGCTTTTCTGCCACATATTAATGAAACTAGATTAGCTTCGATTATGATTTTGTTTTTGTTTTTATGCTTTTCTGCCATTATTTCTTTTACTATTATTTAGTACAATTTCAATATAATTTATAGACTTGAGAGAAAAGTGAAACGCTTGTAAGCGACCAATGGTGGCAAAAAAAAAAAAACAAAAAGTGAAAAAAGTGTACGTCATGCCTTTAATAGTCAATTAACATCATTATGTTTAGACAGATTTGCACATAAAATTTTTTCTTGTTTTTTCTTTTTTTGATTCACTGTTTGTATGCTGTTTGCTCTCTGGCTGTCTGTGTTTATTTTTATATAAAAAAAAATGAAATTAAAATTATACAACAACAACAACATTAATAATAATAATGATGATAATAAATAATATTAGAAAAGCGAAATTTGTTTTTAATTTACGTTTCATAATGAAAAAGACTAACAAAAAAAAATTATAATAAACCATGGCAGACATTTTTCAGATCAAACTTATAATAACCATAATGGGTAAATAGAGGGGGCAGATCATTTAAATGATAATTCCATAACATTTTATAAAATTCGTCGGAAATCTACAAAAAGTAAATGCTTCTTGCACTACCAAACTAATATTTTGTACTACAACTTACTTACAACTTAAGCAGTGACGTAGAAAAAGTTTCATTGTTTCGATGTCCTCTTCACATGCTGGTGTTTTTTTCCGCCTCTATGTAGCTCATATATAAATAATCAAATGCCTCTAAAGAGACGCTATGATTCTACACACATACAGTGCCTTACGTCTGAGAAAATTGAGCTGCTGGAAACACTCTGGCATTCTGAATGTCACCTTCCCAGGAGGAAAGAAAGTACATACACGCATACATACATAATTGGTTATTACACCCCTTCCAGTTAGGATCACAACCTACATAGCTTTTCACGCTCCTAATTCTGTCCCTGTTATTTTGTACATGAGTAGCGAAATCCATTGTTTAATGTCAATTCCAAAAGACAGATTTTGGAGAAACTCTTCACGCGGATTTTTATTTATTCACAGAGTTTTTGTAAGAAATTTTGCTGAGAAGAAATCACCGCAAAAATATATTTTTTTCAATTTCGATTTGTTGGAGATATCTGACCCACACTCAGTTCCCTCTTTTCTAGACTTAACAAGCTAATGGTCTTCCCTATGTCTGCAGCAGGCCAAAGTATTCTTGTAATTTCGCTTACTATAACACCATAGTTAATACCGATTTCGAATGACAGGTTTTTGAGAAAATTTCCGTGGCAAATTTTTATTTACCCCCAGAGTTTTTATAAGAAATTTGGTGAGAAGAAATCGCCGCAAAAATATATTTTTTCGAATCCCGATTTGTTGGATATATCTGATCCACACTCAGTTCCCTCTTTTCTAGACTTAACAAGCTAATAGTCTTACTATAACGCTTCTCGATTACATCCCATGCCATATTTTACCTCCTGCTGGTAATTTCGCTTCCAGTGCCCCAGTAAGACCATGGATTCTCTAACTGTACCTCATAGATTTTCCAGCCATGTCAGGTAGATCAATTGGCATTTCATTTGGCATTATTTCTTGGCAGTCTAGTATACTATCGTCTAGTAGCCTAGTGTAGTCAGTCTAGTATGGCATCACAGCTAGTAAAATTGTAAATTACCTTCAATCGGGTCTTGCAACATGGATTTCCAAAACACCATGCACAAATAATGCTTTCAAGAACACGTGCAAATAATAAAATTGTTTTTATTAAAATTGGTGTTTTGTTCGGACAATATATTGACGGCCTTGCCCGTTTTACGAACGTCTTAATCGTGCTACCGAGAGAACTATTCACAATTCGAAACTACTGCTTTAATGAGCGATCAAACAATACTGTACCTAGTCGAAAACAAACATCACTGCTGTCCGTGAGTGTTTGCGGTAGAATCTAAGGCAGTCGATTTCACTTTGCGCACAAGAACTCGTCTTTTCGCAGACCACAACCTGGCGGATTTTGCAGCTGCACTCGCACAAAATTCAATTGATCTAGGAACTAAACTTAAACGACCATAAACTCGATGAATGGCCTCTGGAGCAGGAGACGATTGATTATCGATAAGTTGATTGATTTATCGATA
Source organism: Sarcophaga peregrina (assembly GCA_014635995.1). NCBI lineage: Eukaryota > Metazoa > Arthropoda > Insecta > Diptera > Sarcophagidae > Sarcophaga > Sarcophaga peregrina. The sequence continues at coordinate 13,657,825 of CM025792.1, read as the reverse complement.
AATCACCTTTAGCGATAACAAGGTTTTTTCTAGATGAACAACTAGAATTCTCTAATTTGTGGCGATAACAATCTACATGGAATCCAAGAGAATTCGTAGTTGGCATGAAAAGTTTCTTAAGCCTTACGTTCCCTTAACACACACAACCTGGGTGTTGTGAAAAGCTAGATTGTAATCATGTCTAAAGGATTGAAATGATCAATTAAGTACGTAACTAAACTAAGGTTTTCTTAAACAAATGTCTCTTAATTTTGGATGATTTAACACTGAGAGCTTAGAGCACACTTTTTGTGGTTGATGGTAATGCATTGGGTAGCTAGTAAGGATGACAAACGGGATCGATTTTTAAAAATCCCGGAATTTGGGATTTTGTAAATCCCGATCGCGAAATCCCGGGATATTTCGGGATAATTCGGGATCCAAAAATCCCGGAAAATCATGGGGAAAATCGCGATTTTCTCTTAATAATAAAAATATTTCGTTACAAGCAAGACAAAAAGTAACAAAAAAACGTAAATTAACAAAAATAAAAATTATTCATACATATGCAAATGCATTAGTTTTAAGAAAATTATTTGGATTCCAACAAAAAGATTAAAGCATCAATCATGTGATCCGATAGGCTTGAACGAATTTTGTTGTCAACATGCGCTGCCATTGAAAAACACTTTTCGCAATCAATATTTGTTGGTAAAATAATTCCAAGATAGCTGTATGCAGCTTGTAAATATTTTCCTGATTTAAAAAAATCTATTTCTTTGGACAGTTGCGTATCTAAATCAGTTACCCTATTAATTCGTTTTATAGGGTTGTTTTTGTATTCTTCGATGGCATCAAATAACTTTTTATCAATAGAAGTAGGGTTTTTCTCATCTGAGAAGCTATTATCGAAGTCAAATTATATAGAATTTTTTTTCAGGACCTTTTGTAGGGTCAAAATACATATGAATACACAATCCCGAAAAATTCCCGGACAAGTTTTTAAAAATCCCGGGATTCGAGATTTTGTGAATCCAGAAAATCCCGGGATTTCGAGATTCAGGATTTCCCGATTGGCATCCCTAGTAGCTAGAGGCTTTATCACTTTTGAGATAATGTCATTCTTCCATTTAATAGATAGAAAAAAGGCTTTAGATTGGTAGATTAAATAAAAAGGCTACGAACAATTAAATTTCTTTGGTTGCAGTACTTGCTGATATCGCATAAGATTTTTTTTTTTGAATCAATGCTTCAGTGAAGGGTACTTTGCAGCAATGGGGTGTCCTTATGACAAGCTTTGTTTATTTTTTACTTTAATCTTAAATTGATTGTTGTGTTTAATATCAAATATTGTTCTTATTGTTATTTCGTTTATTGAAAAATACAATTTTTTTTTTTCAAAAATTAATTTAACTTCAGGGCAGTAACAGGAAAATTGTTTATCTTTTAGAGAGAGAGAGAAAGAGAGTGGAAAAAATAAAGCATGAAAAATAATTCCTTTTTTGTAATGGAAATACATACTACACCTTGATATAGAAATACATGCATACATACAGTGACGAGCAGAAATGAGTGCATGTTCACAATACTAATTTTCGCCATCCACAAACACAAAACCTTACAAGCAAATACAAAAAAAAAATTAATTTTAATTCTTTATTTTATTCTTAACAAATAGCAGTAAAAAAACAATAATTAATGAAATGAATTCAATGAGTTTGAATGAAAAAACGAAAATAACCCACATAAACTCAATTTTGCACGTTTCAAGAAAATTCAAGAAACTAACCCAATTTCAATATTTTGTCCAAAGACCCTTATTAGAAATAGCTTGATTTACGCGGTTTGAGATGCTTTCAACCAAATGAGCAATAACATCTTTCGGAATTCGATTCCATTTCGCATTTATACGATCCCAAAGTTTTACCATATTTGTTAGAGCTGCTATATATAGTCTTTTTTCGCTTGCTACCATCTACTAAATATAGAGGGCCAACATGCCACCTTGTTAAGCATCCGCAACCAATTATATTTTCGCTGCCATGTTTAATAGATTGCTTCACATAGAATCCTTGAACACGTTCCCCGGGTCTTCGATAATAGTACTGATTGGAACGTGTTATTCATCTGATTGGAAACGTGTTATCTAGTCGGATGACCACTTTCAGTAAGATGGGAAGCAGTACTGCTAGCGCAGATCCAGGGAACGTGTTCAAAGATACCATGTGAAGCAAACTGTTAAACATAGCGGTGAAAATGTTATAGTTTGTCTATATTTGGTAAATGGTATCATGCGAAAAAAGACTATCTGAGGATTCTGCAAACCTATCTTCCGAATTTTATGGACAAATGTGGTTATCCCGAATAAGAAATTATTTTCCAAAAGGATGGTGATCCGAAGCACGCAGCAAAAATTCTAAAGATATGGGGTGGGAAATATAATTTTCAGTTAATGCAATGGCCGACACAAAGTCTCGACCTCAATACGATTGAAAATTTTTGGTCATTCGTGAAAATCCGGATCGGACAGTAAGAAGCAGCTCTAACAAATATGGTAAAACTTTGGGATCGTATAAATGCGAAATGGAATCGAATTCCGAAAGATGTTATTGCTCATTTGGTAGAAAGCATCTCAAACCGCGTAAATCAAGCTATTTCTAATAAGGGTCTATGGACAAAATATTGAAATTGGGTTAGTTTCTTGAATTTTCTTGAAACGTGCAAAATTGAGTTTATGTGGGTTATTTTCGTTTTTTCATTCAAACTCATTGAATTCATTTCATTAATTATTGTTTTTTTACTGCTATTTGTTAAGAATAAAATAAAGAATTAAAATTAATTTTTTTTTTGTATTTGCTTGTATGGTTTTGTTTTTGTGGATGACGAAACTCAGTATTGTAAACATGCACTCACTTCTGCTCGTCACTGTATGTTTGTGTTGTTGCTGTTGTTGTTTTCAATTATTATGTATACTTTAAACAAAAAATTTTATATTTTTCCGTTTTTATGAAAAAAAAATTGAAAACATTTACTAAAAAACACGGTGGAAATAAAAATGAAACACACAACAAAGGTACGATATAATGCTGTTTTTGTTTCTGTTTTTGTTGTTGTTGCTGTAGTTGCCGTATTTTTCTTAATAATAAATGGTTGAATGTGTTTCTTTTTTTCTTTTCTTTCAATGTTTTTTTAATTTACTACAGAAAACAATAACGAGCTACAAAATGAATTGGCATAAAAGAAAATTGTAAAACGTTTGTAGCAGCTTTAAAGCTTGTTTTTCCTTTCATCTTGAAGTATAAAAAAAACAAAAACAAAAATTTTTGTTTTCTTTTTTTTATTCTTTTTAAGAAAAACAAAAAATAAAAAAAAACAGAACAGAACAGAACAACAACCATAAAATGCTAGCATTACAGGAAAAGCATACTAAATCAGTGAAAAAAATTACCAAAAATAAAGAAAAATTTAAAGAAAAAAAAAAACAATGTGGAAAAAGAATTGCACAATATTCATGTATTCAATGTTAAACAGCAGCAACAACAGCAACAACAACAATAAGAACAATAATATTAACAATAGCAACAGCCAATGGTTAATAATATTACAAACAACGAAAAATAATTTTTTTTTTGTTTTCTTCATACCTACGCTTAATAACCAACAACAGTAACAAACATTGGCAACAGAAGCCAGCAACTATTTTTTTCCATTTTTTCCGTTTTTCTGTTGGTCTTTTATAAGGCTATTGAGGGGCGACTACCATTACAATGTTTAAGAATGTTGAAAATGCTTGTAAAGCATTTTTTTCTCCACAGTTATCGTTGTTGTTATCGTTGTTGTTATTGCAACTGTTGTTACTATAGCTTTAAAGAATGTAAAAAAGAACTCGCATTACAAAAACAAACAAAATAAAAAAAGGAAGTTTTTTTCTGCTTAAAAATCGTATACAAAAATCATTTAAACCAACACGTGAAAACTGTGTAGCAACCAAAAATCGAATCGCCAAAAGAATTACAAAAAAAAAAAAAACAACCACAAAAGCAATAACAATGAAGTCCAAGTTGATCGTGTTACGTAAGATAGAACCCTAAAGGGGGGAGGGAGGCAAATAAATTTTAAAGTTTGCAACAACTTTCGGGTCTCCCACTCACATTGGTAGAAACAATGTGACCAACATTATTCTTATTTATTTAATCATTTAGGTGAGCATTACATATTTAAGGGCAGAAGAAAAGAATGGAGGTTATGGATATAGGGGTTCCGTGGTCTAGTCGGTAGTGTGCTGGCTTATTAGACGTAAAAGCCAGGGTTCGAGTCCCAGGCCAGACATCAAAAAATAAAAAAAAAAATACAAAAAGTATTTTTTCGGCGATTTCTTCTCTTTCTCTTCTTGTTTCTCAAAAATCTGTAGTTCGGAGTCGACTTTAAACTGTAGGTCCCTCTCATTTATAGATAAAATTAATACACACAACATAAGTGGTGTGAGAAACTGCGGGCTTCTTGGGAACGATTGCTGTAGACTGTCTAATGGTGAAGGTATAGCACTGGCCATTTTATAGTCACCAGCAGCAACTCGTTCCCTTACCGTTCGCATCTTCCCTCTTTCTACTTTTCCTAAAAAAAACCTGCACAATGCACTGCATGAGTAGAGGTCATAGAAAAAAAAATGGTGTACCTCTGTTCGATCTAAACCAGATGCTATGGCTACTAAAAAATCTCGAGAAAGCAGTTCATTTAGTTGCTTACAAGCTTGACTCCTGAATTTAATGGCACTTACATGGTGTAACAGAAGGCAAAGCCATTAAGATGCAAGCCGTTGCTGTATTACAAATTGAAAAAGGAATTGATAAGACAGGGAAAATCTGAACCTAAGAATATTGCAGTAGATACAACCAACTAGAGATCATTTATCAAAAACCAATGCCAATATCGGGTCTTTTATTAAGCACTGTATTCTGTATTTAACTTTAAAACCAAGTCTGTGTGAGAGAGATATCATTGAAATATTTAATTAGTTTTAATCTGACCTATTGATGTCACTAGGTGTGGTATATAACATCGTTCAATTGTCCCACAAAGATTCTCCAAGTGAAGTGCATTCGAATTGTCCAATTTCCCTTAAACTCTAAGGCAAAAATCACATTGAATTTGACCGCTGGCATGGGTTATGTTGTCTTTATGGATCTCGGTGCGACTTAGTCGTACATACACACATGATTGGCCATTACAACCCTTCAGTCAGGATTACGGCCTAGCTCCTTACACTACTCATGTTGATTTTACAGTTTAACGTCGACTCCGAACCACATATTTCTGAGAAACTTTTTCATGGCAGGTTTATTTTACTCTCAAAGTTTTTGCCAGTAATCTACCGAAAAAATATTTATTTTCCGTATTTCGTTTTGATGTCTGACCTGAAATACGAATCCAGGCTTTTCGTCCAATAAGCTAACGCACTAACTGCTAGACCACGGCGACTTCGATTTAGTCGTACACATCTGCGTCTTAAAATACCGCCCCAATATAAAAGTCTAATGCGGTCACCTCACCTTCACATGAGATGACCAGAACATCAAAAAGCTTATTCCGAAGATTCTGTTAAAACCACTTATCCTTGGTGTCCAGATTATTCAATTCAGGCCAAAAGAAATTGGCAATCATTTCGAATAGTGCTTGTCATGTCGCAAATACATTCAACCAGAAATGGACCGTTGTCAACCGTTCTAGAGCCCATTCGGCGAATATCACGTCTTTGTCTATAACCGTTTACCTTCAGTTCCTGGGTCGGCTTTATTTTGTTTAAGACAGGCTCACACTTCAGTTTATAGAATTCACTAAGTTATGGCGTGAGAAAAGCCAAATTATTTAATAGCAAGGCGAATTCAACTCACTCCATTTCACATAACGTTTTTAGTTAACCATAACATCTAACCCATGGACAATATTTTGAGTCCCATGTTAAATATATTCGCCAGAATTTTTTGCAAGAAGTTGCATGGATAAAGATTTTTCCATTAAATAGCGACAAGATTTTCGATTACGTTTTGCAACATTTCTGCGTATTTCAGAAGCACACTTCAGCCTCTCAGGGAGGAATGTCGGTTAAGCAATGCTGGTGGAGTAGAAAAAAACAACAACACCTGTGATCCTTGACACTGAAATGCATTTTCGGTTACCACTTCTTGTTAAATTTCTCTTATTTTACTTATACTTCGTGACATGTGCTTAAATAATTTATTTCTGAGTGTTGCATTTTCTTTAATTATTTTCTTAGACTCTCTTTTACGGCCACAATACTGTCAAAATTAAATTCATCGTAACTGAACTCATGTATGCTCACGTACTTGTTGAAAATAAATGCTATAAATACAACAACAACAACAACAACATGTATCAAAAAACAAACACAGCACAAGGGAAAATAACAAAAACTTTTAGGTTGTTAAAGCGGGTGAATAAATTTACGAATTATTTGCTGACCCAAAACAACTAAAGGCAATGCCAGTAGGTAAAATGGTCACTCACTCACTCACTTACTCACTCGCTACTAACTGGCTGACTTACACACATCACAAAACACACACTAATAACAGAACTCACTCAAAGGCAAACTTTACGTTGCCAATTTTTGAGAGAACAACCAAAAAAGAAGAAGAAGAAAAAAAAGCAAATATTGCCTGCCGGTGCAGCATGCGGATACTAACGTAACCTAACGTAACGTAACGTAACGTATTAGTCTAACTTATTAGTCTATAATCCAGTGTTTGGTTATGGCAACAACAACAACTCCAGCTACAACTATGACAATAATAATGTGAAAAAGAAACAGGCCAAAAAAAAAATGTTTACAAATTGACGAAATAACAAAAATTTTTTTTTTACTCTCTTTCGTTCTCACATACGTATGTATGTAGTATGGTATGTGAAGGGTGAGCCCTTTAATGGCGGAGATATCTTATGTTCTTTAAGTGTGTGTATTTGTCAATTCTAATGATATACTCATCGTATGCGATGTGGCTAATATTACGTTTCTATTCGTGTACATAGATATGTGTGTGTGTATTTATGAGTTTACATGTCTGTATGTATGTGTGTGTGTGAGAGTTTGATTGTGTCTAAATGGTCCATAATTTCTAAAGTACAATTGTTGTCGAATGTACTCGAAAAATTTCAAAACTTCAAAAACCATTAGGCCAACATACTACATGCGACATACAGCAGTTTATACTACTTGTGTTGCGATGTATAATAAAATTTTATATGCCTGCACATAATGCAATCACAAAAAGGTAGGGGGCCTTATTATAAGACCCTATGAACTTCAAAATCTTATAAACAATGATAAAAACAGGCCGCAAAGCTTTAAAGATGGCAATGCTATTGGTGGCAACCAATCTTGGATTTCGAGGCCGACACTTTGTAGATTTCAATAAACGCTTTAGCTTTTTCCTCTTTGTTCTCAAATCTTGAGTGCTAGATTAACTTGGGAAGTAAAATATTACAAATGGGAGCAGTAGCTTAGCGCTTTTTACCTTTATCAAAGGTTTGAAACATTAATTAAAGCCCTTTAGAAGGGAGAATATCACACAAACTGTCTCCTGTCAATATTTCAAGATTTTCTGAATAATATCGGCTTCCCTATGTGTATGAGGAATTGGTCACTGTATTCTTGTATTTGCTTATTAGACTAGAGCGTCGAGTGAAAACCTCAGAGCTCTGAGAAAAAGAGAAATTTGAAAAAATTAATTTCTTTCAAAAACTCCCTCTTGGTAGTGTTCTGGGAAAAACATACACACATTCAGAGTTGATCGTGGACGTAAGGCCACAGTTCAAATCTCTGATCAGATATCTCTAACAAAATGAGAATTGAATACTTTCTCTCATCCGATTTCGGGCAAAACCTCTGAAAGTAAATAAAATTTGACATGAGAGGCAACTCAAAATTAATGTTCATTTGTGTGTGCGGGTTATAGGAGAAGCTAGGTTTTGATTCTGATTAAATGGTAGCAGGTAAATAAGGTTGTAAGGTAGTAGCGTTTCCTAATAATCTGTCGATTTTAAAATATCGGTCCCGCCATTCATATATAAAATTAACACCCACAAGTGTCGTAAGAAGCCAGATTGTAGGTTAGGTTAGGTTAGGTTAGAGGACGTGTACTTGTCAATTCTGACAAGTACAGTACTCGGTGGTCGAATTGACCCATTGTACTACGTCTTAGCTTCGCACACCACTTATGATGTGTGCGTTAATTTTATACATGAGTGGCGGGACCTACAGTTTAAAGTCGACTCCGAACGACACATTTTTTGAGAAGCATTCCATGGCAACTTTTTTACTCTCAGAGTTTTTGCCAGAAATCTGCTGAGAGGAAGTCACCGAAAAATTATTTTCAAATTTTCGTTTTGATGTCTGACCTGGGATTCGAACTCGGGTCTTTCGTCTAATAAGCCAACACACTACCTACTAGACCACGGCGACCTCTAGCCAGATGGTAAGCCTGACTAAAGGATTGTCATGGCCAACTAAGTATGAGAAGTATTAGAAATGTGATCAGAGACTGTAAAGGGAACCATGAGCCAACCAAAAAACTTAAAATCTTGTATAATAATATTGCATTGCAAACCCTTGTTATGGTGTTAATTGTGGAGGGTGTTTTAAATGTTAAGAACACAGTAAAATTCATGAAAAGTTTCCGTATGCTTGCAGTATATGTACAGATCACTCGTATTTTGGTGAATGTATTGGAATTTTTATTAATCAGCGGTTCAATGCGGGGCGTTTAAAGATAAACCATTTTTGGCCATCACTGTTCCAGATTGATCAGAGCTTCAACTAAGCATAGCTGCTTTGGAACATTAGCATACCTTATAAAGAGTCATGCTCGTCAACCAGTATATCAATGGTTCATCAACAGCTTATTCATATTACCACACATCATTATCGTGGCAGGCAGAATTGTTTTAAAAAATCTTTCAATTTTATTCTGCAGCTGTTCTTCAAGTGCTCAGGTTTTCTTCGATCTGATTGAAAGCCATGTTTGTCCAACAAAATAAGTATTGACCAAACGTTTGATCTATAAAATGAATTTTCTACGGACAGACAATTATGTTTTAGGTTTATTGTTTGTTCATTCTATTCTTTATGATTTCGTTTCAATTGGTTTTTGTTCGTCGTATTTATCGTGCTGTAAGTTATTTACGCTGACAAATCTGGAGCAGCACGTAGTTTTTTTTCTCTTTTCAAACAATTTTTTCCAGTTTTTTTTTGTGTTTTTTTTGTTTTTAAAGAAAAATGCCGAAAATTTTTGAAAAGAATACGATTAAATCAAATATACACACACATACACATACAGACTTAAAAAAATCTTGATTTATAGTTTCAAATACATGCACATTTCTCGTATACTACCTTAAGTAGAGTACATATTTATGAGTTTTTCGAAAATTTAGAAGAAGAAAAAACAAAAATTCTGTTTAAAACCACAGCAACTGCAATCATAATGAAAATGAGAGAAAAAAAAAAAACTGAAAACCGAATTAAATTCCACATATCTATGAGTGTCCGTGAGTGTATGTGTGTGTGTTTGTTCAACAAAAATTTGGTTGTAATAAAGTGTAGAATGATTGACTTGGCTTAATTGTTTTGTTACCTGGTCATGGTTAAAAGCAACAACAACAGACTCGTTACTTGCCAGTCTCTAGATATGTACGTACGTATGTATGTACGTATGTACGTACGTATGTCATATAAAATGAAACAAACATTTTCAAACCATATTCGTTAGCGGTTAAGACATGCTGCTGTGTGCATGACTTTGTTGTTTTGTTGATCATATGTGAATGAGCTGACGGTATGTAAAATATTTAGAGTAACAAACAGTCGAACTCAAACAATTTATGACACTGACATCTCTATTGTTTCAAATGAAATAAAAAAACCAAAAAAAAAAAACAAAAAAAAAAGAATTGAAGAATAATGTGACACATGAAATACAAAACAACAACAAAATAAAAAAAATCTAAAACATTATGCCAATGCTGCTGATGATGTCTCTTAAAGATTTATTAGCACTTAAGTATAAACGATTTGTCAAAAGGTTTATTAGTTTAATCTTCACAAGAAAAACAAGGCAGATGTAGCTTTAAAACCAAACTAAGACAGATTGAAAAATGTTAAACCTTGTATGGCAAAATGTAACAATTTTTTTTTTAATGAGTTTGTTTAGGAATTTATATCGCAATTAAGTCTGTAGAAACTAATTAAGTTTCTAAGTCAAATCCAAGTCCCTTATCCAAGTGGATAGATCTCGAACTTTCTTAGAGGCACAACATATTTGAAATCGCAAACAGAACGACCCTAACGGCTTAAACCTTTATCAGAGTCGTAGATACAATTTGGAGACTTAATGCGACATTCATTTGTATGTGGGTGATGTGAGAAGCTAGGTTTCGATTCTCATTAAAGGGTAGCAAGTAAGTGAAGTTGTAAGGTATCGGCTCTATCCGGTTATTGTGGAACCAATTTTTCCTTCCTAACCTCACATTTGGTAGATAGTTTGGAAACACCCAGATCACTACTGATTGATAGAGAGAAATACCAGGTCATCAGCTGACATAATCGCCAGTACACTATGTTCACTCGGTTCAATTAAAAGCCAAAGTCCAACGAGGACTAAGGGAATGCTATTAACTTCTAAGCAGATATTAATAAATCCAAATCGATTCCCAATAGGGCACTTAAGGATTACAACAATGGGTACAAAATGCAAACTTTCGTATAGGCTGCTATAAGCTTCGTATTCTAGTAGGCAGTGTTTTGGCTTATTAGATTTGAGACCACGGTTTAAACATCTCTAACAAAACAAAATATGAAAAAAATATTCCTATGGCATCCTCCTCTCTGTAGACTTCTAGCAAAAACTCTGAGGGTAGATAAAAAATTGCCATGAAAAGTTTCTTACAAATCTGTCGTTCGAAAACAATTCCTAAAATTGTAGACCTAGCCACTCATGTATGTATTTATACACACAACACAACACACAACGGATACAAAATGGAACACAGAGAGGCCTATTGAGTTTTCGTACAGGCTGCTGTAGTCACCGTAGCCTAGTAGATAGTGTGTTGGCTTTTTAGATGTGAGACCACGCTGTATGGTCAGACATTTTCAACAAAACAAAATATTTTTATGGCGTCTTCCTGTCTGTAGATTTCTGGCAAAAAATTTTTAGGGTACATAAAAAATTGCCATGAAAAGTTTCTTAAAAATCTGTCGTTCGGAAACAACTTTTAAAATTGTAGGCCCCGGCACTCATGTATGTATAAATTTACACACATAACCTAAGTAGGGTGTGTGAAACTAGGTGGTAACCTTAATTGAGGGGTTGTAATGAACAACTGTATAGACTGTTTGACGCCTTTGGTATTCTTCTAGTGTAGACTTCTGGCAAAAACTCTTAAAGTACATAAAAAATTGTCATGAAAAGTTTCTTAAAAATCTGTCATTCGGAAACGACTCTGAAAATTGCAAACCCCGCCACTCATTTATGAAATTTACACACACAATGTAAGTAAGTAGGGTGTGAGAAACTAGGTAGTAACCTTAACTGAAGGGTTGTAATGATCAACTGTATAGGCTGTTTGACGCCTCATGGATTCTCCTAGTGGGTAACATGGTCATTTTTAAAGTGGCGCAGTGCTTATAAGTTTGTTGGATTTTCTCTGGAAATGTTTTAATCCACTACTATAGCCACTCTGCAATTAAATCCCTAACGAAAGTTGCTTTCGAGTTCGTACTTGTCCATAAATATTGAGAGTTTTTAAAAGAAATTTCGGATTATTCTTATACAATTTTCAAGACACAAGAACACTAAACCTACCGATACTTCATGTTTTCCTCTTCCTACTAAAGGTGATCAAATGACCCCTAGCGGTATTTAAGGTAGATTACATGTATTTCTCGGTAAAAAAAATTAACAAGAGAGAAGTAACTCTTGGAAAACACATTCGATGTGTTTTGTAATAAAAGTCGTAAAGGCAAATGGCGATAGGATAATGTTATTTTCAAGAAATTCTGACAAGAAGTTCAAAACGGGTAGTTTGATCCGTCCATGGCAAGTTTAGTGTTAAAAGGTCTCGCACCTATCATCATCCAATTGTAATATCAAAGGGCTAATGATTTATTGAAAGTCATGCTGTTATCCTATGCATTATCTTGAACGTGTCCTGCAGAAGATGTCTTTAGGTTCGAGTAAAAGCCCAGCTCTCTTCCCACAAGAAAGCCAAGAGTTCTTGACTTCTGATTTTTTTTTTTTTTTTTGTAATAAATTATGCTTTTCTCTTCAGAACAATGTATGCCTTCAAACGTTTTAAGTTATTTATTTCAAGTGAAATATCTTTTTTTTCGAAATTTTATTTTATTTACCGTTATATACTGCCTTTACAGTGAAGGTACTTAAAGCAATTCCAAGAGTACTTTACGTATAATCCACGCTGTTTAGAATTATTATTTTCAATACCACCACATTCACATACCCCGCCACATGAGCATATTTTTCCAATCCTCATCATCTTTTTTGCTTTGTTTTTTCTACATTATCGATGCTGTAACATTTTCTTGGTATGAATTAAAATTCACACACAATACGTTTTTGTTTTTTTTTGGTTTTTTTTTGTTGTTGTTGTATGGCTTTAGAGTGGAATACGAAATTCAAAGTCACGTTCAACTGATTAAACAATACGTTGGTAATACTAATGTAAACCAACCAAATACAACAATAACAACAATAGCATAAAAAAATATAATCAAGAGTCATTAAAAACCTCAAAAAACATTAAATGAAGTCAATATTGGTTTTAACTGATGCTGGATTACAAGAGATTTTAAGAAACAAAACAAAAAAAAAAAACAAAGATTTTCAGGAAAATTAAAAAAATTTAATATCTCGTGATCTAAATATCGTGTGTGCTAAATTAATTTAATATCGATTAAATAGAACAATAATAGAATGCCACATGCCACACGTCAGTAAAAATCTACTAGGGCTTGGACTTGGATGGTATTGCACTTGTAATACTGAAATCCATTTGAATTTCAGTTGATAAAACATATTGTTTCTTATCTAAGAGCTTAAGACAGCTAATTCCCTAATGTAGGGGCCCAAAGAAAGGTTAAAATTACAGAAAAGGTGATACGAAACCTCCTTTGAATCGTCGATCCAAATTCAATCTACATTACCAAACAAATACCGCTCACAACTGCACCCACTACTAATAACTAATCACCTAGAGTTTTAAGATCCCATAACTGTTTTACAGCCTTTTATAACTTTCTATAGCATAAGAGTCGATCGATTAGCAATTTACCTTCACAACTTACTTAATTTAGTCAAGCTTATAATCTAACTTCTCATATCAGCTTTGTCGTACGTATTAATTTTTATTTTTAAGTGGAGGTACTACCTATGGGTCATTAAAAGCCTTTAGTCACACTACTTATGTTATGTGTGTTCATTATATCCATAAGCCGACCTCGAGAGACAAACTTACTCCGTATCAACCCTGACAAACTCACCAACAAACCAATTTCTAACGATATTTCAATATCTCCCAGAATCTATACAAGAGTTACCTATGAATGAACCAAAATTTCCCTAATAAATCTTTAGCATTGATGGACAAGAATGAACATTGAATACACGTTCATTAAAAATCCAATCTTTAAGAAAATTTAATATGAAAACCCCCTAAATTCATACACCTTAAGCCTACTCTATCACATATCAAAAGACTTAAGACACGAACTTTTTTATTTACAATCATGAGAGCATGCGTGGCGTGTTATTATGAGCTGTGATGTTGCGACCGCATGTTGTGTGTATTAATTTCATACAAGAGTGGTGTGACCTTCAGTTTAAAGCCGATTCTGAACGATAGATTTTTGGGAAATTTTTCAGAGTAAATTTACGCTCAAGGTTTTTGTCATAATTTGAGGGGAATATGGCGACGAAATATTTCTTTATATTGTGTTTTGTTGTAGATGCCTGATCTGGGGTATGATGAGTGGCTTCATGTCTAATAAGCCAACGTACTGGCTAATAGATTATGGCGACTTGACTTATGTACGCAATGAGAAAACTCAATTTAGATGGCAGCTGGTTCCCATGGATTATTGTGCTATTGCAAAGCAAGGCGATAGACTTAGTATTCCATCGAAATACTACTTCTGCAAGTGATGGATGCCTGAAGAGAACACAGTGACAGTGGCCTGCTCTTGTCGTGTAGAGGCAAAGGTCCTTAACCACTTATCATTTTCTGAAATACGTAACAGCACCCTCTGAATGGAATTGGATAGGGAATAGGAATGTTTGATAAACGGTTGAAGTCGCCATGGTCTAGTAGGTAGTGTGCTGGCTTATTAGACGTAAAGACAGGGTTCGAGCCTCAGGCCAGACATGAAAATAAAATACAAAAAGTATTTCTTCGGCGATTTCTTCTCAACAGATTTCTGGCAAAAACTCTAAGAGTAAATAAACCTGCCATGAAAAGTTTTGCAAAAAATCTGTCGTTCGGAGTTGACTTTAAACTGTAGGTCCCGCCACTCATGTATACAATTAATACACACAACATAAGTGGTGTGAGAAATTAGGTTACTAATCCTTACTGAAGGGCTGTAATGACCAATTATGTATGTATGTTTGTATGTTCATAAACAGTTTGGTTGGTCAGAGAGAGTTTTCCAAATAAGTTAAACTAACTTAATTAAAAAGTAAGAATCGTTAATAAAAGTTTGTTAAACTTAAAGTCTAGATTAACTAATATGCATATTAAGATTCTCTTGTTTTTTTTTGTGAAGACAGGTGAAAAAATTTCGTATTTTTCAAAAATTTCTCACACACATAAATAATTTAATTGATTTGTATCTCAAAATTATTTTTACTTTATGGGAATACATAAATTTGATGAGTAACAACATGAAAAGGCTGTAAAAATACAATCGTTAACCATCTGGCATTTAATATTTAAAATGATTTCGTATAAATATTTGAAAGTCGATTACAGGGGATACGTTTTAATTAGCTGTTGTTGTTTTTATTTTTTTCATACCCTTTAATTAGTCCTCATTATCTTTTTAACTGTAAACTATATTGGCATTTTCACTTAATCATAGCCTCGCCAGTCCGTTAGTTAGTATTGATTTACTTTCCTTATCATCGGCAAGCATTTGATGCAGGAAATCAATCATTTTCACTTAAAATATGTAACAACTTACAATGATTTTATGTGGAGGCTAAATTTGTTAAGCGATTTACAAGAGTATTTGAAAATTTTCCTTTTACTTTTGCCTCGTTTTCTTAAACAATTATTTTTTTTGTTGTTGTTTTTTTTTTTGTTGCCTATTTGGCTTTATGTTTTTTTTTTTCTATAAGAAAAACTAGGAAATTGTTGATTTGAAATTCAATTTTAATATACCCCGTACATGATGATGTTGAGAAACAACGCCTTGATGTAAGTAAGCCTTTAAAGTCTAAAGAAAAAAAAAAACTGGGAAAAATTAAATAAAACGAGTCAAGAAAAGCGAAAGAAAAATACAAAAACAAAAAAAAAAATGCTGTTGATCTCAATACCAAAAATGGTCCACATTTTGTTGTTATTTTTGTAACTTTTCCAGATAATTGTTGTTCACAGAGAAACAGCATTCAATATAAAATCATAGACTACAACAACAAAAAATACTGACTAAAACTAATTTAAAACTGGTCAGCATCCACTGGTTGTTCAAAAAGTAAAAGAGTTCGTGAGTAAGCCAAGGGGGAAACGAGGTATGGGGGAGGGTTTGTTTATTTTTTGTTTACAACCAAAACGCGTTTGAAAAATGAAAATCACCCAGTTTTCATTTATTTTTAATTGAACATTTTATTTACCAACACATACATACCTAACTACATACCTATGTTGCCATGTATGTATGTATGTATGTATGTACGTACGTATACATTACATTAAACCGGTATCAATTGTTTTGGATACCAAGTCTATGATTTTGTTGTTGTTGCATTTAGTTGTTAACTTATTTTTAACTCCATTTAGCCTGGCCCCACCAGATGCAGACGAGTACAGAGCAAAGCAAAGCAAAGCAGAGCAGACCCGGCCAGGCCTTTCATGGCTGTTATTTGTTTATTTGCTATTCCAAGCCCATGAAGTCCATGTGTGCTATTCATGTGGTTGTTGGACTATTTTGTTATTTCTGCCTTTGAAGCGCTTTAACTTTTGTGTTTTAAGCTTTAAACCGCCTGGCATGTTCTTAAACACCAACAACAACAACAAATTTAGCGACGTAAACTACAAAATATCCTAAAATGCTGAAACTATTTATTTGCAGCGGTTTTCTTCCACTACAAATCAATTTTTTGTTATTCATGACTGCAGAAAAACACAAAAAGAATTGAAAAACATGCCTTAAATTGTCTTTCTAAGTTTAGATTCAATTGTATACGATCTGAAATTGTTATTTAAGTTGTTTTAGCCAAAAACAGCAAGCAAAAGTAAATGATTTCTTGGCCATTTGGAAAGTATTTTTATGAGTCTTTAATTTGACAATTAATTGTGATGGCATATCTACTTCCCCCTTTATTTTTTTTTGTTTTTTAACGGAAAGTTGGCTATAACAATACACTAAATAGTTGGCAACTTTGTTTCCACATACATACATACATAATTGGCCCTTACAACCTTTAATCAGGGTTACGACCTCGTTTCTCACACCACTTATGTTGTGTGCGTTAATTTTATACATGAGCAGCGGGGGACCTACAGTTTAAAGTCGACTCCGAACGACAGATTTTTGAGAAGGTTTTCATGGCAATTTTTACTCTCAGAGTCTTTGCCAGAAATCTGCTGAGAGGTAGTCGCCGTAGAAATATTTTTCGTTTTGATGTCTGACCTGAGATTCGAACCCGGGCCTTTCGTCTAATAAGACAACACACTACCTATTAGACCACGAAGACTTTGTTTCCACATAGAGCAATAATTTACTAAGAACAATAAATCTAAATATAATGACATTAGCATGATTTTTCATTAGTTGACGTAGTTTCTTTCGGATAGAATCTTAGATAGCAGATTCTCTTTGAAAGACAAGCGTTTGTCTCCATTGTGATACCACAATTATTAACCACCCCGAGGACAAGCTTTCCCTATAGGGAACCTTCGCCCTTAGGCCAGTGATGTGATACCACAATTAATAACCATCCTCGACATCAAGCTTTCTCTAAAGAAAGCCATCCCGATTCCATAATAAATCTTGCTATTGCATCAACTTTTTTTATTAGATAGTTCAGTCATGGTGGTCAGAAAATAAGAGTCCTTAACCTTTTACGCAAAACAGTAACACATATGAGCTGAAAGATAATTTCTTACTCCTCTTCAAATTCTAAATTCCTGCAGAGAATGAAAATACCAAGTCTATTGGAATGTTTTGCAATTAAACTAGGGCCAGTGAGGATTGTAATTGTGCTGGAGAGGGTTATGTAATTTAAGGATAGAATGCATTCACACCTTCTCTTATCCATACAAGTCTATCGCCATGCATACGACCGTGTAGAATTTAGAGATTGATTTGTTAGACAAGAGACCGCGGTTCAAACCATAAGTAAAAACTTTGAGAGGAAATAAAGTTGCCATGAAAGATTAAATTGTAGGTACCACCCCTCAAGTATAAAATTAATACACACATAAAAGGCGTGAGAAGCTTGGTCGTAATCCTGGCAGGTGGTTGGAATAACCTAATGTCTGTAAAACGGTCGATATCTGGTTTAACTGAGAGACTTCGTAAATCCGATGCCTTGTAACATGCTGGAGATTGTATGGCCTGTACCGGTTCTGACCACTTAATTAGAAAAGTAATTTGCGACAATAAGTCTTCTGAATAAAAATTCAAAATGTCCTTGAGAAATTCTTGACATTAAAAGAAGAAGTATGTACTTCATTTCTGCTGAGAGGAAGTCGCCGAAGAAATATTTTTCGTTTTGATGTCTGACCTGGGATTCGAACCCGGGCCTTTTGTCTAATAAGCCAACACACTACCCACTAGACCAGAATCCTCTCAGCAGGATTTCTGGCAAAGACTCTGAGAGTAAAAATTGCCATGAAAAGTTTCTCAAAAATCTGTCGTTCGGAGTCGACTTTAAACTGTAGGTCCCGCCACTCATGTATAAAATTAACGCACACAACATAACTAGTGTGAGAAGCTAGGTCGTAATCCTGACTGGAGGGTTGTAATGGCCAATTATGTATGTATGTATGTACTTCATTACAAACTTAATTGCAGCCTAGCTGTTCGAGTAAATCAAGAAAATTTCGAAGATAATTTCACCATTCAACAAGCATTGAGTTTCTCTTAATGTTGCCACTACCGCTGCCTAGAAAACACAGTAGTTGAGGACCATACCCTGTCCCGCATTTTGTAGTCGTTGGTATAAATAATCTATGATAAGCTTGCGCGCCTAATTGGAATTCTAGAGTCAAATGTCTTGTTCAGAAATTTATTAAAAAAAAAAAACAAATAATTGATCTAGAAGTGTGTGTGGTTTCCCAATACGTATGCTTATAGTTCAGCTTGAGCTAGTATTCAAAAGCATTGAGCCTTAATCTGCTTCCATAGAAAGTTAGAACGCTAAATGCTTGTTATGTTTACACAGCAACGAAAATAAAACTGTTGGGAATTATCGAGCAATAGATATTAATTACGTAACGTTAGTTCTCACAGATGCCAGTGATTGTCTGATGAGGTCTATGCAGAAGGAATAAGAAGCGCTGAATTTCTGACAACTGATCAAGAGTACGTTTCAAGAAAAAATAAAAACCTATAGAGACAACTGAAATATAAAGAATATGATGTTTGAGCAAGGCACTCCAGGCGGCCATCTGGGAAAATGTTACCGTCAACCACATCATACATTTTGGTGGGAGTCATGCGCTAACTGCTGCTTGAACTGCTTTGCAATTCATACAAAATAGACCATCACAAGGAAGGGTATAGAGGACCTAGTCTTTTCGCATTAACACTGGTAAATCAGTGGCCACTTATTACCGATCGTAATTACCGTGCGGACGTCGTATTTGTGTATACTGATCAAAGGTCAAATCTCCTACCCTAACCTAGGTTCCCTAATGTTCTTGAAGAATTATTTCAAGAGCAGATGTATCATTTTGAGGATAGCAACTGTCTTCTAATTGGCAACTTTTATCTAACAAATAGTTGGCAACACTTGAGATAAATTTGATATATTAAAACAATTTTTAAGATCATATTTTATTTTCTTTTAAAACATTTTAATTCTATAGACGAACGAAAAATCTTTTTGCCATATTTACATATTGTATTACCAACCATTTATTTTTTTTTCATTGTAGCTTGCCAACCGTTAAGAACCTCTATTTATTTAACTTCTGTTGTTTTTTTTTTTGTAACTATTTCCTCTATAACGTGAAAAAAGTTGTATTTCATGGATATTTTATTCATAATCCCCTTCACTATCGTTGTAAATAATTCATTACTGTTCATTGCACATCATCAACGTATTACGAATAACAGTTTACTCTTCTACGTACGGTACGCTATCCGCCTATGCTGCTATGATGGAAAACGCGCATAAATGAAGCAGCAGCGTACAGCAAAATATTGCCAACCTTTTTTCTGTTTTTTTTCTCTTTTTTTTGAGTTGTTTTATTGGGAAAATATAACACGAAAAATCTTATAGAAGCAGAGAGGAAGACAATTTACGTTCGAAACGGCAACGTAAAGTAGACGAAACTGTTTTTCTTTTTTTATTTTTTTTATTGTATTTTGTTGTACTTTAATACGACCTGACTGACAACTTGATAAATCAAGTGCTTCTTCGGTCGTTTTGTTTTGGTTTTTGTTGCCATATTCATGTTTTTCTTCATCTTCTTAAAACAATATTTACTATCAGGGAAATTTTTGTTTGTTTTTATTTAAAAATGCAAAAAAAGTTGCAGAAAAACCAAAAAAAAGTGGGAATTTTTACTTATTTTTTCGATGAAAATAAAAGTAAAAGGCTTTTGCAAGTTGAAAAAAAGATAAGAGAAAAATTTTTTTAAATAACTGGGTAAACATAAAGAGAGAAAGAAGAAAATTTAATATTCAAGTAATGAGAGCAATTGCTTAATTTTTGCATCCTCGAAAATTAACAAGAAGCGGATGAAGGAGCAAATGACTGGCTAGAACGCAAAGTATTCTTAACGAAATAAAAAAATGCCAGATACCAAAGGCCCAAAAGTTTTTAAAAGATTTTAATAAATTAAAAATTTTAAATTAATGCCAGCATATAAGCTACGTTTTATATTACAAACACTACAATTAAAATCAATAAAATCATAATGTAAGTTAAAATCATTGCATAATCTACGAAAAGGAAAATTACATCGATAGAAATCTAAAGAAAGAAGACGATAGTGCCGTGAAAATCTTGCTGGAATGCTGAAATTCAGGTTACAAAGCAAAAACTCAAAATCGATATCAGCTTTAACCAAATTAAAAACAAAACAAACCCCTAAAACAGCCCTTCAACGTTCCAAAGTTGGAAGTTTTTTCAAACCTAATCTAGCCTCAAACCTAATCTTGCCTCAAACCTAATCTAGCCTCCAACCTAATCTAGCCTCAAATCTAATCTAGCCTCTAGCTTCTGCACAGATTCTATGGAATCACTATTACAACGATAGTATGGATTCCAAATAACAAACGCATACTCCAAAATAGGTCTAACAAGTGGAATGTACAGTAGTCTCGTTATATAAGGATTAATGAATTCTTCCCTAGCCCATCTTTTCACAAAACCATTAACAGCCCGAGCTTTGTCAATTTCATATTCAATAATACCCCCAAATCATGAAATATAGTCAGTTTCCAAAGGGACAAGAATTAATCACATAAGTGGACGAAATTACACCCCCGCAAGAGAAAATCGTGCATTTACATTTTTTCAAGTTAAGATCCATTAAATTAATCCTGCACCAAGATACAAACAAATCAATATTACGCTGAAGAACAGTCTGACCATGATCATCATCAAAACTACAAAATAATTTAACGTTGTCAGCATACATCAGGATATTACAATCAGAAACAGCACAAGGAAGATCATTCAGTCAAATGGCTACCCTGCAGAGGTGGCAGTCTTATGCCATATCAATATATAGAGGCCTCTTCCGGGTGATGATCAATAAACAGATTTGCGATCAAGTAAAAGCTATACAGATTATATCAAGCATTATAAAAAAAAAAAAAAAAAAATCTATAGAACGACAATTTCTCCTGCATCTACTATTCATCAATTATTAGATTGCCGCAAGGAAAGCAAAGTGATATGCCAGGAAAAGAGTTCAAATCACCAAAACTACACGTAAGCATGCAGGACTCTCTGTCGACCTTTTCATCCCAACCATAATCAGCGAGATGACACAGAATATTTAAATACTGTCTGACTTTTACGATATGACGGCAAAACTGCAGGATATACGCCATAAAACGTGCAAACAGGACCTCAATATAAACATTGAGAAGCCTAACAACTTGCTGTCTAAAGAAAAGACGGAGAGAATCGGAAAGAAACTATTAATAACTCCACTAACTTAAGACTGAATCGTTTATAATTAAATAACTAAACTCTCAACATTTTTTCTACTTCGGCTTCTTGCGAACTTATTTCATAAAAACCTTAGAGTAAAACAAATAAATTTTCTATCTTAACTATTCACCAACGAGTCTTAGCTTAGGCTATGTTAGCGGGTAGCTTGACCTCCACAGGCAAGTCCTCTAGATGGCCGATATGGCCTATTGTGTTGTTCAGTGTGAGGTAAGCAAACTATAAACAAACCGAGTCTTACTCAACTAAAGGATAACAACTCAGCTATAACCGTAAGGTAGTGTTTACTGTAGTAGAATTGCTGCTGCGGCATCTACCAGACAAGTCTGGTAATAGTAGATGGCGGCACAGAAACAAACGCCAGCAGCCAGTTCAACAAAAGAGAGATTTGTAGAAGTAAAACCTGGCTAGTGTTATACAACGACAACCTGGAATTTCAGAAATTAATCAACGAGCATTACAATCCTTCAGTCAGGATTGCGACCTAGCTTCTCACATTACTTATGTTGTGTTTATTAATTTTATCCACACGTAGGTGGATCCTACAGTTAAAAACACGATTTCCAACGACAAATTTTTGAGTTACTTTTCATGACAAATTTTTTTTGTTCTCAGAATTTTGGCCAGAAATCTGCTGAGGAAGTTGGAGAAGAAATATTCAAACTTCGTTTTGTTGGAGATTTCTGACTAGTGGTTTGAACCGTGGTTTCACGTGTAATAAGCAAACAGGCCACCTACGGTGAATATGGTTTGTAATAATGCCAAAATTAATATTCTATTCGAGATCAAACATTTCCTATAAGAAATCAAAGGGACTGCAAGTAGTCCTTATATTGAAGAGTGCTGTCAAAGGATAAAAGAAACTTATATGTTAACAAACTTCGTCTCTTTATGACAAGAGCAGAGTATTGACATAAGAGGTGTCCTTACTTCATCCTTAGGCCTTCAACTGCTACAGAAATTGAAGTCGACCAACATGCCTTTCAAGAGAATCGCTATTGTGCAATGAATGGTCAGGTGATGTAAGGATGGAAATAAAACAGTGTTCTTACTATTTGTGCAAGCCCTACAAAATCTGGCAATATTGTACATACCTTCCATGTAAAACGAACGTCATGGAAAATATAATTAAAAAATATTTATTTCCATTCCAACTATAAACTTAAACTTAACACATGAACCAACCCCCAAGCAATGTAGAAATTGAAGCAGCACTCCGTCTTGGAGAAGATTAAAAGCAAGGTTTAGTCACAAATTTTATTAATACTAGGATACATTGCCATTTTCTAGATGTCATTGATTCTAGGTATGGTCATATGGCAACCCTAGTAGTCTAGGATCAGCATTTAAGGTTATGGGACGAGGTGATAAGACAGATAAGAACGTTGAAAATTTTTTTTTTGTATACCTTAAGAGGCTTTCGAAATATTTCGAATTGACTATAAAACTGATAAAATTTGATTTAGAATTTGAATTCACTTACCTTTTTGGATAGGGAAAACGCCTATATTTGAAGGCTGTTTCCACATCGCGCATTTTCATTCTGAATGATCTTTCAGTACCTAAACTCATACGCACTAAAATAATTTCAATTATTACAACCAAAAATTTGATTTTGGAAAGACTTTTCCAAACCTTAGCTGTATTGTGTGTCTGTATGTATGTATGTATGTGTGTCTTAAAATGTGTGTCCCAATTAAAATCGTTTTGAAAACTTTTTAATTTTACGTTTTACGTTTTAATTCTTTATTTTATTTCTTTTTATTTTTTATGATTTTATGATTCTGACAAACAAAATACACGAATTGTGTCATTCACTGCGGCACTCGCCAGCTCACTCGTTCACTGGCTCACTCACACACTACTTTTCTTTTATTATTCTTGATAATGATGAGGAGGCTATCATCAGCCAGCGCAACATCAATTTCTTAATATTTCTTCTTTGCTTTCTTTAAAAATTTTTTTTCTTTCTCAGATTTTTTTTTTTTGTAATTTTTTTTATTTGTGTAAGCCAAGTTAAGAGAACAAAAAAAAAAAAAAAAAAGTAGACTGATAAGACCGGCTTTTAAAATTGCCAATAAGTAGCGCACGTCGTTTGTGTGTGTGTTTTTCTTTCTTTATTTTTCTTTACAGAAAATTACGCACGGTTTTGTTATGCGCCAGCAAAGAAATTTATTTTCTTTTTTTAATTTGGCCAACGAGCACAAAACACGTCTTGATCTTAAAACGTTCGAGTTTGAACTGAATTTTGTAAATCTAACCATAAACATTTTTGGCTTAAAGTCTACGTCTTAAGCCAGCCATCGAACTTCTCTCTCAACTCTTTGGTTTGGTTTGGTTTGGCTTGTTCGGTTGTCTTCGAGCAAAAGATTTACGCTCTTTATGGTAAATGTTTAAGCCAACAAGTGTTTATTGTTGTTGGGGTTTTAAACTACTGCTTATGTTAAGTGATGATCGCTATTCTGTTATCGTTTTTTACTTTTCAAAAACTTTTTTTTTCATTGTTGTTGTTTGCGATGCGTATTTATCATTTTAAACGGCTTGTTTGTTTGTCGGCCATAAAAGTGTTTGCAACAACAAGATTGCAGCCATAAAAAGTAAAGAAATTATTTATTTTTTACATGTCGAAAAGAGGCGTAAAATGTGTTTAATTACACTGTTTTTACGGTTAGGCGTAAAGAATGGTGTAAAGTAGTGTTGTGAAGGCTGCAAGGCAATAAAGATTATTGATATAGGGTTGCAGAATATAGCAAAGACTTCTTTTGATTCATCAGATTAGAAGTTCGTAGTTGGAATTCTAAATTCTAAAATCAAATGTTCTATTCAAAGGATTAGGATTATAAGGAGTCACACAATCTGCCTAATGGTAGTGTAAATTGCTTCAATTACCCCTATCGTGAATATTTTGGCAATAAGTTATTTGGGAGTAAACTTTTATTCCCATCCCAAAAAATTTTTTATTGCGAATATATTGGGAGTAAATGTTTTTATTTACCCCTATCGCAAATAACTATTCCCATAAAGAAATTCCCAAATTTCGTCATTTCCTATTGTGAATCGTTCCCAAAAAAATTTTTTGGGAGTGAATTCACAAACATAAAAAAATTCGGCATCGCCAATGTTTATTCCCAAGAATTATTTTGTAAAATTAGTTCCCAACACCAGCCAATGGGTACAAGAAGGGAACATGTAACTTATAATTGTTACGTTTAAGGAACACAAATGTAAATAACGTGCAGAATAATTGTAGGGTGGAAGCGATGGTAGCAATGAATTATAAAATATAAAATAGGGAGTTATTAAACATGTATAAATCATATGCTTACAACCGGAACATTTAGGCAGTTGTAGCCTTTTCTGTTGAAGTATAAATGTTGGTTCTTTGACGGTACGATGATTCGTGTATATATGTCGTCTATACTACATACATAACCTGAAATTTTGTATTTTGTGTAAATCCATTTTACAATCTCTTTCTTTTCCTCAGAAGATGGCCGCACTATCCACTGGGGACATAAAACCCTTTCAAATCTTGTTAATAATCCTTAAAGCACTTCGCTGAATGAGGACTGCGCCAAATAGACGTCAAGTTGCCTTTTGGTAGCTGCATTCCGCCAAATATCTCAAAGTGCCGGGGAGTTTCACTTTGGGGGGTATGTCAAATATCTTACCGCTGTGGGGCAAGATTTCCAAAGACACATTCAGTAGGTAGTTGAACCTTCTGACAGTTTTACCGTCACACATAAATATTTTAGTAGGTTTAGTAGTTAGGATTGTTTCTCTACTTCCAGCACCAAAAAATGAAGATAAATGCTATTAATTTTTTGAGAGGTAATTCACAATAAAAAATGTTTGCTTATACAGCATTTATCACTAATTCACAATAAAAACTTTTACTCCCAATATGTTCATAATACCGATTTTTTGGGATGGGAATAAAAGTTTACTCCCAAATAACTTATTCCCATAATATTCACGATAGGGGTGATTGTGATTTAGTGATAAATGATGAATAAACAAATATTTTTTATTGTGAATTACTTGTCAACAATGTTTCAAGGAAAAATATATATATATTAAAAATTGAGTAGCGTACAGCTGCGTGCAACTAATTAAGGCCACGAAGCTTACATGTGAGCTTAAAGCAAATAATACAAATTTTTGTATGAAATTGTCAAAATTTGACCAAGTTTAGTTAATTAAACTCTTGGTGGTAGAAAATTACTGCTTATTGTGCCAAATAAGTTATTACTTGTAAAGCTGTGAGCCACATTTTAATCTGTCGTGCATAAAATTAAGGACACACTGTAAACTTTATGAAAAACATGTATTTATTAGAAAAAAAAATCAATATTTTGTTGCAAAACCATTGTTGTCGACAACAGCTTGATATCTACGAGGCAGCGAAGTAATCAGATTGTCACATACACTGGTTGGATGGCATCAGTACTCGAAAGATTATTTTACAAATGCATCAGGATGGAACCTCTTATCGGGAGATCGCAGCAGCCTTTCTAAAATAATGGTTTTCCAAGCGGTGGAATATATCAGAAAATATTCGACAGCTGAAAAGGTGCCTCGTAAACAAAGAAGCCGAATTACGTCAGTTCGTGAAACTGCACTGATTGTCCGCCAGTCGAAAAAAAGTCGGCATAAATCAGCGAATGAATTTCTGGTAGCAGTCTTTGGTGAAAATGGAGCAATACCATCTTTAGACATAGTAAAACGTCGATTGCGAGAAACTGGACTAAACGAATTACCCGAAAGAAACTATTGTTATCTGAACGTAACCGGAAGACGCACATAAAGTACGGAAAAAAATACCGCCATTTGACCGCTGTGGAATGGAAAAGTGTATTATTTTCGGATGAAACAAAAAGACCAGTGTCTCTCCCGATGGAAAAAAAATATGTTCGCCAGCCGAAGATAAAAAAATTTAATCCAAGATACACTCGGGCCACTTTAAAGCATGTAGGAGATTCTATTACACTTTGCGGTGCTATGTCGATATGCGGTGTTGTGCCGCTACACAAAATTTACGGCAAAATGCCATGTTCTGACGAGAGTATGCCAGTAGCATGGATATTTCAACAAAATTATGACCCGAAGCATACGGCTCATCACGTCAAACAATGGTTTTTAAACAATGCGGTCACTGTACTTGATTGGCCTTCATGTAGTCCAGACCTCAACCCGATTTAGAACTTATGGCAAGTTGTAAAAACCAAAGCAAAGAAAGCATGGGATGCCATTCCAACCAGTGCAGTTTAATTAACTAAACTTGGCCAAATTTTGACAATATCATACAACAATTTGTATTTTTTGCTTCAAGCTCACATTTAAGCTTCGTGTGATTAATAAGTTGCACGCAGCTGTATATCTTCGTTTTTGGTGCTGGAAGAAAAGAAACAATCTTTGGAAAGGTTCCAGAGAAGAGCTATTCGAAATGAATTGAATCCACTATCACTCAGCGAAGTGTTCTCAGAAGTATTAACTAGATTTGAAAAATTTTTATGTCCAAAATAGATAGTGTGGCCAACGTCTGAGGAAAACGAAAGAGATTGTAAAAGAGATTGTAAGCATGTGATTTATACATGCTAAATAACTCCTATTTTATATTTTATAATTCATTGCTACCATTTCTTCCACCATACAATTAATCTGTTCTTTATTTACATATGCGTTCCTTAAACAAAATAATTATAACTTACAGTGTGTTCCCTTCTTGTACCCATTGGCAGGTTTTTGGAAATTAATTTTACCAAATAATTCTTGGGAATAAACATTGGCGATAACAAATTTTTTTATGTGTGTGAATTTACTTCAAAAATTTTTTTTGGGAACGATTCACAATAGGAAATGACAAAATTTGGGAATTTTTTTGTATGGGAACAGTTATTTGCGATAGGGGTGGTAATGTCAACAATTTCTGTGCCTAATAAAGCAGCACACGTTCTTGTTCATTCTATTAGCCACCAAGAACATTAGATTTCATACTACTAAGCTTCTTTTTTGAGAAGAGAAATCCAACCACAATTCTTCGGTGACTTCCTATCAACAGATTTCTGTGAAAAGCTCTGAGAGATCATAAAAATGGCCAAAAAAATTTTTCTCAAAAAATTCTGGCGTTGGGAGTCCCACCACTCTTGGTAGAATTAAAACACACAACATGCGGACACAAAATCACAGCATTTCAAAACACGCCACGCATGCTCTTTAATTCTAAATGCAAAAAGTTCGTGTCTTAAGTCTTTTGATATGTGACAGAGTGGATTTATGGTGTATGCAACTTTCTTATGGGCGGAATTTTCAATGAAGTCCCTAACGAATGTGTTTTCAACGTTCATTCTGCTTGTGATTTCTTAGAAAAATTTTGGTTCATTCATTTGTAGCTCTTATTGTTAGCGTTAAAAATTGCATTGTTAATGAGCTAACTAGGGCCGGTACGTAAGTAAGTAAGTAAGTAAGTCTCTGTGTTGTATTTGGGAACGATCCAAAATAGGAAATGACGAAATTTGGGAATTTTTTTTATGGAAACAGTTATTTGCGATAGGGATGATTATTTGATACACATACATACATAATTGGCCACTACAACCCTTCAGTCAGGATTACGACCTAGCTTCTCACACCATTTATGTTGTGTGCGTTAATTTTATCCATGAGTGGCGGGACCTAAAGTTTAACATCGACTCCGTACGACAGATTTTTGAGAAGCTTTTCATGGCAATTTTTACTCTCAGAGTCTTTGCCAGAAATCTGCTAAGAGAAAGTCGCCGAAGAAATATTTTTTCGTTTTGATGTTTGACCTGGGATTCGAACGCCCGGGCCTTTTGTCTAATAAGCCAACACACTACCCACTAGACCACGGCGACTCCCGTGATGATTATTTGATGGTTCCGGGAAGAGGGAAGAATTGAGAATTGTGGTAATACGATAGGCCTCATAGTGAGCTAAGGTTGTGTATAAAGTACCTGTCTATCTACAACAAACAGAGCAACTGCGTAAATAATCATTAAAAAAAAGGTACATTTCTTTTCTTTATTTTTAATTAAAAATAAATTCTGCTTTAATCCATCCACGCATACATATTTATTAAAAAAAAAAAATTTTAATGAATAAAAGAACTCTTCTAAGTAAACGGAAATTTTTGTTTCTTTCCTTCTACAACAGCCTTCTTTTAGTTCGTTATACTGTATTCAAGTAGTTTCTTACATAATGATGTTTGTATAATTATGAATAGAAAATAATTATATTCTGCCATAGAAAATATTAGGGAAAAATAACAAAAACAATTTCTATTTGCTATAATTAACCGGTTCGAAAAGAAAGACTCTAAGCCACCAATCTTCCATATCTTAAGATCTAAGCAACGATCAAAGATAATCATTAACATGGATACGTTATTTATGATTTTTAGCCACAAAGAAAACACATCTCGACAGATAACCGGTCAAGTTCTTTACCATAAGAACCCTCGACAAAAAAAAAAAAGTTTTTTTTTTTCTTCTTCTATCAATACTTGGCAATAATTATTTCTTTGAGTTTGACGTTAATGAATAGAAGAGGCCTTTGAACTGTTGTCAATAGAAGAAAGAGAAACTTGTTTAAATTTTTTGCGCGTTATTCATATTTAATAATTTTTTATATTTTTGTTTAGTTTAGGCATTTCATTGTTCGGCAAATAATAAGAAAGAACCCAAATTTGGTGGAGACCATTTTGTAAAGCTTTAAAATCTATTCAAATTTTTATTTTTTACATTCTATTGAATTATGCAATACTTCCTCTTCTGATGAAGGGGTATATATATCTAGAATAACTTAGAAAAACATGTTTTTAGATTTACCCAAAAGAACTCTTATACTATAGGACTTAAAACATGTTAAATCCAAGGGCAAAAGGTAACAAATTTTATTCGTTAGTAAAAATTAAAGGAATGTGAGGTTTTTGTTAAGCTTTTGTTAGTTCAATTTGTAGCTGCAACATTATTTATCCTTTCTAAAGCCACTGTTCTAAATAGTGCATAGGGCTATAACAAAGTGTAACAAACTGTAATCATAGTTAAAATGTGAACATTTTGAACAACATGTTCCTTCAATATTTTTACTGCAACATTATTATTGAACATTGTTTCCGCAATATTGTTTTTACTTTCTAGAGCGACTGTTCTAAGTAGAGCATACATATATAATCCAACAAAGTAAAGCGCTATATTTTTTTAATTTTATTTTTTTAATTTTATCGTTCAAAAGCAGAAATTGTTGGAAATAACATCAAATTTTAGAATCAGTGTAGATTTGTTCGAATTGGCCACCTTTGGTACGAATTATGGCCTGCAAAAGGCCGACAAAGCCATCATAATCTGCACAAAAGTGGCTCTGCGCCGTCTTGAGATGATCGACATTTTGGTATTTTTTTTGTGAGAAACTTACTCTCCAAAATGCCCCAGGCGCAAAAGTCCAACGGATAGAGATCCGGAGATTTTGGTGGCCATTGTATGGTATAAATGAAGCAAGAAACCTGCATTTTTAAGCCTATTCTTGGTTGACGCATGCTGAGTGCGGTGGTGCTGAGTCCTGTTGGAATATCCATGGTCTGCGGCCGAAATGTTTGTCTGCCTAAGGGTTCAATACTGTCTTTAAGACATTTTCCCGTTAATATTCGGCATTTATTTTGACTCCACGGTCGACGAATACGAACGGGGAGCGACCATCGGCCGTTACGGCGGCCCACACTATTACCATCGGCGGCGCTTGAGTTCTGGTGGCCAATGTTTGTTTGTTCACAAACTGTTAACAAACTGCTCAATTTGGAATGACTTCTCATCGGAGAAAATCAAATTCGGTAACAGGCCACTTTCGTGCAAGCGATAGTAAGTCCTTGGCTCTTTCCAGTCTAACTTTTTTTGTGCACCGGTGAGCTCTTGCACTTTTTGGAACTTCAATGGCTTTAGTTCAAGCTCATTTTTCAATATGTGTTGCATCCGATCTCCCGACATGTTCAGCTCACGAGCAATTTTTCTATCACTGCGGCGAGGATTTCGATCAAATCTTTCCTTCACTTTCGGATCATTTCGGGAGTTGTTACCGTTTTTTTTTTTTTGCTTACTTTTTGGACGCGATACAACACTGCCAGTGTCACGGCAACGAGCAATTAAATGCTGGAGGGCTCTAACGATAGCCACCTGTGGTTTTCCAGCCAAATATAAAGCAATCATACTATCACGCTTGAATTCCATCACGAATAACTTTTTCTGAATGGAATAGATCAAAATGCTTTTGTAAGCTTGTAAATAATAAAATGAACTATCACCGGAATAAATCTGTCAGCTGTCAGACGAGCGGTTTAGAAATGATAACAACCTGAAGTTGGTTGCAATACATATCAGCCACCCTGTATATTTGAGACGGAAATTTGCGAAAGACCGTAAAGAAGACGAACATGTATGCGTTGGAAGGACCAAGTCGAGGAAGCCCCGTGTCATGCAATACATATCAGCCTCCCTGTAGAGCCACAATCAACTTATTGTGATCGGTTTGATATGATATCTTCTATTTTACATCATTCCAACTTGCTAATAGCTTGGGTTAGCCGTCTAAGACCAATAAAAAGTTTTCATAGGCCCTATATCCAGTCTTGTCAATTTAGTTTGATTGTTCGGGGATATCATATTTCTTTAGACAAGGTAATGATGCTGTAACTGGAGCCCTTAATTCAAACTCTAGCATAAACACCACAAATATAATGTAATATTGAAATAAAAAAATATTTCTTTCGTGCTGGCAAATACTCTGGATATAAAGAAAATTGTCTCGAAAAGTTCTGGAAATCTGTCTTTCGGATAGTAAACTATAGGACCCGCCTCTTAAATATAAAATGAACACACACAACACAAGTGCTGTGGGGGAAGCGAGGTCGAAATCTTATGTATGTATAGAATTACAATAGAATTTTTTAGTGAGCACTCCTTATTAAAAACTATGTAATCTCTTGTGGATTGTTGTTGTTTTAACAGTTCTGCTGTGGTCTCCGGAAGTATCTTCCTTACTGAAGGGTTGTTATTACCAACTATATACAGAATTACAATAGAATTTTTTAGTGGGCACACCTTATTACAAACTATGTATTCTCTTGTGGATTCTTGTTGTTTTAACAGTTGTGTTGTTGTCTCCGGAAGTATCTTCTTGTGGATGAGAGATGAAATTAAGAGTTGAGTATGAGGTAGGCCTAAAAAGTCCGCAACTAGTGTTGGATTCAGCCGCAAGTCTATTGGTCGAAGGGCTGTATCATGTGGCCCTTGATTGCATGAACGAGAACTATCCAAGGTCTCCGGAATAATCCTTGATCTATAGCTGTTCAGAATGTTCCCCCTTCCTGATCTTAGCTGGGCGCGATGGTTCTAGTAACCCTGGGCAGTTGCTTTTCATTCGTTCAGATTGTTGAGTAGTTGGTTACAGATTAACCGACATATTCTTACATTAAAAGGGAACAAAACACTGTCATCAAAAGCTTATATGGCGGATACATCACTCATAGAGTCTAGTATTTTACCTTGATGATAGATAAGTGGCGGTAAGGCTGTTGGGTTTTCAATTCCAAAGTTCTAAATGTTCGCATGGTTTACAATATTTTTTTATTTAAAGAAAACAAAAAATTAATTAGTCTTGTCGAAATACAAAAGTATTGTTGTGTTGTAGTTGTATTAATGCTATTAATATGTCTGACTCAATTTATTTAAATTTTTTGTTGTTGTTGTTGTTGGCACAAAATTTACAATTCCATTTTAATACCAATTACTTTAAGTTTTATTAGCTTAAGTTGTTACAACAACAACAACAACAGCAACAACAAAAAAAGAACTACAATTTGTATTACAAATGCACTTTTTTACTACACAAGTCAGAAGCTATAAAATTAATCCAAAAAAAATTTTTTTTGTTTAAATTGCTTTGGTCAACAGATTTCGTTTAAAGGCAGGCAAAAAAAATTATGAATTTTTTTTTGTCATTTGTAAACTGAAGTAAAATGCATTGTTTACGTTTGTAAAATCACATGTAAATAATCATTAAATTTATGCACCGCCAATATTTTTATCAAAACTTATAAAAACAAAAACCAACAAAAAAAAATTATGCGAAACAAACACTGAATTGTAGTAAAATTTGTAAAATTAACAAAAAAAAAAAAAAAAAAACAAAATTAACCCCCCACACAAATAAATGTTGGTTTCAATTTATTCTACAAAATATTTTTTATATTAACATATACGAGAGAATATGTTCCCCAGTATGCCTACATATGTATGTACTACAGTGGTGTTCGATAATGTAGAGTTTAGACTAAGATGTACAAGACTAAGCTTAAACTAAGCAAAACCAACTGTTGGTCCAATAAAGGAAGGAAGCCATAAAAACTGACAAAAAATAAGTTGCTGAAACGGACTGTTAGCAATTACAGCTAAAATAACATTAGAGAATTACCCCAGGCGATTAATTACCTCACCAACCTGAATGGGTAATAGGCTTGAAAGAGACACTGACAGCAATCATGCAATGCAAACAATTAACGAAACACCTTGAAAACAACAGTGTCGCAGTAAATATCTTACGAATATCATGTAAACCTCTCAGTATAAATGATTCAAAACAAATCATTGTGAAGTTTAGGAACAATAAGACAGTTGTAGGTCGACAACAGCAGAAATTATACGAGTTGACATCCAGAATACAGCTAAATTTCTACGAGCCGTATCACCTCATTCTAGAAAGCTGAAACGAAAAATGCAGCGGCAACTTGAAAGATGACAATGCAGAGAACGCTAATAAAATAGAAAAAAAAGAAATCTGACAAACAGGAGCTGTGAGTTTACCTCCTAAGTCAGTTGAAGTTGATCCCTAAAATCCTTAGTCAGGACTACAATTTAGTTTCGTACATCACCTATGCTGTGTGAGTTACTTTTATTCGTAAATAGCTACTTCGGAATAGTTTGTCGGAATAGCTGTCTGAAACAAGGACTCACGTCTAATAAGCTAACAAGCTGCTTTAAGAGACTACGGCGTCTTCTGATCAGTTCAGCCTCTACCTATGGTTATATAATCGAAAACACCAATTAGACGAATTGTGGAAATGTGGAAAGCATTGATAAGCGGAGAATTCTAGAAAAATATTTGAGGGTGACATTAGGATTTCTACAAATAACACTCTGTAGTGGCAATAACAACAAATTCTACGAGTTATCTTTGAGAATACAGCTAAACTCCTATGAGCCCGCCTATCACATCTATCTGGAAGGAAGAAACGGAAAACGGAGCACTGCTAAGTCAGTGGTTACTTGCAAGGTGACAATGCAGGGAACGCTGCTAAGTAAAATAGAAAAAAAAACAAAAAAAAAATCAGGTCAAACAGGAGCTGAAAAGTTTACCTTCCTAAGTAAGTTGAAGTTGATCCTTAAAATCCTTAGCCAGGACTAAAATTAGCTTCGTACACCACCCATGCTAGTGTGAACGCAGCTAAGTAAAACGGAAAAAAAAATTCAGGCAAACAGGAGCTGCAAAGTTCACCTCAAACTGACTTAATTGATCATTACAATTTTTAATCAGGACTACAATCTAGCTTCGTACACCACCCATGTTGTGTGAGTTAATTTTATTCGGAAAGAGCTACTCCGGAATTGTCTGTCGAAATAGAAGTCTGAGCAAGAGTTTTAAACAAGGACTCCCGTCACATAAGCTAACACACTACTTAAGAGACTACGGCGCATTCAGAGCACTATAAAAATTTAGGGATTATAACCGAAAATACCAATTAAACGAACTGCTATGCCGAAAACATCGAGTGGCATTAGGAGTTCTTCAATTAAGTTTACGAAACTTCATAAACATCTAGACGAACCAAGCTTACAATATTCAACGCCTATATCAACTCAAATCTATAGAACGGAAGTCAAACTAGTTTGATTTCGGTTATCATCACGCAAGGTTAGGTTAGGTTAGGTTAGAGGACGTGCACCTGTCGGTCAAGACAAGCACAGTACCCGGAGGTCGAAATTGACATTGTCCTTAGGGGAGGAAAGGAAAAGGAGGATATAGGAAAGTAGGGAAGGGGAGGGAGAATTTGGAAACGGAGGAATGAAAAACAACAGAGGTTGAGAGCGCGACTACACTTATGAAGCCCTAGCACCTCTCAACCAGCCCAAGCTGCTAATGAATCTGTGGAGAGCATTGATGTCGGCTCTCGACACAGAACTCAAGTTCTCAAAAAAGGCCCTGCCAAGGGTCCTCAACCTCAACGTACCAAGGGCTGGGCAGTTGCAGAGGAGATGTTCGACAGTCTCCAACTCCTCCTCATCGCAACATAGTCCGGCTGGGATCTGTTCCAGATCCCCGACGACAAACAAACAAAGTAAAGGAAATGGAAGTGAAAGTGGATCGACGATGTAATGAGAAAGAATCCTAGAGTTGAATCCACAAACCTTAAAAAGCAGTGGCCTGTCTCCAAACTGCTGTAGACGTAGAGCTAGGACATTGCAAGTTTACATGGAAATGACAGTAACAAATCAGATGGAAATGCTTTATAAAATACATTTGCTCTCATTTATTTTAAAGTTTGGATTACGGCATCATCTCTATTTTATTCAACACCACTGTATGCAATAATTATAAATTATTAACAAACCAAACGAAATACAAAAAAAAGCGAATAAAAAAATTGCAAAAAAATGCAACTTTAAATATAATTCAAGCCATGTTTATAGTTGTAAAAACACGCACATATGTATGCAGCACACTCAAACACTAGAGTTAATAATCTATAAATACAGGGAATTTAATTAATATTTAGAGTAGGGTGCTCATAATTCTTGGTGTGAGAAGTTCGGTTATATTTCTTTACTTAAAATGTAATGAACCAAGAATAGAACTTCAGCTGAAAAACGTTAAGCCAACAATGAAACACGGTAGTAGATAGGAAGCTGTGGCTTATATTGCTGGGGTTTTCATTCAGAGTCATGAGGATCGCTGCCAAGATAAGAATCTCAAAACATCGGTTGATAGCTTTTGACTTGGAAAATCAATAGGTTTTTCGATAATGCAATGACTCTTGGCTTACTGCCTGTACTGTTTGAGCGGATTCTTCTATTAAGGGTTGAGACAGCTTAATAAAACTCACCAGTCGTCAAACTGTAGTATGTAGTGTGTTGGCTTATCTCGAACTAAACTAGACACGAAACCAATTTGTCTTCTGGCAAACACACGTGAGTGTTAAATAAATTTGTTATGAAAAGTTTCTCAAATCTGTCGTTCGAAGTCGACATTAAGACCATTAGGACCCGCGACTTGTTAGTCATCTGTTTCAAAATCCACGGGCTAAATGTTATTACAATAGTAAAATTAGTTTTTTGAAAATGGGCACCCAACAAGAATGTCGTAAAAGAATAATTAAAATTTTCAATGAAAAACCGCGCCGCTTTCAAAAAACGGTTGCTAGGGTCGCAGGTATTGACCAAAAGACAGTTTCTAAGGTAAGAATAAAACAATATAAGGAGTCTTTGAGTATTGTGACAAAGCGTGGATGTTGCCGACCAAAACAAAGCAACTAAAATAATGCGTATTTATCTAAAACATCCACACACGTCTGGAGGAAAAGTGGTTCAAAAAGTTGGCTGCTCTGAGGCCTTTGTAAAAAAAAAATTTTATACACAAAAAAATTCAAATATTATTTACTTTATTTGAAATATAAAACGAAAAAAATCCGCCACTTAGTTTTATTTCTATAACGAAAAGTGTAAGTCCAGTTTTTTTGTGCGCACTCCTTAATATGAATGATGTGAGAAGCTTAGTTGTCATTCTGACTAAAGGCTTGTATTGACCAATTATGAAAGTACTCATCCGACCTTAATTTTATCGAGTATATTTAATATGACTACTCGTGTATCTTTACAAGGTACGCATCCGAAATTTTGGAGTCTTTGCTGATGTGAATACCTATCTTATCATCTGCAATTTGTATATGAAATTCAAGATTTGTTCAACAAAGAATTTTTAGAGAATTTTAAGATTTATTAACTCTACATACATAATTAGACATTCAACCCTTCATTCAGGATTATTGACCTCGTTTCTCACACCACTTATGTAGTGTGTGTTAATTTGATACATGAGTAGCAGGATATACAGTTTAAAGTCGTCTCCGAATGACAGATTTTTTTGAGGAACTTTTCATGGCAATTTTCTTTACTTCCAGAGTTCTTGCCAGAAGAAACAACCAGTTTTTGCTGAGAGTAATCACCGAAGAAATACTTTTTATACTTTGTTTTAATGTCTGGCCTGTGGTTCGAACTCTGGCTTTACGTCTAATAAGCCAATACACAACCTACTATACTACGGCGACTTATTAACCTTACCTTTTTGTACTAATGATGCGTTAAATCACTATTTTGTAATGTAATTACCGATTTCATAAATGTTTATAAACTTAAATTATTAATGAGCAACACATATTTCAACTCAATGGAAATGGTTTTCTTTACAATAAGCAAAGCTTTAATAACGAACGATCAATAAGATTAATTGATTAGTTTACTTTGCTTGATTGTGGAGCTATCAACTCAACAAAAATATTTATTTTTGTAATTAAAATTAATTTTATAATCATTACCACCCTAATGTGAAGCATTAATTTTAATAGACATTGTATGTAAGGCACTGTAAAAACCATGGAAAATTGAAAAAAGGAATTAAATTTCAACCAAATTACAATTATTTTTTATCAAAACTATTCGACATTAAGTGGTGGACGTACATATTGATGGATTTGTAAAATTGATGTAAAAATCAAATTGAAATGGACTTCACATGTGCAATATTTACATCATACTTACTGTGTGGGTAAAAATAAATTAATGGCAGTGATATAATAATTGAATGATATAAACTGCTCTGGTATACGATATAAAAGTTAAATACGATCGTTTGAGCATATACGAGGTTGATTTTAGATTTTGGCGACCTAAGAACGAAAACTTAAAAACAAAGTTGGAAAAAATTCCCTCAATTTCTCAACAGAAACTGTGAGTAGTTGGATATAATTTATCGAGAGATAAATATATATATATATAGACATACATATATATATGCATATGTAATTAGTTAGGATTATGACCTATCTCCTCATACCACTTATGTTTTTCGTATTCATTTTATACGTTAGTGGCGGGGGTCGACTCCGATGGATGGATTTTTTTGATTAACTTTCCATTGCAATTTTATTTTATTCTCAGAGCTTTTGCCAGAAATCTGCTGAGAGGAAGTCGCTGCAGATAAGAGATGCCTCATTTCGGCTTTGAAACGTTGCCTCACGTCTAATAAGCCAACACACTGCCTACTAGTTTCCACAATGACTTCAAATAACAATTGCGGTATTTGTATTCAAAGCTATAGGCTCAAGCACTGTTCTGGACTGTAAAAGCATGCCTAACAGTTGTTGTAGGCGCATAATAAGGGCGCCTAGTCATTAACTAACAATAGAAAATAAAGAGGAAGTCGTCGTGGTCTAGTAGGTAGTGTGTTGGCTTATTAGACGTAAAGCCTGGGTTCGAATCCCAGGCCAGACATCAAAATGAAATACAAAAAATATTTTTTCGGCGATTTCTTCTCTGCAGGTTTCTGGCAAAAACTCTGAAAGTAAATAAAATTGCCATGAAAAGTTTTTCAAAAAAAAAAATCTGTCGTTCAGAGTCGATTTTAAACTGTAGGTCCCGCCACCTATGTAAAACATAAGTAATCCTGACTGAAGGGTTGTAATGACCAATTATGTATGTAGAAAATAAAGAGGCGAAGGCCAGAGTATTACAGAATGTAAACCACGATAACCCAATAC
The DNA here is from genome assembly GCA_014635995.1 of Sarcophaga peregrina. Lineage (NCBI taxonomy): Eukaryota > Metazoa > Arthropoda > Insecta > Diptera > Sarcophagidae > Sarcophaga > Sarcophaga peregrina. The sequence goes on along the minus strand of CM025792.1, from coordinate 13,619,305 downwards.
CTCTTAATCCTTTGATTGCCGGTTAAACTATTGTGGAGTAATAGTACAAAAGGAAGAATTGCAAAGATACTCTGTGGCGATGCTGAAGAGTGAAACCCTTAAGGGTAGTATGACTAAGTAAAGGTAACTTTACTCCTCTTTACTGAATATGAGCTGAATTCTTTGCTATTGACACTATTCACCCGAACCCATTTTGAAAATACTTTTTGTTCTCAGATGTTAATAAGAAATTTAAAATAAAATTTTTTATCTACAAAATACTTATTTTATGTTCCCATAAGTAAGAAAAACAAATCTGTAGGAAATTATATTTTAAGGATTCACAATCACAAGAAGAACAATGAACGAGTGATGATATCCATCCATGTAGAGCATTACCTAAGGAACCGTAATACCAATGGATTTTATGTCTACATTTGAAATTTCAGTAATTTAATCTTCACTTACCGTTTTTTAATTTAGCTTTTCTTCTGTATCATAAAAGATTTTTACGAACAAAAGTATTGCGCACATAATGAATATAGTGGTTAAAACTGTTGCACGAAATATCGTCAATAATTGCATCTTATAAATGCTCTTTTCGATACTTCTGAAGCTCTAAAGAACGTTAGAAATGTTAATTAAAGAAATTTAATTTAAATTTTTTTCTGGCTTTCAAAGTTGACTTTGACAAAGTTGCATAGGTTGTTACACAAATTTTAATTCAAAATTGGAAATTACAGGCTGCTTCAAATTATTTTGAGTATGTTTATATAAAAACTAAAGCATATTATTTTTATTTTTGTTGTTGTTAATTTTTTATTTCAAATTTAAATGCCGTTCATTTTGAAACTTTGTGTAATCTAAGAAAAAGTCGAGAGTTCCAAAAGTCAGCATTTCCGGAAAGATTTTAAATGTTTTTGGGAATAATAAATAAAAAAAAATGTACTTGCTAAGCGCAGTGGGTGCCAAGATAACTTAGGCGATAGTGTTTTAAACTTCAAGTCTTGAGGCCGTAAATTCTATTCCCACCATAGGCTCTAGGTATTTATTATTGTCTGATATCTTGTATGATTACACACAAGAGAAAAAAGAAAGTGAGAATTTTAACTACAAAGCAATTGTAAAGTCGCCGTAGTATAGTAGATAGAGTGTTGGCTTATTAGACGTAAAGCCAGAGATTTCGAGCCCCAGGCCAGACATCAAAACAAAATACAAAAAGTATTTCTTCACCTATTTCCTCTCAGCAGATTTCTGGCAAAAACTCTGAGAGTAAAAATGTTGCCTTAAAAAGTTTCTCAAAAAAAATATGTCGTTCGGAGAAGAATTTAAACTGTAGGTCCCGCCACTTATGTGTGAGAAACTAAGTCAATAATCCAGACTAAAGCGTTGTAATGACCAATTATGTATGTAATTGTATAAAAGAAAAGTGACAAAGGTATGTACACTGGTCATTCAAAAAAAATTTCCTTTCTCCTATAAAATATCTTCCCTGTATTCCCACACAATGCCTTGCATGAATATGGATCATCTAATAAGAGTTAAAGGTCGCCGTGGTCTAGTAGGTAGTGTGTTGGCTTATTAAACGAAAGACACGAACGAAAGAATCAGACATCAAAACAAAAATTTTAAAATAATTTTTCGGTGACTTCCTCTCAGCAGATTTCTGGCAAAAACTCTGAGAGTAAAAAATTGCCATGGAATGCTTCTTAAAAAATGTGTTGTTCGGAGTCGACTTTAAATTGTAGGTCCCGCCACTTTTTTAAAAATTAACATGCACAATATAAGTGGTGTGAGAAACCAAGTCTATAATCCAGACTAAAGGGTTGTAATGACCAATTATGTATGTAATTGTATAAAAGAAAAGTGACAAAGGTTCAAAGATTTTGTCAGAAATAATCATGAATCTCTTTTTTTACGATGAGTATCAGTTAGTAAAGGACAAAGATTTCCTCACAGGTAATCTAAAATCCATGCCACTGGCTGGCCCTGCAATTGTCTTATCTCTAAAACTATTAACCATGCTGCAATACTGCGAAAGGTATAATCGAATCACCCGGGTTTTAGAGTTTTAGACCCTAAAAATAAGAAGAAAATACAAAACTCATACTCCTTCCAAACGGGAAGAATAGGTTGCTGATGCTCTTTTTTCGTTGACGGCAATATAATGATATTGATCGTTGGCTCAAAAATAGAATGTGGATCTATGCTGGTTTGTATTTATGGATTATACAGATTATCTAACCAGATCAGCGTAGTTTAGTCTATTAAATAAGCTACATGTGTGATTGAAAACAGGAACCTAAGTCCTTCATATGAGTGGACATTCAAATCAAAAGACATCTACAACGTATGTGTCAATAAACCATCCGCCTCTGCTGTTAGTTTATCGTTCATAGGCAAGTTCACTCGGTGGTCCGTATTACCCCTTGTATTGAAATGCAACTTAACTAAGATGCTTCCTACTATGCTTTACTGATCCTAACAGAGTTATGGGATTGTAGAAGGGGATTAAAATAAAATCCTTGATTATCTATATATTTTTTTTTTTTAATAATTTTTTTTAATACTTTCTCCCAGTTAATTATTTAAGAAATTAAACATGCAATTATTTATTTAAATTGTTATTTAATATTTAATTTTTATTTTTATTTTTTGTTCATTTATTTTATTTTTTTTTTAGTTTTTTTTCTTCAGTTTATTTTTTTTTTTATATCAATTTAATACAATTTGTTTTTCTTTTTAAATTAATTTTTTACTTTATTTTTTATTTCTTTTTTTTAATAATAATTTGTTGTTTTTGTTTTTCATCTATTTGATTCAGTGCGTTTTCATTTGAATAATAATAATAAATACATACTAATTAATAATCATATACTATATAGTACAAGTGTGTTGTTAAATCATAACTTATTTTAAATAGAAATAATATTTTTTATTCTTATATTTTTTTTGTGTTTTCTAAAAAACGTATAGATTTTAAAAACTTATTAAGGAAAAAAAAAGACAAACAAACACACACAGTTAGTGACATATATTCATTCATTCTCTTGTTAAATATTTACACAACTGAAAGAGACATTTTAGAATTGTTAATAATGTCAAGTTTTTTTCTTTAATTTTTTTTATTCTTTTTTTCATAAGATTGATGTCAAATACAAAAGAAAGAATTTGGGAAAAAAATAGAAAAAAAAATTTTAAATTTAAATGAAAATTTTTGTAAATATTTAAACACATTTCAAAAAATAAAATTTAAACAGTTGGCACACAGTAGTTACTATTCTATTTACGTAAGCTAATGAAATACAGTTTTTACAGACAATAAAAGAAGAAAACATAGAATAAAAATTTAAAAAAAAAATTTTAAGTTTTCTGTTGTTAAGTAAGAGTTGGCTTCAGGAGTTGCATTTAGTCTCTCTCCACCATGCACGTCCACACAACACCCGACTCTACTAGATTCCGAGCCACTCTGGCGTAGAGGGAAACGAAAAGTTAGACAAACTGGCATGAAAAGGATTGGATATGTTTGGGGAAAAGATGATAGAAGAAACATAAGGGCCCTTACAAGAATACTTTTTCAAATTAGAAAAACCAGCATGGAATTCAATAATCCATAGTTGGTTCAACATATTTGGTTGCCGAATTTCAAAACACCATTAAAACCAAGAAACTACTAGAGTTTGGCAACAGAACGGTTCCTACTCTAACAGAAATTGACAAACTCGATCTGCCCCACCAGATTTACTGCAGTAGTTAACATCATATGGAAGAAATAAAATCAACACAACACCTTCTAGGTGTGTGGCCTGTACTTCAAAACAGACAGAGATAATCGATTTTAGGGTGACAAAACGTTTAAAGTTTCGAATATGGTAGTGAACATGTCACTAAGCAAACCGGCCGGTTTCATCCAGGAGTTTGAGGTGCGTCAAACCGACCTCTAACGAATGACAATAATGGGGTTTATCCTACACTGGGTGGGTAACACAATAAGCCATATGGGCCACCGATGACCTAACCTAACTTAACACTTTTATCCTTCTGAGAGTCACAGCGTAATCGAATCGTTTTAAAACTTTAGTCTTAAATTAGTTGAACTCTATTGTGAATGTTTAGGCTATACATATGGGCCAACGAGCGACCTGGCTAAACAATGCGAGGCATTAGGTCGTATAGCTTACTTAGGTAAAACAAGGGGGCAATTCGGACCACCAAGTGAAGTTGGCTTGACCGATATTGCGAATGTTTTGGCTGATACCTAAGGGACAACGAGTAAAATTGTTAACAATGCGAGGCTTTAGGTTAAATTAAATTGGTCGTATAGCTTACTTACGTAGAACAAAGGAGGGCCTACCAAACACAATGGTTAATACAAGAGGCAATACGGACCACCAAGTGAACTTGCCTATGAACGATAAACTAACAGCAGAGGCGGACTGGATTTATTGACGCATACATTGTAGATGTCCTTTGATTTGAATGTCCACACATATGAAGGAGTTAGGCTTCCTGTTTTCAATCACACATGTGGATTATTTAATAGACTAAACTACGCTGATCTGGTTAGATAACCTGTATAATCCATAAATACATACCAGCATAGATCCACATTCTATTTTTGAGTCAACAATGAATATCATTATATCGCCGTCAACGAAAAAAGAACTTCAGCAATCTATTTTTCCCGTTTGGAAGGAGTATGAGTTTTGTATTTTCTTCTTATTTTTAGGGTCTAAAACCCTAAAACCCGGGTGATTCAATTATACAATATTGCAGCATATCCTACCGTACATGGTCTAGATGTATCAGAGAACAGTTCTCTAACACAGTACAGTCCTAGCAGCCATGTGCTGAGTTGGAAAATGGTTAATAGCTGTAGAGATAACATAATTACAGCACCAGCCAGTGGCATGGATTTCAGATTACCTGTGAGGAAAACCTTTGTCTTTTACTAGCTAATACTCATCGTAAAAAAAGAGATTCATGATTATTTCTGACAAAATCTTGGTAAGTAAAGTATTGGCAGTAGAAGAGCTTCTTAAATCTTTCGATCGTATACAAAGTTGCAATCTATGCTAAACGCACTCAGCATTAAACGAATGTTAGGATCAGTAATGCATAGTAGTAAGCAACTTAGTTAAGTTGCATTTCAATATGGGGCAGGATATCAAAGAATTTGGTTGTGATCGATCGGCTATTTTTTGTTTATTTTTTGTTCATGTCAACCCTTTTTAGATGACCCCTCCCTATTCATGCAGTGCATTGTGTTTTGGGATAGAGGAAAGATTTTTTATAGGAGAATGGAAATTTTTGTAATGACCAGTGTATAGACCTTTGTCACTTTTGTTTTATACAATTGCATACATAATTGGTTATTATAACCCTTTAGTCTGGATTATTAACCTAGTTTCTCACACCACTTATGTTACATACATACATAATTGGCCATTTCAATCCTTCAGTCAGGATTACGACCTAGCTTCTCACCACTTATGTTGTGTGCGCTAATTTTATACATGAGTGGCGGGACCTACAGTTTAAAGTCGACTCCGAACGACAGAATTTTGAGAAACTTTTCATGGCAATTTTTACTCTCAGAGTTTTTGCCAGAAATCTGCTGAGAGGAAGTCGCCGAAGAAATATTTTTCGTTTTGATGTCTGACCTGGGATACGAACCCGGGCCTTTCGTCTAATAAGCCAACACACTACTTCACCACTTATGTTGTTTATACAATGTGGCGGTACCTTTAAAATTCGTCTCCGAACTACAGATTTTTTTGAGAAACTTTTCATGGCCATTTTATTTACTCTCAGAGTTTTTGCTAGAAATTTGCTGAGAGGAAATGGGCGAAGAAATTCTTTTTGTATTTTGTTTGATGTCTGGCCTGGACTTGAGCTCTCTGGCGTTACGTCTAATAAGCCAACATACTACCTATTAGATTACGGCGACTTTACAATTGCTTTGTAGTAATAATTCTCAATTTCTTTTTTCTATCGTGAGTAATCACATAAGACATCAGACAATAATAAACACCTAGAGCCTATGGTGGGAATCGAATTCACGGCCACAAGACTTGAAGTACACTACCAACTAGGTCATTTTAGCACCCACTGCGCTTAGCAAGTACATTTTTTTTTATTTATTATTCCCATAAACATTTAAAATCTTTCCGGAAATGCTGACTTTTGGAACTCTCGACTTCTTCTTAGATTACACAAAGTTTCAAAATGAACGGCATTTAAATTTGAAATAAAAAATTAACAATAAAAATTAAAAATTAACATAAAAATTCTAACAACTAATCGTTATTAAATTTATGGTATTAACAAATTTAATATTATATTCCTTTTGTTTTTGCTTCTTCTTTTTTGGTTTGTATTTCTTTTTTTCAATAATAATCATAATAATAATCATAAACGTTCTATAAATATATATTTTTTTTATGTTTTAATTTTGTATAATGTGCGTGTATCTAAATAAATTAAATAAAAAAGTTTTTTTTCTTCATTTTCTTTTAAATTTATTTTTTACTTTTAAATTTTCATGTTTTTTTTCTTTGCCTCATGAATATTATGTTTTTTACAAAGTGGTTTTGAGTTTCTTTCTCTATTTTCTTAATTTCTTCTTTAAATGGTAACTTACTTGGCTATATTCATTACTTCATTACTTATTATACATCATTTTTTTTTATTGTTAAATTTTAATTATTTTGTTTTATTTTATTTTATTTTATTTTATTTTATTTTAATTCAATTTATTTTATTTGATTTTATTATTACGTTTCAGTTTTCAACATCATCATGATCTGATCATCATCCTCATCATATTATTTTATCAGCTGCTTTATAACTGGTGTTAATAAAGAGGTTAGTTTTTTATGTTTTTCTTTATTATTACTTATAATTTTTGTATTTTTTTTATTATTTAATTTAATTTGTTTTTCTCTTGTATCTGTATTGCATTTTTTTTTTAAATTTTAGTTTTATTTCTTTTGGTTTTCTTTTTCAATTTAAATTCCTTTAATTTTCCTTTTTTTTGGTTATAAAATTACATTTTTTTTCCTCTTTTCCTTTACTTTTCTTCTTCTTCTTCTTTTTATATATAATAATTGCCTAATTTGTTTTTTTTTTTTAAATTTTTCTTTTTTTTTGTTATTTAATTTTTTAATTTAAATATTTAATCTTGATTGTTTTTAAGTATGTATTCAACCATTATTATTATTTTTTATGTAATTACATTAAATACTAATTTTGGCAATTTATTCCTTTGGACACAAATAAATTTCCCTTAAAAGAAGAAAGAAATAAAAAAAAAATATATTAAAAAATAAATAAAAATCTAATAAATTTAAAACAAAAGAAAAAAAGCAGCTCCAGTCTCCAAAAGAACTGTAATCAAGAAAATAGGCTGCATTATGTTAGCTTTGAAATAGCTGCTCTAAACACGACTTGTAGTCAACGAAGTCTAGTATGGAGTGTGATGGCTTATTAGACGTGAGGCCACAACTTAAGCCTAAGTCTCCCTCATGTATAAAACTCGCACAACATAGAAGACTGCCGAGAAGGAGTTGTTGGAAAAAATTCTTTCTTTCAAATTTCTGCTTTTCTCACCGCTTGGTCAGAGCTGAGGTTTACACTCGTCACTCGAGTCCAACAAGCAAATTCAATATTTCAGTGGCTACTCCGTAGTCCATACATACATACATAATAATTGGTCATTAGAACCCATCAGTCAGGATTATTGACCTAGTTTCTCACACGACTTATGTTGTGTGTGTTAATTTTATACATGAGTAGCGTAGTAGTAGTTTAAAGTCGTCTTCAAACGACAGATTTTTTTTTGAAAAACTTTTCATGGCAATTTTATTTACTCTCAGAGTTTTTGCCAGAAATCGCCGAAAAAATACTTTTTGTATTTTGTTTTGATATCTGGCCTGGGACACGAACCCCTGGCTTTTACGTCTAATAAGACAACACACTACCTACTAGACCACGGTGACTTCCGTAGCCCATATATTAAGAAAATCTAGAAATATTGGCAAGTGACAGCTTGTGTGATATTCTCACTTCTTAAGAGCCTTAATTAATGTTTCAGAACTCTGATAAAGGTAAAGTGCGCTAAGCTACTGCTACCATTTGTAATGTTTTTCTAACAAGTTAATCTACCACTTTAATATATCGTTGGTCTTATGTAGAAAGGCTCCAACTTGCATATTTTTTTTAATTAAATTTTTTGAGAAAGTGTATGCATTTGTTTTAAATGTATTGGAATCACAAAAAAAAATCAATTTCGAAATAGTGTGAGTTAGGGCCGTTCTACGTGAGACCGATGATATGCAAGTCCTAGGCAATTTCTCAGATTTTAGGACAAGTAGTTAAAAGTTGAAGTTTTTATTGTAATCTACTAAGTGTCGATCTCGAAATCCAAGAAAAACCAATCCTAATAAGCAAGTCCACAGTCACCACTCCCAAATGAATACATACCACTTAGCAATATTGAAGATGTTAACAGTTTAAAGCCAAATATTGATGGCCGTGGGCTTAAGAAAACGTGTCTTCTGCTAGTGGTTTTGGGCTCTAGTGCACTGCAAGTAACACCAACTGAGTATATGCGAAAAATCGTTATAAGCTGCAGTTAAAAAAAGGCTCTTCTATCTGGAAGATGCCAATACATTTACAGTCAACCCTCCTATAACGCGGTGAGGATGAAGTTGAACGCAAACCGCGCTATAAAAGTACCGCGTTCTAGGAGATCTGTCGCAATTTGAGCCACGCGTTATATGGAAACCGCGTTCTGAGAGTACCGCGTTATAGGAGGCTTGTAGACGTGAACGCGTTTAACTGCCTTTATAAGGAAGAGTGCTCACAATCATTATTAAAGATGACAGGAAATATGAGGGGAGGCACCACAATATTTGATGGCTATACGAACTTATAGCTTCAGTCTAAAATTTGGATTACACCGTCCTGTTTGGTCATTTTCAATTTAAACTGTTAGATAGTTTCATGTGTCCGAAGTGTTCAGGTGAACTTGAAACAAGGGAATACATAACTTTCGCGTGTGACACGTACAATAAAAAACATCGAAAATTAGTAAAGGTTTACAGCTGCAGACTAAACGTTGAAATATCGTGATGAGCCAATTAAAAATGGCACGTAATTTGCCCGACTGTTTTGCACCAGTTTGCAATAATTGAAGGAAAAGAAATCACTGAAGAACTCTGTAGTTAAAAAAATATACGAAAGTTTTGGAAAGAGGTTAAACGTACAGAGAGAAAACTCGAAACAAACGTGGTTATAGAAGGACCCCAACGTTGGACATCAGGGTAACTGTAGTGCAATATAGTTCTACAACATCTAAGGCCTTCAACTATTCGACACCTCGTTAAAGAATAGATTTTTTAGAGTAGTAAATTCACTCCCCAACATATAATCAATCATCTTCTCTAATTGACTTCATTGTATAGTTGCGAGCTCACTCTAGATATTAAGGCAGAGAACCGAAGATATTCGATGGCCAAGCGACTTAAATTATTCAGAACTCATGGAAAAATTTGCAGGTATTTTCGAATTCGAAATTTCTGCCATTGAAAGATATGCGGAATTCAATGTGGATGTGATGTGACATCCCAATACTATTCGGCAGCAAGGATGACATCTTATTGCTGAGAACGTAGTGGTGTATAGAATGGGCTTATTCTGCTAAACTGAGGTCATTGGGGCATTCAATGCTAAGAAGGGCTAGATGAGCTCGATACTGATACTAGATAAGGCCACAACTTTTCTATGGAGTGTAAAAAAGGAGAGTACGGAAGGTTATATATACTTGTACTCAGATTCTATGATAAGGGCTACGAATGACTAGAACCAATATTTGGAAAATTTGCAGCCTAAGTGCAGTTGACGACAAAATATTTGAATGCTGCGCAAGTAACTCAGAGTGCATTTAAAATGCTAATCAAATGACAAATTGTACTGCGGGACAACATTCACAGATTTTCTTAGTGATTGTTATACACAACTGCTGTTTTGGGGTTTTTTAGGTTAAGGTATCTTGCCGTTTTTTGAAGTCGCCGTGGTCTAGTGGGTAGTGTGTTGGCTTATTAGACAAAAGGCTCGGGTTCGAATCCCAGGTCAGACATCAAAACGAAAAATATTTCTTCGGCGACTTCCTCTCAGCAGATTTCTGGCAAAGACTCTGAGAGTAAAAATTGCCATGAAAAGCTTCTCAAAAATCTGTCGTTCGGAGTCGACTTTAAAACTGTAGGCCCCGCCACTTATGTATAAAATTAACGCACACAACATAAGTGGTGTGAGAAGCTTAGTCGTAATCCTGAATGAAGGGTTGTAATGGTCAATTATGTAATGTATCTTGCCGTTTACAGACAAGTTCATTTGGTGGCCCATATGGTCCATTTTGTTAGCCAGTGCAAGATAAGCCACCTTGCCATGTTAAGTTAGTGATGGGTTTCAGCCCAGCTTCGGATGAAATCGGGCAGTTAACTTTTTTTTTTTTTTAATAAAACCAGCACTCAGGGGATGGCCCTTACTCATGCAGTGCATTGTGCAGGTTTAGGAAAATAGGTTGTAGGAAGGTGGGAAAGATAGAGTAGTGTTGCCTTAGTAGCACGTTTATCATTATGTCCAGATTTTCAAACGTTCTGTCACTGAAAAAACGGATAATCGTCTGTTTTGAAGTGCATGTCAGTCGCATAAAAGGCTTTCCACCGATTGTCTTTCCTGCACATCATGGAAGCTTCTGCAGTAATCGTGGTGGTGATGGTGGCTGGTGTGGTTTGGTAATATGTATGATCCGTGCAGTGCCAGCTTATAGGAATAGACCCGGATTCAGTTTCTTATTCCATTTGTTCTATTTTTGACACTGAATTGTCACGAATGGCGGCCTTTAGCAACCCATTCCTTCTTTGTGGGAATGTGCAGTTTTGTGTGTTCGTCGGAAAACAGTCTTCGGTAGAATGTAGCCGCATCTAAATTCGGGTTAATTCGGTGCTACTTTATGTAGTATTGCAGAGTGCGCTTACCGTACTATGGCCTAAACATATTTGGAAACTTAAGATTCAGTGCAGTTCCTAGCAGACATATTTTGAAGGAAGATGTCTAATGGTTGTAGAGACAAGATGACCTCGAGTCCCAGAATGTTGCGTGGAACCTCAGAGCATTAAGCTATTTTGTTAAGATTCTTTCAAAACCTATGCGCGGCTTAAGATTACTTTTGCGTCAAGAGTATTCAGTGTGACAAGTTGACTACATTATTGTACAAGCTGGTCACCTTATTAAACTTGTGGAATCTATATAACAAACAAACTAACAGCAACAGCCTTACATTTTAAAGTATGCCTTCAGGCTGTCATTGTACAAGTAAATGTTTGTATACACACAGTGGTTAGCTGGAATCCAAAAGTTTAATTCATTTCAATTATAATTTTTATTTTGTTGAGGTTATAAATGGGTTTGCAAGGGACGGGGACAGAAAGAAGTGAGGGGGAGGGGGAGGGGGATAATCTAAACAATGTATATTAAAATTTTTAATTGAATTTTTGTTGAAATTAAATTAAACAAAATGAAAATGAAAATGTTTAATTATATCCGATATTGTTGTGTAATTGTTGTATAATAAATATAACCAACACATGTTAATTTGTTGTTGATATTGTTGATGTTCTTGTTGTTGTTGTTTTTGTTGTTTTTGGTGTTTGGTTTCATCTCAAAATTTATTACAATATTACGATATTATATAACACTATGTATGTATTATGCATTTTAGTTAAAATTAATTTTGGTTTTTGTTTTTTTGGTAGTTGTTGTTTTTTTAATAATTATAAAATTTTCTTTTTTTTTGTCTTTCTTATTTTGTTGTTAAGTATTTGTTTTTGTCAGTATTATTGAATTTAATTTAATTTTGTTTTTTTTTTTGTAATTATTTTGTTGTTTGAAGTATGTATGTTTGTTTGATTGTGTATGTGTAAATGTTTTTGTTTAGATTTATAGTATGTTTTTATAGGTTTTTAGTTATTTATTTAATTTTAATTTTATTTATTAATTTTTATATTATTTATTTATAAGTGTTTATATGTATATGTGTTTGTATGTATGTCTGTATGTATTTATGCATTTTAGTATTTAATTTTATTAAATGAAATTTCTTTCTTTAAATTTGTATTTTATTTTGTTGTTGTTGTTGTTTTATTATTTTTTTTTTTTTATCATATGGCAAGTGCTATTTAAATTAATAAATTTAAAATCTTTATTACTAAAAATATCCATTACAAACTAGTTAATAGAGACCTTACATACATACATACATGCGTATGTACATACGTAATTATTATTACTAAATTCATAAAGACTATTTATTTTTAGTTTCCATTTTTGTTTTTTATTTCTATTTTTTTATTTTCTCTCTTCTAATTTATAATACACGATGCTCTAAGATGGTTTTTAATTTATTTATTTGGTAAATTTTTTCTTTTAAATTTGAAAAATTTAATTATTTTTAAGTAAAATTATATCCTCTAGTTTCATTCTCATTTGGAAAAGAACATCGTTTAAGAATTTCATTAGAAATTTATGTAGGAATTTATATAATTAGCCCGAGTTCGAATCCCAGGTCAGACATCAAAACGCGAAATATGAAAGTATTTCTTCGACGTCTTCCTCTCAGCAGATTTCCAGCAAAAACTCTAAGAGTAAAAATTGCCATGAAAAGTTTCTCAAAAAAATCTGTCGTTCGGAGTCGACTTTAAACTGTAGGTCCCGCCACTCATATATAAAATTAACGCACACAACACAAGTGATGTGAGAAGCTAGGACGTTGTACAATGGGACAATTCGACCTCCGGGTACTGTACTTAACCTAACCTAACCTACATAATTGATCCTTACAACCCTTCAGTCAGGACTATTAACATAGTTTCTCAGCACCACTTATATTGTGTGCCTTAATTTTATTCATAAGTGGTGGGACCTACAGTTTAAAGTAGATTCCGAATGACTGATTTTTTTTGAGAAACTTTTCATGGCAGGTTTTTTTTTTTACTCTCAGAGTTTTTGCCAGAAATCTGCTGAGAGGAAATCGCCGAAGAAATACTTTTTGTATTTCGTTTTTATGTCTGGCCTGGGGCTCGAACCATGGCTTTACGTCTGATAAATCAACACACTACCTATTAGACTATGGCGACTTCAAGGAATTGTTGAAATTTAAAATTTTTAAAATATTTGCCAATGTTTGCTTTTGTTGGAGGATTGTAATGACCAATTATGTACGTATGTTTGAATTTATTTACTACCCTCTCCCACTAGAATTACTTACTCTTTTAAGTCATTGCTTTACACGTTAAGTTAAAGCTTTGAATATTTCATAATAAAATGCATTTAGCCCTTAAGAAAACGTTGTCTGCCAACTACGAGATAGTTCCTAGGTTACGTTCCCTTTTAGGGTGCCATTTAGGGTGCTTTTTGCCCAGTTTTCTGAAAATTGCAGTGGCAGTCAACGTGTTAACGACTGCAGGAACACGCATATGTCCCAGATCGGAAATTCAAAAATTCGAAAGAACTAAAAATCGCATTTATTTCCAAAGCTGTGATGCTTTATATACGATCACCTGAAGTTGGCAGTTTCTTTTTCTTTTCTTGGTTTTTGTTTTTGGTAATTTGATTTCAAAATATCTCACTTGAGCGAGCATCTAATGAATCATAGTAAATACACAAAATGATACTTTGCCACTCATAACCCTGTGCTCGTCAAAGGGTTAAAGCTTTGATTTGATTTACATGGAAAGTAAAGGACAATAATATTGTCACTAAACTTAATATCTCCAAGTAGACTTTGTTAGCAATGACCAGTCCATACAATGAATTTTGTTATTTGTTATGATTTTCAATATTGGCATTATTTGCAGCCGTGAGATGTGTTCAGAAACGTTTAAATATTTATTTTTGGGAATATTCTATGAGTTTATATTATAAGGAACTAGACTGGAATACCCATAAATATACGTATGTAGTTATACATCACATATCCTCCAAACAGTTATAACTTATTTTGCGTTCTTGGAGGCATTACACTGTGTAAACCAAGTACCCTCGCGATAAAGAAGGACCAGAATATAGGATGATCATACGCTTTATTGCTTATCTTCTAAAGATCATTCAGAGCAGCAGAATTGTTGAATTGCTATATATTTGAAGGAGACATTGTTGTCTTATAAATGCCATTATGGCCTAGATTTTTACACGACTAATATTGTGTGAAAAACTTTTCAAGAAATTTGCTGAGCGGAAGTCGTGGTATTGGAGATGTCTGACATGGGGGTTTACCTCGTAGCCAATGCACAATCTACTAGACTACGGTAACTGCTTGTGATGATATGATGATCACAATCTCTTACTCGGTTAAGGACCATTTACACAATAAATCTTTACCTACATAAAATCAGTGAGGAAGTGCTACAGAAATCAATCAGAATTAAAAAAATGAGAATAAATACCTTATGATAGCTTTTTTTACGTTTACACGTTTAGTAAAAATTCCAAATATAAACAAAAATGAATGCATCCTCGGTCATATACAATAAAATGAAACTTTTATGGTATAACGAAACCAATAAAGGTAGCTTAGCGTCTCCTTTACTTCTATTCCAATCAAACTGAAATTAATTCCATTCGATTTAGAACATGCTAGTCCTAGATATTGATACATCGTGTTTCGTGTTCATATCAAAAGTGGAAAAAAAAGGTTGATATACAACCAAAATCCTTCATACAACCTCTGCTCACGTCTCTCATTTTGTGGACAACCATAAAAAGGGGATGGCACTATAGGCAAATCTGCTCAGTCAGCTCTTGCATATTTAGTGGAAAACATTCAGAAGAGAGATGCAGATCAGGCAGAAGGGAGATGCTTTATACCCAAAATCCTTCATATAAATTAGGCTCACGTCTCCCATCTTGTGGACGACTATAAAAGGGGGACGGTGCCACTGCATTCTAGACAACAAACTTATATGGCAGGCAAATCTACTCAGTCAGCTCTTGTATATTTAGTGGAAAGCATTCAGAAGAGCGATGCTACACACCCAAAATCCTTCATACAAATTAGGCTCACGTCTCTCATATTGTGGACAACTATAAAAGGAGGACAATGCTACTGCATCCTAGACAACAAACTTATATGGCAGGCAAATCTACGCAGTCAGTTCTTGTATATTTAGTGGAAAACATTCAGAAGTGAGATGCTCTACATACACCCAAAATCCTTCACATAAATGTCTCTCATCTTATGGGTAACTATAAAAGGGGTACTGTGCCAATGCATCCTAGAGAACAATATGGCAGGCAAATCTACTCAGTCAGCTCTTGTATATTTAGTGGAAAACATTCCAAAATCCTTCATATAAATTAGGCTCACGTCTCTCACCTTGAGGACAACTACAAAAGGGGGTGGAACCCTCCCCCTTTTGCATCCCAGACAAGACAATTATAGGGCAGGCAGCTTTACTAAATCAGCTCAAGTAGATTTAGTGTTAAACATTCAGAAGTCCTTGATTGTGACATTTCTTGACATAGTAGGCTTAAGGATCTTCAAATGGCTATAATCTGCATAGCTAGAAGGAAATTTGAAAGAAATTTGCAACATTATTTATATTTAATAGGTGTCATTTACAAGATGAAGAAGATTCCTAAATTTTAGGAATATTCATCTCCTAAGCAAGATAATATCACAGAAAATGATGGTAAAATACAAAGGAATAACGCTGAATAGCACTGAAATGGAGAGAGAACATCTCTGGAAATACCAGACATGCCATAACAACATGGAGAAAGTCTGCAGGGTAATCCTTGGGATGTAACCCAAAAAGTTTGCTTTGGATGTTTACTGTGATGGTCAAACCAATAGTGACCTATGGATCTTTTGTCTAAGAGGACAGGAGAAATCTCAAAACAATCCAAATGGAGTTGGACAAGAACCAGAGGCTAGTGATTGTTAGTATCACAGGTACTGATGAATTTCATATAAATGCTGAGTGAATTTGAAGAGTAAAATATTATATAGACTATAAAAAAAGTGAAAAAACGACAAAAACAATAACAAATCAACAGTAAATTTCAAGAACTTGCCAGATTAAATATAAATGAAGTATCAATAAAGAAAGATAATGTTACCAGGGAGATGGTAGGAAAAAGGATAATAGTAATGAAAAAAGGACAAAAACAATAACAACTCCAAAGTAAATTTCTAGAACTTGCCAGATTAAATATAAATGAAGTGTAAATAAAGCGAAAGATAATGTTACAAGGGGATAGTCGCCGTAGTCTAATAGGTAGTGTGTTGGCTTATTAGACGAAAAGCCCGGGTTCGTATCCCAGGTCAGACATCAAAACGAAATATGAAAAAAAAAATATATTTCTTCGGCGACTGCCTCTCAGTAGATTTCTGGCAAAAACTATGATTTGCCATGAAGAGCTTCTTAAAAAATTTGTCGTTCGGAGTCGACTTTAAAATGTAGGTCCCGTCACTCATGTATAATTAACGCTCACAACATAATTGGTGTGAGAAGCTAGGTCGAAGTCCTGACTGAAGGGTTGTAATGACCAATTATGTATGTAATATTACAAGGGAGATGGTAGCAGAAAGGATAATATATTGTATTGGACAATGTGTGTTTGACAAAGGTAGATTGCTCGTGACATAAAATTGTGTAAATATTGAAATTATTTAATAAAGACTTAATGTTCGTGAAATACTGCATAATTATTCAAATTTGGAATTTTTTTCTTGGACAATGAAGGGACTCCAACTTATGATTCTTTTTTAATATTCAAATCTGTAATCGAATAAAACCTTTTTTATGAATTCAAATGTTCTTTCGTTCAAAATGAGATCGCTAAAAAATAATTGCCAATATTTTTAAAGGATTCCAGATGTATTACACAAATCTTTACATATTTTAAAATTTATTATTTTTTTTTTTTGACCTCAAATATTTTAAACTTTTTCTTTAATTTTCCAATTATTATTTATTTTCTGATTTTCATTAATTTAAAATTAAACCTGTCAAAAGGAGAAAAATAATGTCATGTGTGTAGTTTTAACGACATCACAACGCTTTCGAGATTTTACTTATAAACATAATTTTTTTATTATGATTTTTTTTTTGTTTTTATATATAATTATTATTTATAACTTATTATTTAGTAATTTAATTAATAATTTATTTAAACTAATTTTTGTTTTGATTTTAATTTATAATTTCATTTAATTAATTACATTTTATTTTTCATTTTTCATAAGTGCTTTCTTTTTTTAACTAATTTCGTGCTGCTATTTATAAAGTACATTTTTTTAGTTTCTTCTTTAAACTTAAATTAATTTAATTGCTAAATTTAATTGGATTCCTTTTGTTTTACATATTTCTTACTTTCTTTTTCTTTTCATTTCTATATTTTTTTTTTTAATTGAATATTTTATTATTCAATTGTATTTTCTGTTTTAATTTTCATTTCTTGTTCATAAAGGTACCTAATTTACACAATAGTTTAATTCTTTATATCTTCTCGCCTATAATATCCGCCCACCACTTTTAAATTATAATAAAAAATTAAAAAAAAATTGTAAGAAATAGAAATTATTTTAAAATACTTTGTTTCAAGTTTTAATATAAAAAAAGTTAAAACAGTTAAAGAATAAGTGGGCCATTTAAGGAGCTTTGGCATTA
The DNA here is from genome assembly GCA_014635995.1 of Sarcophaga peregrina. Lineage (NCBI taxonomy): Eukaryota > Metazoa > Arthropoda > Insecta > Diptera > Sarcophagidae > Sarcophaga > Sarcophaga peregrina. Next base: position 13,601,591 of record CM025792.1, on the reverse strand, counting down.
TAACAAATTATTTGATGAATTGAAAGACAAATCTAATACTATGTTCAGACATGCATTTTTATTGCGTCAATATTCGGTTTATTGATTACAAAATTTAAAGTGTTTATACTGAGTTCAGACATTCATCTTTATTGCGAACATCGGAATAAACGGCATTATTGATCTCAATATTTCATATAAAATTTCAATTAATTGGTCAATTGGTCAATAAATTCATAAATTGTTATAATATTGATTAAAACTTTAAATACAACACAGTCGTAAGTACGTTTAGTGAGCTTATTACAATTTTCGGAACGCTTTCTATTGATATTTGACAACTCAAATGTAAACAACAACGACAAATAAAAAATGGAAGGTCAGCAGAAAGGTTTATATAATACTTATGTTGCTGAAGCAGTCAGCTGTTTTGTTTACCAGCTGTCAAATAAATTTTCAAATATTTTATGTCTGAACGTTAAAAATATTGTTCTCCATAAACCGAATATACTCAGTTCAGCTGCTTATTCAATATTCATTTCTGCTGACTTTCCATTTTTTATTTGTCGTTGTTGTTTACATTTAAGTTGTCAAATATCAATAGAAAGTGTTCGGAAAAATGTAATATGCTCACTAAACGTACTTATGACAGTGCTGTATTTCAAATTTCAATCAATATTTTAACATTTTATGAATTTATTGAGCAATAATTAATGGACATTTTATATGAAATATTGAAATCAGTAATGCCGTATATTGCGATTTACTCAATATAAGTGTATGTCTGAACAGAGTATAACACAATGTAAGAAATAGTGTTGTTATGTGCAGTGCTCGCAGTAACAAGGTTACATGACATGTTTAGAGTATAAAAATGCACTTTATTTAGGGAAACTTTGTCTCCCACTGCAGTTCAAAACCAGGCAGTTCGATATTTAGTTTAATCACTATTCGAAGATCAAGGGATCAACACTCATTATATTATGAAAATAACGATTACTATTTATGTTCTCAAAGGATTCATTCGATTTAATTTGTGATCATAAACCCAGGACTGCTAAACGCAGATCCCCCTGACAAAAGCCACTCTGCTAAGAAATTATTATAAGACGGAACTTTTTGGTCACACAATTGGCTAACCCTATTGGAAAAGTTTCCAATATATTTAGGATTTACAGTCACAGTCTTTACAATCGATTACCAATCATTTATTTCTTATAAATCAACCCCAAAGAAATCCCATATAGAATGTAGTCTTGGGTTTTCAGGGAATTATAAAATTTTCTTTTAGACGTACACACGTACATACCTTACTTTTTTTCAATATCTTTGTGTTTTTGTTTTATACATCTTGGGCAATGTGAGCAATCCAAGACTAATCACAATTCATAGTTTCTTTCTTCTCTAGTCTGTAGCTCACAAGTCGACATTGTGTTGTGCCCCTTGGTTTGAGCAAATTTTTGGGCTGACTTTTGTTTGAGGTTTAGCGATTACGTACCCGTTCTTTCAAATAATCTCCTAAATACTCTCTTGAAGGCGTCATATCGGTATTGTTTGCAAAAGTACCTGTGGATACTTTTTCTCAAAATATATTGGAAAACTAAGACTTTTGCTATCCACTGTGTATACAGTTTCGCTTTAGCTTAGCGGTTGTGTTATACAGTGTAAGGAAAGACTCCTTTGTCATGGCCCATTACAGGGTAGTTTGAACCACCCAGAACTCCGGATGAAACCGGTCAGATCCCTCAGGGGTACTTTTGTCACCATGCCCAGAATATCAAGAGTTCTGTCACCCAAAAACCAATGACGTTTGTTTTGAAGTACAGGGCACTCACTTGAAAGGTGTATAGTATCGATCGAATTTCTTTTACGTCATGGCCTAGCTTGTCAGGGAAATTGTTAATAACGCAGTGTCCCTTTAAAATATTCCTGTTTGAGGTATTGCATTTGTCCCGTAAGAGTGTGAACCGTTTTCTTGTCAGACTTAAATAGTTCCTTGGTCCTCTAGATATTGCAATTTTGAAATTCGTCAACTTGGTATAAAGTTTATTGAATTCCAAGGGCAAGTCATATATTAGAAGCAATGCAGTTAAGAAGCTAAATGAATACACTTGCCGAATACTACATGTAAAGTTAAAGGATTCGAATCGAAATCTTGACAAGAAAACTTTTTTCTTAAAGAATATCCAACAAAAAGTAAAATAATTTGAAATACGAAAGATTTTTTCAAAATTGCCGTACAAGAGGTAGAGATGCGAGTAGGACGATATTTTGGGTTAAAAAAAAAATATGGCTGGATACTTGTCTACAGTATAAAGCTAGGGTTAGAAAGGTGGTCTTAAGTTTTGCATTGGAATTAAGGTCGTTCCCTTTTCGATATTTTTAAAACGTATTGTTTAACAATACAACGCGATAGAGATACTTATATAAATGGTCATTTCAACCTTTTGGTTAGTATTACGAGCACGAGCTAGCTTCTCACACCCCTTATGTTGTGGGCGTTAATTTTATAAATGAGTGGTGAGACCTACAGTTTAAAGTCGACTCCGAACGACAGATTTTTGAGAAGTTTTCATGACAATTTTATTTAATTTATTAGCACTCATGCAATTTTGAGTATGAATGAATCTCTGATTCATTTGTACTCGCTACAACATTGATTTATAAGTATAAGTAGCAATGAGTATGAGTAGAACCTTGACATCAAACTCACAACATTCGAAATATGTTTGATTCATACGCCTACTCATTCTGATTTATAAATTTAGAGAAATACTTATAAGTAGTTCGAGTGACTCGAATCATTCATCATAATTTACAAATTCGAAAAGGGAGCGACTTTAATTTCAATGCAAAACTTAAGACTACCTTTCTAACCCATAGAATACTCGCATCTCTACCTGTTGTATGCCAATATTGAAAAATCTTTCGTATTTCGAATCATTTTTTTTTTATTGTGGGATATTCTTTCAGAAAAAGTTTTCTTGTCAAAATTTGATTCGAATCCTTTAGGCATTCGGCAAGCGAGTTCATTTAGCTTCTTAACTGCATTGCTTCTAATATAAGACTAGCACTTGGAATTCATGAAATCTTGGTTAGACCAATATTGACCAGATTGACGAATTTCAAAACTGCAATATCTAGAGGACAGTTGGAAACCCAAGGAACTACAAAAGTCTGACAAGAAAACGGTTCACACACTAACAGGAATATTTTAAAGGGACACTGCGTTATTAGCAATTTCGCAGAGAAGATCGGTTATGTTGTGGGAGAGAAATGCAACACCTCTAAAGGGAATATTTTAAAGGGACACTGCGCTATTGTCAATTTCGATGAGAAGCTCGGTTATGTTGTGGGAGAAATGCAACTACACCTCTAAAAGGAATATTTTAAAGGGACACTGCGTTATTAGCAATTTCACAGAGAAGCTAGGTTATGATGTGGGAGAAATGCAACAACGCCTCTAACAGGAATATTTTAAAGGGACAGTGCCTTATTAGCAATTACACAGAGAAGCTAGGTCAAGATGTGGAAGAAATGCAATAACACCTCGAACAGGAATATTTTAAAGGGACACTGCGTTATTGGCAATTTCGCAGAGAAGCTTGGCTATGATGTGGAAGAAATGCAACATAACCTCTAACGGGAATATTTTAAAGGACACTGCATTATTGGCAATTTCATAGAGAAGTTATGTTATGATGTGGGAGAAATGCAAAACAACGCCTCTAAAAGGAATATTTTAAAGGATCACTGCGTTAGTAGCAATTTCGCAGAGAAGCTAGGTTATGATGTGGGAGGAATACAACAACACCTCTAACAGGAATATTTTAAAGGATCACTGCGTTAGTAGCAATTTCGCAGAGAAGCTAGGTTATGATGTGGGAGAGAAATGCAACATCACCTCTAACAGGAATATAATAAAGGGACACTGTGTTATTAGCAATTTCGCAGAGAAGCTTGGTTATGATGTGGGAGAAATGCAACAACACCTCTAAAAGGAATATTTTAAAGGATCATTGCGTTATTAGCAAATTTCGCAGAGAAACTCGGTTATGATGTGGGAGAAATGTAACAACACCTCAAACAGGAATATTTTAAAGGGACACTGCGTTATTGGCAATTTCGCTGAAATAATGTAGAAGATATTAGGGTAGTATACGTTTTAAATGTACCGCTCCAAAACGGCCCCTTATTTTTTAACATTTTAAAATTTTTTTAATAAAAAAAATTAAAAAAAAAATTTAAAAACAAAATCAATTTGTTGTGTTAGAGTATATATTTTAAAAAGTTATAAATAAATTCCTTTTAAATGTTATTATTTTTTTTTTGTTTTTATTTTTAAGGCAGTGATTGTATTGAACTTTTTTTTTCATTCTGTTTTAAAAACAAACATTTTAAATCATAAAAACAAAAATCATTTTGTAAGTCGCCATCATCTAATAACCAGACCATGTTTTAAAGTAAATTTGTTATGCCAGTAAAATTCAATTCAATTTTTCAATTTTTATTGAATAATTTTTGTTTTTTAGTCAATAATTTATTATTATTTTTACCCTATAGTTAGAGATATTTTGTTTTTGTTTTTGTGTTTTCAAGCGTTTAGAAAAATGTTCATTTATCATTATGTCCTTATGTCATTATGTCATTATCGTTATCGTTATCATTTTCTATTTCTATTTTCATTTTTAATTAATTCTTGTCATTTTATGTTCTTTATTTTGTTTGTTAGGTTTTCTTCTTCTTTCTTTCTTTCTTTCTTCTATTAATATGTAGTATACAATTCATTTGTAGTTTATTTTTTAATTTCTTTAATTTTATTTTTATTTTTAATTTTATTTTTATTTCCGTTTTAATTTTTAGTCTCCCAGAGAACAACACTTCAAATACAAATACAATATCCTAAAATTAATAAAACAACTCTTCGTCCTTTAACCATTCGGCACTCTTCTTTATCGTCGACATATCACACTGTAGTCTCCCGGTCGACATGTATATACTCGACCGGCTGCAGCCCATGTCAGGAAGACGGATCGATAAACAGCGACTCTTTTTTGAATTCTTTCTTCAGCGTACCGCCACCATTGATAATCGACTTTTGTAGCACAGTTTTTTTACGCTTCCGCAACAAACCGAATATGCAGAATATCAGGCAGGCTGTAATGGCAGCTGCTATGCAGCCTAATGCTGCAAATACACCGCCTGGCAGTTCGAGTAGTTTACGTGCCGTACCGCACTCTTCCTCGGATTCATCGAAACCGGAAGGACAATTGTGATGGCCTGCAATGATAAGAGAGAAACAAAGGTAAGAACAATTACTTAACAGTATTAAACTATTGATTAAAAAATGTTTAAGAATATTCAATTATATAGTATAGGGACCTAGCTCGTTTTATAGCCAGCTAACTCGCTTTATAGCCAGCTAGCACGCTCCATAGCTAGCTAGCCAGCTAGTACGCTTTCTAGCCAGCTAGTACGCTTTCTAGCCAGCTAGTACGCTTACTAGCCAGCTAGTACGCTTACTAGGCAGCTAGAATGCTTACTAGCCAGCTAGAATGCTTACTAGGCAGCTAGTACGCTTACTAGGCAGCTAGTATGCTTACTAGGCTGCCAGCTAGTACGCTTACTAGGCTGCCAGCTAGTACGCTTACTAGGCTGCCAGCTAGTACGCTTACTAGGCTGCCAGCTAGTACGCTTACTAGGCTGCCAGCTAGTACGCTTACTAGCTCGCTTCTAGCCAGCTAGTACGCTTTCTAGCCAGCTAGTACGCTTACTACCAGCTAGTACGCTTATTAGCCACCTAGTACGCTTGCTAGCCAGCCAGTACGCTTACTAGCCAGCTAGTACGCTTACTGCCAGCTAGTACGCTTACTAGCTCGCTTACTAGCCAGCCAGTACGCTTACTAGCTAGCTAGTACGCTTACTCGCTTTCTAGCCAGCTAGTACGCTTACTAGCCGCTTACTAGCCAGCCAGTACGCTTACTAGGCAGCTAGTACGCTTACTAGCCAGCTAGTACGCTTGCTAGCCAGCTAGTATGCTTCTAGCCAGCTAGTACGCTTACTAGCTAGCTAGTACGCTTACTAGCCAGATAGTACGCTTACTACTAGCCAGCTAGTACGCTTACTGGCTAGCTAGTACGCTTTCTAGCCAGCTAGTACGCTTACTAGCCAGCTAGTACGCTTACTAGCTCGCTACTAGCCAGCTAGTACGCTACTAGCCAGCTAGTCGCTTACTAGCCAGCAGTACGCTTACTAGCTCGCTAGTACGCTTACTAGCCAGCTAGTACGCTTACTAGCTCGCTTACTAGCCAGCTAGTACGCTTACTAGCCAGCTCGCTTACTAGCAGCTAGTACGCTTATAGCCAGCTAGTACGCTTGCTAGCCAGCTAGTACGCTTACTACCAGCTAGTACGCTGCTAGCCAGCTAGTATGCTTCTAGCCAGCTAGTACGCTTACTAGCCAGCCAGTACGCTTACTAGCTAGCTAGTACGCTTACTGGCTAGCTAGTACGCTTACTAGCTAGCTAGCCAGCTAGTATGCTTACTAGCTCGCTTACTAGCCGCTTACTAGCCAGCTAGTACGCTTGCTAGCCAGCTAGTACGCTTGCTAGCCAGCTAGTACGCTGCTAGCCAGCTAGTACGCTTACTAGCCGCTAGTACGCTTACTATCTCGCTTGCTAGCCAGCTAGTACGCTTATAGCCAGCTAGTACGCTACTAGCTCGCTTACTAGCCGCTTACTAGCCAGCTAGTACGCTTACTAGCTCACTTACTAGCCAGCTAGTATGCTTACTAGCCAGCCAGTACGCTTACTAGCCGCTAGTACGCTTACTAGCCGCTATCTAGCCAGCTAGTATGCTTCTAGCCAGCTAGTACGCTTACTAGCCGCTTACTAGCCAGCTAGTACGCTTACTAGCTCGCTTGCTAGCCAGCTAGTAGTACGCTTACTAGCCGCTAGTACGCTTTCTAGCCAGCTAGTACGCTTTCTAGCCAGCTAGCTCGCTACTAGCCAGCTAGTATGCTTGCTAGCCAGCTAGTACGCTTACTAGCCAGCTAGCTCGCTACTAGCCAGCTAGCTCGCTTCTAGCCAGCTAGTACGCTTCTAGCTCGCTTACTAGCCAGCCAGTACGCTTACTAGCTAGCTAGTACGCTTGCTAGCCAGCTAGTACGCTTACTAGCCAGCAGTACGCTTTCTAGCCAGCTAGTACGCTTGCTAGCCAGCTAGCTCGCTACTAGCCAGCTAGTATGCTTGCTAGCCAGCTAGTACGCTTACTAGCTAGCTAGTACGCTTACTAGCTAGCTAGTACGCTTAGCTAGTACGCTTCTAGCTCGCTTACTAGCCAGCCAGTACGCTTACTAGCAGCTAGTACGCTTGCTAGCCAGCTAGTACGCTTACTAGCCAGCTAGTACGCTTACTAGCCAGCTAGTACGCTTGCTAGCAGCTAGTACGCTTACTAGCCCGCTATCTAGCCAGCTAGTATGCTTGCTAGCCAGCTAGTAGTACGCTTACTAGCAGCTAGTACGCTGCTAGCCAGCTAGTACGCTTACTAGCCGCTAGTACGCTTACTAGCCGCTAGTACGCTTACTAGCCAGCAGTACGCTTACTAGCCAGCTAGTACGCTTAGCTAGTACGCTTTCTAGCCAGCTAGTACGCTTACTACCAGCTAGTACGCTTGTAGCCAGCTAGTACGCTTACTGGCTAGCTAGTACGCTTACTAGTCAGCCAGTACGCTTACTAGCTAGCTAGTACGCTTAGCTAGTACGCTTACTAGCTAGCTAGTACGCTTACTAGCTAGCTAGCTCGCTTACTAGCCAGCTAGTACGCTTACTGACCAGCTAGTACGCTACTAGCTCGCTTACTAGCCAGCCAGTACGCTTACTAGTCAGCTAGTACGCTTTCTAGCTCGCTTTCTAGCCAGCTAGTACGCTTTCTAGCCAGCTAGCTCGCTTCTAGCCAGCTAGTACGCTTTCTAGCTCGCTTTCTAGCCAGCTAGTACGCTTTCTAGCCAGCTAGTACGCTTTCTAGCCAGCTAGTACGCTTACTAGCCAGCTAGTACGCTTACTAGCCAGCTAGTACGCTTACTAGCCAGCCAGTACGCTTTCTAGCTCGCTTACTAGCCAGCTAGTACGCTTTCTAGCCAGCCAGTACGCTTACTAGCTCGCTAGTACGCTTACTCGCTTTCTAGCCAGCTAGTAGTACGCTTACTACCAGCTAGTACGCTTACTAGCTAGCTAGTACGCTTACTAGCCAGCTAGTACGCTTACTAGCCAGCTAGTACGCTTACTAGCCCGCTTACTAGCCAGCTAGTACGCTACTAGCCAGCTAGTACGCTTACTAGCCAGCTAGTACGCTTACTAGCCAGCTAGTACGCTTACTAGCCAGCTAGTACGCTTACTAGCCAGCTAGTACGCTTACTAGCCAGCTAGTACGCTTGCTAGCCAGCTAGTACGCTTACTAGCCAGCTAGTACGCTTATTAGCCAGCTAGTACGCTTACTAGCCGCTATCTAGCCAGCTAGTACGCTTACTAGCCACTAGTACGCTTACTACCAGCTAGTACGCTTGCTAGCCAGCTAGTACGCTTGCTAGCTCGCTTACTAGCCAGCTAGTACGCTTACTGGCTAGCTAGTACGCTTTCTAGCTCGCTTTCTAGCCAGCTAGTACGCTTCTAGCTCGCTTACTAGCTCGCTAGTACGCTTACTACCAGCTAGTACGCTGCTAGCCAGCTAGTACGCTTACTAGCAGCTAGTACGCTTACTAGCCGCTAGTACGCTTACTAGCTAGCTAGTACGCTTGTAGCCAGCTAGTACGCTTACTAGCTAGCTAGCTCGCTTACTAGCTCGCTTGCTGGCCAGCTAGTACGCTTACTGACCAGCTAGTACGCTGCTAGCCAGCTAGTACGCTGCTAGCCAGCTAGTACGCTTACTAGCTCGCTTGCTAGCCAGCTAGTACGCTACTAGCTCGCTTACTAGCCAGCTAGTACGCTTACTAGCCAGCTAGTACGCTTGCTAGCCAGCTAGTACGCTTGCTAGCCAGCTAGTACGCTTTCTAGCCAGCTAGTACGCTTACTAGCCAGCTAGTACGCTTACTAGCTCGCTACTAGCCAGCTAGTACGCTTCTAGCCAGCTAGTACGCTTACTAGCTTACGCTTGCTAGCCAGCTAGTACGCTTGCTAGCCAGCTAGTACGCTTACTAGCTAGCTAGTACGCTTGCTAGCCAGCTAGTACGCTTGCTAGCCAGCTAGTACGCTTACTAGCTCGCTTACTAGCCAGCTAGTACGCTTGCTAGCCAGCTAGTACGCTTGCTAGCCAGCTAGTACGCTTTCTAGCCAGCTAGTACGCTTACTAGCCAGCTAGTACGCTACTAGCTCGCTTGCTAGCCAGCTAGTACGCTTTCTAGCCAGCTAGTACGCTTACTAGCAGCTAGTACGCTTACTAGCCAGCTAGTACGCTTCTAGCCAGCTAGTACGCTTGCTAGCCAGCTAGTACGCTGCTAGCCAGCTAGTACGCTTACTAGCTCGCTTGCTAGCCAGCTAGTACGCTTTCTAGCCAGCTAGTACGCTTTCTAGCCAGCTAGTACGCTTGCTAGCCAGCTAGTACGCTTACTAGCTCGCTTACTAGCCAGCTAGTACGCTTGCTAGCCAGCTAGTACGCTTACTAGCCAGCTAGTACGCTACTAGCCAGCTAGTACGCTTGCTAGCCAGCTAGTACGCTTGCTAGCCAGCTAGTACGCTTGCTAGCCAGCTAGTACGCTTCTAGCCAGCTAGTACGCTTTCTAGCCAGCTAGTACGCTTGCTAGCCAGCTAGTACGCTTGCTAGCCAGCTAGTACGCTTACTAGCCGCTTACTAGCCAGCTAGTACGCTACTAGCCAGCTAGTACGCTTTCTAGCCAGCTAGTACGCTTCTAGCCAGCTAGTACGCTTTCTAGCCAGCTAGTACGCTTGCTAGCCAGCTAGTACGCTTACTAGCTCGCTTGCTAGCCAGCTAGTACGCTTACTAGCCAGCTAGTACGCTTACTAGCCAGCTAGTACGCTTTCTAGCCAGCTAGTACGCTTACTAGCTCGCTTACTAGCCAGCTAGTACGCTTGCTAGCCAGCTAGTACGCTTGCTAGCCAGCTAGTACGCTTGCTAGCCAGCTAGTACGCTTGCTAGCCAGCTAGTACGCTTGCTAGCCAGCTAGTACGCTTACTAGCTCGCTTACTAGCCAGCTAGTACGCTTACTAGCTCGCTTGCTAGCCAGCTAGTACGCTTCTAGCCAGCTAGTACGCTTACTAGCTCGCTTACTAGCCAGCTAGTACGCTTACTAGCAGCTAGTACGCTTCTAGCCAGCTAGCTACGCTTACTAGCCAGCTAGTACGCTTACTAGCTCGCTTACTAGCCAGCTAGTACGCTTGCTAGCCAGCTAGTACGCTTGCTAGCCAGCTAGTACGCTTGCTAGCCAGCTAGTACGCTTTCTAGCCAGCTAGTACGCTTACTAGCTCGCTTACTAGCCCGCTGTCTAGCCAGCTAGTACGCTTACTAGCCAGCTAGTACGCTTACTAGCCAGCTAGTACGCTTTCTAGCCAGCTAGTACGCTTACTAGCTCGCTTACTAGCCAGCTAGTACGCTTGCTAGCCAGCTAGTACGCTTGCTAGCCAGCTAGTACGCTTGCTAGCCAGCTAGTACGCTTGCTAGCCAGCTAGTACGCTTGCTAGCCAGCTAGTACGCTTACTAGCTCGCTTACTAGCCAGCTAGTACGCTTACTAGCTCGCTTGCTAGCCAGCTAGTACGCTTCTAGCCAGCTAGTACGCTTACTAGCTCGCTTACTAGCCAGCTAGTACGCTTACTAGCTCGCTTTCTAGCCAGCTAGTACGCTTACTAGCTCGCTTACTAGCCAGCTAGTACGCTTTCTAGCCAGCTAGTATGCTTTCTAGCCAGCTAGTATGCTTTCTAGCCAGCTAGTATGCTTTCTAGCCAGCTAGTACGCTTACTAGCTCGCTTACTAGCCAGCAGTACGCTTACTAGCTCGCTACTAGCCAGCTAGTACGCTTGCTAGCCAGCTAGTACGCTTTCTAGCCAGCTAGTACGCTTTCTAGCCAGCTAGTACGCTTACTAGCCAGCTAGTATGCTTTCTAGCCAGCTAGTATGCTTTCTAGCCAGCTAGTATGCTTTCTAGCCAGCTAGTATGCTTACTAGCCAGCTAGTACGCTTACTAGCCAGCTAGTATGCTTACTAGCCAGCTAGTACGCTTTCTAGCCAGCTAGTACGCTTACTAGCCAGCTAGTACGCTTACTAGCTCGCTTACTAGCCCTCTATCTAGCCAGCTAGTACGCTTACTAGCCAGCCAGTACGCTTACTAGCCAGCTAGTACGCTTACTAGCCAGCTAGTACGCTTACTAGCCAGCTAGTACGCTACTAGCCAGCTAGTATGCTTACTAGCCAGCTAGTACGCTACTAGCTCGCTTACTAGCCCGCTGTCTAGCCAGCTAGTACGCTTACTAGCAGCTAGTACGCTTACTAGCCAGCTAGTACGCTTACTAGCCAGCTAGTACGCTTACTAGCCAGCTAGTACGCTTACTAGCCAGCTAGTACGCTTACTAGCAGCTAGTACGCTTACTAGCAGCTAGTACGCTTACTAGCCAGCTAGTACGCTTACTAGCCAGCTAGTACGCTTACTAGCTCGCTTACTAGCCCGCTATCTAGCCAGCTAGTACGCTTACTAGCCAGCTAGTACGCTTACTAGCCAGCTAGTACGCTTACTAGCCAGCTAGTACGCTTGCTAGCCAGCTAGTACGCTTACTAGCCAGCTAGTACGCTTACTAGCTCGCTTTCTAGCCAGCTAGTACGCTTACTAGCCAGCTAGTACGCTTACTAGCCAGCTAGTACGCTTACTAGCCAGCTAGTACGCTTACTAGCCCGCTTCTAGCCAGCTAGCTCGCTTACTAGCCAGCTAGTACGCTTACTAGCCAGCTAGTACGCTTACTAGCCAGCTAGTACGCTTACTAGCCCGCTGTCTAGCCAGCTAGTACGCTTACTAGCCAGCTAGTACGCTTACTAGCCAGCTAGTACGCTTACTAGCTCGCTTACTAGCCCTCTATCTAGCCAGCTAGTACGCTTACTAGCCAGCTAGTACGCTTACTAGCCAGCTAGTACGCTTACTAGCCAGCTAGTACGCTTACTAGCCAGCTAGTATGCTTTCTAGCCAGCTAGTACGCTTACTAGCCAGCTAGTACGCTTACTAGCCAGCTAGTACGCTTACTAGCCAGCAGTACGCTTACTAGCTCGCTTACTAGCCCGCTTCTAGCCAGCTAGCTCGCTTACTAGCTCGCTTACTAGCCAGCCAGTACGCTTACTAGCCAGCTAGTACGCTTACTAGCCAGCTAGTACGCTTACTAGCCAGCTAGTACGCTTACTAGCTCGCTTACTAGCTCGCTTACTAGCCCGCTGTCTAGCCAGCTAGTACGCTTACTAGCCAGCTAGTACGCTTACTAGCCAGCTAGTACGCTTACTAGCCAGCTAGCTCGCTTACTAGCCAGCTAGCTCGCTTTCTAGCCAGCTAGTCGCTTACTAGCCAGCTAGTACGCTTACTAGCCAGCTAGTACGCTTACTAGCCAGCTAGTACGCTTCCTAGCCAGCTAGTACGCTTACTAGCCAGCTAGTACGCTTCCTAGCCAGCTAGTACGCTTCCTAGCCAGCTAGTACGCTTACTAGCAGCTAGTACGCTTACTAGCCAGCTAGTACTAGCCAGCTAGTACGCTTACTAGCCAGCTAGTACGCTTACTAGCCAGCTAGTACGCTTTCTAGCCAGCTAGTACGCTTGCTAGCCAGCTAGTACGCTTGCTAGCCAGCTAGTACGCTTACTAGCCAGCTAGTACGCTTACTAGCCAGCTAGTACGCTTACTAGCCAGCCAGTACGCTTACTAGCCAGCAGTACGCTTACTAGCTCGCTTACTAGCCCGCTTCTAGCCAGCTAGTACGCTTACTAGCCAGCTAGCTCGCTTACTAGCTCGCTTACTAGCCGCTATCTAGCCAGCTAGTACGCTTACTAGCCGCTATCTAGCCAGCTAGTACGCTTACTAGCTCGCTTACTAGCCAGCAGTACGCTTACTAGCCGCTATCTAGCCAGCTAGTACGCTTACTAGCCAGCTAGTACGCTTACTAGCCAGCTAGTACGCTTACTAGCAGCTAGTACGCTTACTAGCCAGCTAGTCGCTTTCTAGCCAGCTAGCTCGCTTACTAGCTCGCTTACTAGCCGCTATCTAGCCAGCTAGTCGCTTACTAGCCAGCTAGTACGCTTACTAGCCAGCCAGTACGCTTACTAGCTCGCTTACTAGCCCGCTAGCTCGCTTACTAGCCAGCTAGTACGCTTACTAGCCAGCTAGTACGCTTACTAGCCAGCTAGTACGCTTACTAGCCAGCTAGTACGCTTACTAGCTCGCTTACTAGCCGCTTACTAGCCCGCTTCTAGCCAGCTAGTACGCTTACTAGCCAGCTAGTACGCTTACTAGCCAGCTAGTACGCTTACTAGCCAGCTAGTACGCTTACTAGCCGCTTACTAGCCAGCTAGTACGCTTACTAGCCAGCTAGTACGCTTACTAGCCAGCTAGTACGCTTACTAGCCAGCCAGCTCGCTTACTAGCTCGCTTACTAGCTCGCTACTAGCCAGCTAGTACGCTTACTAGCCAGCTAGCTCGCTTACTAGCTCGCTTACTAGCCCGCTATCTAGCCAGCTAGTACGCTTACTAGCCAGCTAGTACGCTTACTAGCCAGCTAGTACGCTTTCTAGCCAGCTAGTACGCTTTCTAGCCAGCTAGTATGCTTACTAGCCAGCTAGTACGCTTACTAGCCAGCTAGTACGCTTACTAGCCAGCTAGCTCGCTTACTAGCTCGCTTACTAGCCCTCTATCTAGCCAGCTAGTACGCTTACTAGCCCGCTAGTACGCTTACTAGCCAGCTAGTACGCTTACTAGCCAGCTAGTACGCTTACTAGCCAGCTAGTACGCTTACTAGCCAGCTAGTACGCTTACTAGCCAGCTAGTACGCTTACTAGCCAGCTAGTACGCTTACTAGCCAGCTAGTATGCTTACTAGCCAGCCAGTACGCTTACTAGCCAGCTATCTAGCCAGCTAGTACGCTTACTAGCCAGCTAGTACGCTTACTAGCCAGCTAGTACGCTTACTAGCCAGCTAGTATGCTTTCTAGCCAGCTAGTATGCTTACTAGCCAGCTAGTACGCTTACTAGCCAGCTAGTACGCTTACTAGCCAGCTAGTACGCTTACTAGCTCGCTTACTAGCCAGCTAGTACGCTTTCTAGCTCGCTTTCTAGCCAGCTAGTACGCTTACTAGCTCGCTTACTAGCCAGCTAGTCGCTTACTAGCCAGCTAGTACGCTTTCTAGCTCGCTTTCTAGCCAGCTAGTACGCTTACTAGCCAGCTAGTACGCTTACTAGCAGCTAGTACGCTTTCTAGCCAGCTAGTACGCTTACTAGCCAGCCAGTACGCTTACTAGCCGCTTACTAGCCAGCTAGTACGCTTTCTAGCCAGCTAGTACGCTTTCTAGCCAGCTAGTACGCTTGCTAGCCAGCTAGTACGCTTACTAGCCAGCTAGTACGCTTACTAGCCAGCTAGTACGCTTGCTAGCCAGCTAGTACGCTTTCTAGCCAGCTAGTACGCTTACTAGCCAGCTAGTACGCTTACTAGCTCGCTTACTAGCCCGCTTACTAGCCAGCTAGTACGCTTACTAGCCAGCTAGCTCGCTTACTAGCCCGCTATCTAGCCAGCTAGTACGCTTACTAGCCAGCTAGTACGCTTACTAGCTCGCTTACTAGCCCGCTATCTAGCCAGCTAGTACGCTTACTAGCCAGCTAGTACGCTTACTAGCCAGCCAGTACGCTTACTAGCTCGCTTACTAGCTCGCTTACTAGCCCGCTATCTAGCCAGCTAGTACGCTTACTAGCCAGCCAGTACGCTTACTAGCCCGCTTACTAGCCAGCTAGCTCGCTTACTAGCCAGCTAGCTCGCTTACTAGCCAGCTAGCTCGCTTACTAGCCAGCTAGTACGCTTACTAGCCAGCTAGTATGCTTACTAGCCAGCTAGTACGCTTACTAGCCAGCTAGTACGCTTACTAGCTCGCTTACTCGCTTACTAGCAGCTAGTACGCTTACTAGCCAGCCAGCTCGCTTACTAGCCAGCTAGTACGCTTACTAGCCAGCCAGCTCGCTTACTAGGCAGCTAGTACGCTTGCTAGCCAGCTAGTACGCTTTCTAGCCCGCTAGTACGCTTACTAGCCAGCTAGTGCGCTTACTAGCCCGCTAGTACGCTTTCTAGCCAGCTAGTACGCTTACTAGCCAGCCAGCTCGCTTACTAGGCAGCTAGTACGCTTACTAGCCAGCCAGCTCGCTTACTAGGCAGCTAGTACGCTTACTAGCCAGCTAGCTCGCTGACTAGCCAGCTAGCTCGCTTACTAGCTCGCTTACTAGCCCGCTTACTAGCCAGCTAGTACGCTTACTAGCCAGCCAGTACGCTTACTAGCCAGCTAGTACGCTTACTAGCCAGCTAGTACGCTTACTAGCCAGCTAGCTCGCTTACTAGCTCGCTTACTAGCCCGCTTACTAGCCAGCTAGTACGCTTACTAGCCAGCCAGCTCGCTTACTAGGCAGCTAGTACGCTTACTAGCCAGCCAGCTCGCTTACTAGGCAGCTAGTACGCTTACTAGCCAGCTAGTGCGCTTACTAGCCCGCTAGTACGCTTTCTAGCCAGCTAGTACGCTTACTAGCCAGCTAGCTCGCTTTCTAGCCAGCTAGCTCGCTTACTAGCCAGCTAGTACGCTTTCTAGCCAGCTAGTACGCTTTCTAGCCAGCTAGTACGCTTACTAGCCAGCTAGTACGCTTACTAGCCAGCTAGTATGCTTTCTAGCCAGCTAGTATGCTTTCTAGCCAGCTAGTATGCTTTCTAGCCAGCTAGTACGCTTTCTAGCCAGCTAGTACGCTTTCTAGCCAGCTAGTATGCTTTCTAGCCAGCTAGTATGCTTTCTAGCCAGCTAGTATGCTTACTAGCCAGCTAGTACGCTTCCTAGCCAGCTAGTACGCTTCCTAGCCAGCCAGTACGCTTACTAGCTCGCTTACTAGCCCTCTATCTAGCCAGCTAGTACGCTTACTAGCCAGCCAGTACGCTTACTAGCCAGCTAGTACGCTTACTAGCCAGCTAGTACGCTTACTAGCCAGCTAGTACGCTTACTAGCCAGCTAGTACGCTTACTAGCCAGCTAGTACGCTTACTAGCCAGCTAGTACGCTTACTAGCCAGCCAGTACGCTTACTAGCTCGCTTACTAGCCCGCTGTCTAGCCAGCTAGTACGCTTACTAGCCAGCTAGTACGCTTACTAGCCAGATAGTACGCTTACTAGCCAGCTAGTACGCTTACTAGCCAGCTAGTACGCTTACTAGCCAGCTAGTACGCTTACTAGCCAGCTAGTACGCTTTCTAGCCAGCTAGTACGCTTACTAGCCAGCTAGTACGCTTACTAGCCAGCTAGTACGCTTACTAGCCAGCTAGTACGCTTACTAGCCAGCTAGTACGCTTACTAGCCAGCTAGTACGCTTTCTAGCCAGCTAGTACGCTTACTAGCCAGCTAGTACGCTTTTAGCCAGCTAGTACGCTTACTAGCCAGCTAGTACGCTTACTAGCCAGCTAGTACGCTTACTAGCCAGCTAGTACGCTTACTAGCCAGCTAGTACGCTTCTAGCCAGCTAGTATGCTTACTAGCCAGCTAGTATGCTTTCTAGCCAGCTAGTACGCTTACTAGCCAGCTAGTACGCTTGCTAGCCAGCTAGTACGCTTCTAGCCAGCTAGTCGCTTTCTAGCCAGCTAGTACGCTTCTAGCCAGCTAGTATGCTTTCTAGCCAGCTAGTATGCTTTCTAGCCAGCTAGAATGCTTACTAGCCAGCTAGTACGCTTACTAGCTCGCTTACTAGCCCTCTATCTAGCCAGCTAGTACGCTTACTAGCCAGCCAGTACGCTTACTAGCCAGCTAGTACGCTTACTAGCCAGCTAGTACGCTTACTAGCCAGCTAGTACGCTTACTAGCCAGCTAGTACGCTTACTAGCCAGCTAGTACGCTTACTAGCCAGCTAGTACGCTTACTAGCCAGCTAGTACGCTTACTAGCCAGCCAGTACGCTTACTAGCTCGCTTACTAGCCCGCTGTCTAGCCAGCTAGTACGCTTACTAGCCAGCTAGTACGCTTACTAGCCAGATAGTACGCTTACTAGCCAGCTAGTACGCTTACTAGCCAGCTAGTACGCTTACTAGCCAGCCAGTACGCTTACTAGCCAGCTAGTACGCTTACTAGCCAGCTAGTACGCTTACTAGCCAGCTAGTACGCTTACTAGCCAGCTAGTACGCTTACTAGCCAGCTAGTACGCTTACTAGCCAGCTAGTACGCTTACTAGCCAGCTAGTACGCTTACTAGCCAGCCAGTACGCTTACTAGCTCGCTTACTAGCCCGCTGTCTAGCCAGCTAGTACGCTTACTAGCCAGCTAGTACGCTTACTAGCCAGATAGTACGCTTACTAGCCAGCTAGTACGCTTTCTAGCCAGCTAGTACGCTTACTAGCCAGATAGTACGCTTACTAGCCAGCTAGTACGCTTTCTAGCCAGCTAGTACGCTTACTAGCCAGCTAGTACGCTTACTAGCCAGCTAGTACGCTTACTAGCCAGCTAGTACGCTTACTAGCCAGCTAGTACGCTTACTAGCCAGCTAGTATGCTTTCTAGCCAGCTAGTATGCTTTCTAGCCAGCTAGTATGCTTTCTAGCCAGCTAGTACGCTTTCTAGCCAGCTAGTATGCTTACTAGCCAGCTAGTATGCTTTCTAGCCAGCTAGTACGCTTACTAGCCAGCTAGTACGCTTTCTAGCCAGCTAGTATGCTTTCTAGCCAGCTAGTATGCTTTCTAGCCAGCTAGTATGCTTTCTAGCCAGCTAGTACGCTTACTAGCCAGCCAGTACGCTTACTAGCTCGCTTACTAGCCCTCTATCTAGCCAGCTAGTACGCTTACTAGCCAGCTAGTACGCTTACTAGCCAGCTAGTACGCTTACTAGCCAGCTAGTACGCTTACTAGCCAGCTAGTACGCTTACTAGCTCGCTTACTAGCCCGCTGTCTAGCCAGCTAGTACGCTTACTAGCCAGCTAGTACGCTTACTAGCCAGCTAGTACGCTTACTAGCCAGATAGTACGCTTACTAGCCAGCTAGTACGCTTACTAGCCAGTTAGTACGCTTACTAGCTCGCTTACTAGCCCGCTATCTAGCCAGCTAGTACGCTTACTAGCCAGCCAGCTCGCTTACTAGCCAGCTAGCTCGCTTTCTAGCCAGCTAGCTCGCTTTCTAGCCAGCCAGCTCGCTTACTAGCCAGCTAGTACGCTTACTAGCCAGCTAGTACGCTTACTAGCCAGCTAGTACGCTTACTAGCCCGCTAGTACGCTTTCTAGCCAGCTAGTACGCTTACTAGCCAGCTAGCTCGCTTACTAGCCAGCTAGTACGCTTACTAGCCAGCTAGCTCGCTTACTAGCCAGCTAGCTCGCTTACTAGCCAGCTAGCTCGCTTACTAGCCAGCTAGCTCGCTTACTAGCCAGCTAGCTCGCTTACTAGCCAGCTAGTATGCTTACTAGCCAGCTAGTACGCTTTCTAGCCAGCTAGTACGCTTTCTAGCCAGCTAGTATGCTTACTAGCCAGCTAGTACGCTTTCTAGCCAGCTAGTACGCTTACTAGCCAGCTAGTACGCTTTCTAGCCAGCTAGTATGCTTTCTAGCCAGCTAGTATGCTTTCTAGCCAGCTAGTATGCTTTCTAGCCAGCTAGTATGCTTTCTAGCCAGCTAGAATGCTTACTAGCCAGCCAGTACGCTTACTAGCTCGCTTACTAGCCCTCTATCTAGCCAGCTAGTACGCTTACTAGCCAGCTAGTACGCTTACTAGCCAGCTAGTACGCTTACTAGCCAGCTAGTACGCTTACTAGCCAGCCAGTACGCTTACTAGCTCGCTTACTAGCCCGCTGTCTAGCCAGCTAGTACGCTTACTAGCCAGATAGTACGCTTACTAGCCAGATAGTACGCTTACTAGCCAGCTAGTACGCTTACTAGCCAGCTAGTACGCTTACTAGCCAGTTAGTACGCTTACTAGCTCGCTTACTAGCCCGCTATCTAGCCAGCTAGTACGCTTACTAGCCAGCCAGCTCGCTTACTAGCCAGCCAGCTCGCTTTCTAGCCAGCCAGCTCGCTTTCTAGCCAGCCAGCTCGCTTACTAGCCAGCTAGTACGCTTACTAGCCAGCTAGTACGCTTACTAGCCAGCTAGTACGCTTACTAGCCCGCTAGTACGCTTTCTAGCCAGCTAGTACGCTTACTAGCCAGCTAGCTCGCTTACTAGCCAGCTAGTACGCTTACTAGCCAGCTAGCTCGCTTACTAGCCAGCTAGCTCGCTTACTAGCCAGCTAGCTCGCTTACTAGCCAGCTAGCTCGCTTACTAGCCAGCTAGCTCGCTTACTAGCCAGCTAGTATGCTTACTAGCCAGCTAGTATGCTTACTAGCCAGCTAGTATGCTTACTAGCCAGCTAGTATGCTTACTAGCCAGCTAGTATGCTTACTAGCCAGCTAGTATGCTTACTAGCCAGCTAGTACGCTTTCTAGCCAGCTAGTACGCTTACTAGCCAGCTAGCTCGCTACTAGCCAGCTAGTACGCTACTAGCTCGCTTACTAGCCAGCTAGCTCGCTTACTAGCCAGCTAGCTCGCTTACTAGCCAGCTAGCTCGCTTACTAGCCAGCTAGCTCGCTTACTAGCCAGCTAGCTCGCTTACTAGCCAGCTAGCTCGCTTACTAGCCAGCTAGCTCGCTTACTAGCCAGCTAGCTCGCTTACTAGCCAGCTAGCTCGCTTACTAGCCAGCTAGTACGCTTACTAGCCAGCTAGTACGCTTACTAGCCAGCCAGTGCGCTTTCTAGCCAGCTAGTACGCTTACTAGCCAGCTAGTACGCTTACTAGCCAGCTAGTACGCTTACTAGCCAGCTAGTACGCTTACTAGCTCGCTTACTAGCCCGCTATCTAGCCAGCTAGTACGCTTACTAGCCAGCCAGTACGCTTACTAGCCAGCTAGTACGCTTACTAGCCAGCTAGTACGCTTACTAGCCAGCTAGTACGCTTACTAGCTCGCTTACTAGCCCGCTATCTAGCCAGCTAGTACGCTTACTAGCCAGCCAGTACGCTTTCTAGCCAGCTAGTACGCTTACTAGCCAGCTAGCTCGCTTACTAGCTCGCTTACTAGCCCGCTTACTAGCCAGCTAGTACGCTTACTAGCCAGCTAGTACGCTTACTAGCCAGCTAGTACGCTTACTAGCTCGCTTACTAGCCCGCTGTCTAGCCAGCTAGTACGCTTACTAGCCAGATAGTACGCTTACTAGCCAGCTAGTACGCTTACTAGCCAGCTAGTACGCTTACTAGCCAGCTAGTACGCTTACTAGCCAGCTAGTACGCTTACTAGCCAGCTAGTACGCTTACTAGCTCGCTTACTAGCCCGCTATCTAGCCAGCTAGTACGCTTACTAGCCAGCCAGTACGCTTTCTAGCCAGCCAGTACGCTTTCTAGCCAGCTAGTACGCTTACTAGCCAGCTAGTACGCTTACTAGCCAGCTAGTACGCTTACTAGCTCGCTTACTAGCCCGCTATCTAGCCAGCTAGTACGCTTACTAGCCAGCCAGTGCGCTTTCTAGCCAGCTAGTACGCTTACTAGCCAGCTAGTACGCTTACTAGCCAGCTAGTACGCTTACTAGCCAGTTAGTACGCTTACTAGCTCGCTTACTAGCCCGCTATCTAGCCAGCTAGTACGCTTACTAGCCAGCCAGTACGCTTACTAGCCAGCTAGTATGCTTTCTAGCCAGCTAGTATGCTTACTAGCCAGCTAGTACGCTTACTAGCCAACCAGCTCGCTTACTAGCCAACCAGCTCGCTTACTAGCCAGGCAGCTCGCTTACTAGCCAGGCAGCTCGCTTACTAGGCAGCTAGTACGCATACTAGGCACCTAGTGCGCTTACTAGGCAGTTAGTACGCTTACTAGGCAGTTAGTACGCTTACTAGCCAGCCAGCTCGCTTACTAGCCAGCCAGCTCGCTTACTAGCCAGCCAGCTCGCTTACTAGCCAGCCAGCTCGCTTACTAGCCAGCCAGCTCGCTTACTAGCCAGCCAGCTCGCTTACTAGCCAGCCAGCTCGCTTACTAGCCAGCTAGTACGCTTACTAGCCAGCCAGCTCGCTTACTAGCCAGCCAGCTCGCTTACTAGCCAGCTAGTACGCTTACTAGTCAGCCAGCTCGCTTACTAGCCAGCTAGTACGCTTACTAGCCAGCCAGCTCGCTTACTAGGCAGCTAGTACGCTTACTAGCCAGCCAGCTCGCTTACTACGCAGCTAGTACGCTTACTAGGCAGCTAGCACGCTTACTAGGCAGCTAGTACGCTTACTAGCCAGCCAG